>OX457037.1:68385754-68738128 GCA_949752735.1 Lumbricus terrestris | reverse complement strand
CCAGGGCCGTAGCAACAAAGAACGTGGCCTCCTTCGAACATAATAATTATGTCCGGGCAGCGGGGCCCCCTACAATGCAGAAACTGGAAACAGTATTTACTTTATACAATAGGCCTATGCAGGGCTCATATACATGTATATTATGTATACATAGGCCTGCAGATGCGTGTGCTCCGTATTTACTTCACGACATTGTCAGAAAAACCAATATGGATGGTGCAATAGCATCAATAAATGTCACTTACTTATATCTATAGTTATACCTTACATGTTTTACACATTTAGGGGCCCCTTCCTTGCGGGGGCCCCCTTCGGTCGGAGGGTACGGAGGGCGGTAGCTACGCGTCTGAACCTTCCCCTACGTGGGTCAAAAGATAGACGCAAAATGGGCCAAAAGATAGACGCAAAGGCTTTTCACCGTTGCAATGCCGATTTTATTAAGCCCATATAGGCCCCTATAGGAACCCTTGATTATAATTATTACCGTACTATAATTATATGCCATACAGTGTAGGCCTAGGCCTACACATCTTATAGTAATTAGCCTATAATATGCCGGCATATGCCTAACAGACAATGTGTACGATCGAGATATATGCGTTGAATCCCGAATAAATACCAGAACATCAACACTCACCAATAGGCCTACACACGCACACCAGATAGGCATAGGCTATATAGACATACCACGAAATCATTCAAATAAGAGCAGTTAATGAGTCGTACGTGGCACATATTATAAATATAGGCCTACCGCAGTCATATGGCAACAACATAGGTTGCTAAGCCGTGCGAACGAGTTACTAATTAGTCGTGGGAACGAGTTACTAAGTCGTGTGAACGAGTTACTAAGTCGTGCGAACGATCGAGTTATTTAGCCAAGTCGTGCGAACGAGTTAATTGCTAAGTCGTTCGAACGAGTTAGCCTACTATATAAGTCGTGCGAACGAGTTATTATATCGTTCGAACGAGTTATTAAGTCGTTCGAACGACTTATAATTACTAAGTCGTGCGAACGATCGTTATAATCAGGGATTAAAGTGGGTGGGAACGCGTGGGAACGGCGTTCCCACTGCTCTCGAATTTCTTGGCTTGCGTTCCCACTGCTCGCCATGCATGGAACCCTTGAAACATGGTCGTTCCGAATAAAACTTCATCAGCGTTCCCATGTGCACTGCTCACAGTTGGCGTTCACACTGCTCACATGCAGTTGGCGTTCCCACTGCTCACCTAAACCACTTTAACCACTGGTTATAATTAGGGCTGTTGATTTAATCGCGTTAACGCATGCGATTATAACGCGTTCAAAAAATTTGCGATTAACAATTTTAACGCATTAATCGTACGCGTTAATTACATATGATTAAAATGGAATCAGAGGCAGAAAAACTCCTTTTAAACGGAAGGCTCATACATATAGCTATTCTTTGGCAAATATTCCCAAAAAGAATTTGAGTATTATCGTAGCAATTATTTGCTCAATTAATTAGGCCTATCGCCTGCATACGAAGCAAAACATGGGTTAAACGCTAACGATGAGCCGTCTACATCGGCCGCATCGCATCGCCACTAAGGTTGTTTCCTATTTCCTCACCCCGTCAGACTACGTTGGTTGAATTCCATGAGATGGCAAGACCAATGGATCCAGGTTTCAAATGATAAATGCTTACAGAACTGAGACCAGGTTTAGCAAGAACCGCAACCTCTAAGTCTTGTCAAAAATTGCGACTAAATAATGAGGTTCAATAGTAGACCTACTATTGTTAATTAGCAAGAGCATCCCTTTAACCGACCAATGTAAATAAACTGGTCTGCCTATAGGCTACAATTGGCTGAATAAATAGGCCTAATTACCCTGCCAGCATGCCCATTCAGAGCCCATCTCAAAATTACGTGGGCTCATGGGCTTGGGCTAGCCCATATCCGCCCCAACTGGGCAGGACATGAGGAGCCCATAGTCCAAATAAAATTCGATTTCCGTGGCAAAGAAGCTCATGTGCTTGAACTGCTCACATCTAACCCATTCATTATTGAGGCCAGAAAGTCAAAACTAACATTAAAAATATTAGAATTTTAGGTGGGCTATAGATGGGTTGGTGGGCTTGGGCTACCCATATCGAGCCCACTTGGGCCTGAGATCAAAAGCCCATTAACAAAAACTTGTGGTGTGAGATTTTTGGATGGGCGACAAGTGGGCTCATGGGCATGGGCTGCCCAAATGGGGCCCATCTAAAATCGTGGTGAGAAGCCCACTAACCACCCGTTTCAAAATCCAGCATACGAGAGAGCAATATATGGGCTCGTGGGCATGGGCTGCCCAAATGGGGCCCATCTAAAATTGAGGTGAGAAGCCCATTAACCCTCCGTTCCCAGATCCAACATTTTTGTGAGCAATAAATTCCCTCCATGACCCCCATCGCACGTACCCCACCACACTCCGACCTCCACCGGTACGCGACCCGTGAAATCCGGACTGGCAAAAGCGATGGCCTTAAACACCTCTAAAAGCTTTTATGCGTATGGCACCGGAAAGAAAAATGCTGTAATAAATAAATAACTTAAGCCTGTGAGGGAAACTGACAGTAGGGAAAATGAGGGCCTTTGCCCCACCCTGGCCCCCATGGTGGCAGAGTTTCGCCGACCCCAATGTCGGGTCGACCCCGACCTCCTCCCCTGCGAAGGATTGGGGTCGATTGCTTCAAAACTGTGGCCGTGCATAGATAACAAAAACCCTTACTAAAATATATATAAGATTTTATCACACCCAAATGTCGGTTTAGGAAATGAACGGTTAATGGACTTCCCACCTCAATTTTAGATGGGTCCAATTAATCTAGGCAACCGATACCCATAAGCCCATGGCATTTATTGCTCCCCAAAATGTTGGATTTGGGAACGGAGGGCTAATGGGCTTCTCACCTCAATTTTAGATGGGCCCCATTTGGGCAGCCCATGCCCATGAGCCCATAAATTGCTCACTCGTATGCTGGATTTTGAAACGGATGGTTAGTGGGCTTCTCATCACGATTTTAGATGGACCCCATTTTGGCAGCCCATGCCCATGAGCCTCCTTATTGCGCACTCATATGTTGGATTTTGAAACGGACTGTTAATGGGTTTCTGACCACAATTTTAGATGGGCCCCATTTGGGCAGCCCATGCCCATGAGCCCACTTGTCGCCCATCCAAAAATCTTATACCACAAGTTTTTGTTAATGGGCTTTTGATCTCAGGCCCAAGTGGGCTCGATATGGGTAGACCAAGCCCATCCACCCATCTATTGCCCACCTAAAATTCTAATATTTTAAATTGTAATTGTAATCGTACATTTATATAGCGCCACTTCAAGAGAACTCCTCAGAGGCGCTCTCGACCTGACACCAAACTACAATCAAAGAGAATGGTTTTCAAGCGCTTAAGGGGCAAAGAAAGACAAAGAAGTTCATTACGGAGACTAATAGGTAACTTATTCCAGAAAGACGGACCAACCATAGCAAAGCTTCTATGTAGCACTGTGGAAGATCGAGCCCTAGGGACAACCCGGTCACCATTGCGTAGCAGAGCGAAGGAATCTACGGCTGGGATGGACAGCACAGGTACACAGAGCTCCATAAGATAGATATCGGAACTTGGCCTGCAAGACAATTACGCATAAATGTTAGTTTTGACTTTCTGGCCTCAATAATGAATGGGTTAGATGTGAGCAGCTCAAGCACATGAGCTTCTTTGCCACGGAAATCAAATTTTAGTTGGACTATGGGCTCCTCATATCTTGCCCAGTTGGGACGGATCTGGGCTAGCCCAAGCCCATGAGCCCACATAATTTTGAGATGGGCTCTGAATGGGCATGCTGGCAGGGAAGGGAGTGAGAGAGAGAGGGATGGTGGAAAGGAGGGTGGGAGGGGATGGTGGGAGGTGATGGTGAGAGAGTGGGATAGAGGGAGGGAGGGTGGGATGGTGGGAGTGAGGGTGGGAGCGAGGGAGAGGATGGTGGGGAGGAGGGTGGGAGGGAATTAAGGGAGGGTGGGAGTGTGGGAGGGAGGATGGGAGGGAAGGAGGATGGGAGGGATGGAAGGAGGGTTGGAGGGAGGGACGGAGGGAGGGATTGGCAGGGAACGGCCCGAATCCTACAATTCCCGAGCAACGTCGATCGGGTACCCCAGCTAGTATTTATTAAATTTGAGGGAAATAGCTTATAGCCTAAGCAGTTCTGTTCCAACCACAAATTTGATGAACCGTCCCTGTCACCACCAGTCTCTGCCCATGTAGCCTATATGTCCTCAGCCTAGCCCTGTTCTTTGAGCACACCGGACATTTTAGACCTATATTATTTTTAAAATTCTTGTTCCATTGACTTTCAAGTTCTCAAGCGTTGCAATAAAACTTGTTGCTGTGATGGGGATTTTATTGCTTGATGTGCAAATTTGACAAGGCCATGTATATTAATAATAATAATAAAAATTTCGGTATTAATTCAGCAATCCGGTTGACAGACCGCAACCGGTTACAGTGTACAAATATATGCAGGTGAAACAGTTTACAGTTTAATTCAAACCTAATATTTATTTGCGTTGCATATGAACTTAACTTGCACATGAAACTTTCGTTAAATTTGTTATAAGTAACATCGCAGTAAAAACAATCAAATAATTGATTATTTATACTGTGGTAACATATGCTGCGTTTTGCCAGCCTGAAGTCCCATTCGATACCGGTACCTACGACGCCGGATATATCCGGCGGAGGAAATAAATCGTATTCCGTATGGCGCCGGATATATCCGGCGGTGTTGCGCTGTCTGTATAATAACCTCGGTCACAGGAATTTTTTTACCTCCGGTAGCAAAAGGGTTAAGCGAAAATTGAAAAAAGGCCGCGTGGAATTAAGTAAGTGTATTAAGTATTTAGTCCCAGAGTGCACTTACTTCCTTACATTAGGTTGTTTGAGGCAGAGCCGTGGTTTGAGGCTTTGAGCGGCATTTCCTGTTCCGGTCTCGTGTTGACTGTTAAATTAAAATAAAATAATTTTAATCTATATCCATCTCAAATTAATTTTATAATCTTTATGCTAAACCCAGAAGATGATGTCCTCGAATCTAAGGGTAAGTAAGGTGGTTTGCTTTGAAACGGATTACAGAAGTGTCCAAAATTATTTCTTGCGTTATATAATGTGTATCACCTAGCCACATGGCGACTCACTGTTTTAAGTCATTGTGAGGCAGTTGATTGCATGCGGTCTTTAGAGCGTGATGTTTAAACTGCAGTTTTATGTGTTTTGAGGTGCATTCAATTTCTAGGATATATTGGTAGTTCCAGTTTAACGTCACTGTGTCATAACACCTATCGTGGGACGCGGTGGTGTAGTTGGTATGTTCTTTGCAGTGCAGCCGAAGGGTTGCAGGTTCGAATCCACCTCAAGGCACCGCGTAGCGACCTTGGGCAAGTCCTTCACTCGTTAGCTAGCGATTAGGGTAGAGTTCTATAATGACTCGGTAGCAAGTAAACAATATGGTGGCCACAGATCAGCGCATAATAGAGCGCTGTCACGTGAGGCGATCAATAGCCCAATAAAGTAGCCTAATGTTTCCGCGAAAGTAAGCACATTAATTTAGCAAGTAAATAATTAACCTGAGGGCATTTAGAAATAAGAAATAAAAGGTGTTTAGAAATGGAAGCTGGATTAACGAACATACATGTTGAAATACATGACTTTTAACCAATCCCACTTCTATTTCAGGAAAATGATCTTCATCAATCCGACTTCTGTTTGCCAATAATTGTTTTCTTCAGTCCAACTGTCATTTGACCACCGCTAACACTGATTATTAAATAAATAAACTATTATTCTGACGTGCTTACTTTCGCGGAACTGTTGGAAACATTGGGCTACTTTATTGGGCTATAGTGAATCTTTGAATAGAATATCTAAAAATTTGACCGAGATATTAATTTTCAAGTCAATGATTAGAAAATGTACTGCAAGAAAACAGGATTAACCACCAAGATTGGACTGTTATATCTCAGCCATGAAACAAACTAGAGGGCTGAAGTATTTTTTGTTCAATTAGTTTTTTGTGCTCTTAAAAAATGCAATTTCCTGGATTATGTTATTTTTGGTTTTTAATATAAAAATTAGTAAATACAGATGCCAATTCTCACTCAAGTTTGGACATCATGTCAGCAGACAGGAAAGAGATATAATAACACTTTACAAGTACTTGTTTTATATTGAGGCACTTTGGTACTCATCTATATAAATAAAGGGGAAACTGTGTCTGTTTAACCGGGATGCATTTCCACAGTTTTTGAGCTTTTCACTCCAAACCCTCACTACTGTGTCGGTCTCGGCATGGGACGCCCGTGGAGGGGTGTTGGGTTGGGTTGGCGAATCTCTCCAACCATGGAGACCTGGGTGGTGGGGCGAAAACCAAAATTTTTGCACATTGTGTGGTTGTGTGCAATTCGCGTTTCCACACATTTTGTGCTTTTAACACCACATTTTTGCACATTGTGTGTGTATATTTGACTCATTTCCACAGGTTTGTTGCCTTTTAGCTGGAGGAAGGGAGAGAGGGACGGGTGAGGGACGGAGGGAGGGAGGGAGGGAAGGAGGGTAGGAGTGGGACAGAGGAGGGAGGAAAGAGTAGAGGGACGGGGATGGTGGGAGGCGAGGGAGCGAATGGGGCGAAGTGAGTGTGGGGAAGTAGGGGATTGGCTGGTAACGGGGCGAATCCTAAAATTTCCAGGGAAAGCCGGGTACCCCATCTAGTCAGACCATGTAGTCAGTACCTGATTAGTTTCATCATTAGTGTGATTTTCAAGGACGTTTTCCTTGTCCTGATCGGGAAAATGAGTCTAAAACTTAATCAAAAAAGTCAAATTTCGTATCTTTTGAAATTGGTGAAAATTTGCACATATGGAGGACATGCAGATCTTTCATTGGTGCAAAATTCAGGATGGTGTTCAGCTCGTTTTTGGAAAATCATTTTTTGAAGTTGTAGAAAATGGCATGAACCACAATGTTTGGTATGTCATATCTAGGCCAGAAAATGAACCAGAGGATATGATATGATATCGTTCACATGTAATCAGTTTCTTGTGCTCTTTCCAGGTTTGTAAGAATGTGGGTTGTATTTCTTGTGATTTTTAATTTATAAATTTGTGTAATGATACTCTGCAATGATTCTGAAGGACTTGCAGTTTTGTCCTAGACCTGATACAAATATGTCAAATCCATCATTTGTTTTCTTGTTGTGTTACTGGCATATCCAAATGTTAATTAATCTGAAAAATGGTGATAATGTGCAGAATTCGAGTTATGTTGGTGATGATTTTTGCGTCTTAGCTTGTTACTGGTTTTTAAAATTAATATGTAGGTAAAGATTGAAATCGGCTCGGCTGCCGTTATGCAGGAGATAAACAATAGTGCCACAGATTGGGAGCGAATAGAGCACTCTGCCCTACACCTCTTCAAGTGTCTGATATATTCAACAAGGTAAGTAACAGATCCATATGTAGTCCATCAAATCGATATTTGAGTGAAACATTTACCTTGATGATTAAGATTTTGTATGAACACAATATATGAAATTAATGGGTAATCTGATTGCTAACCTGTTTAATATAACTTTTCGAATAAATTGTTACAGAGTAGCTGTTAAACCTATTGCTAGACTCTTAACTTGCAGTATAGGACTCCAATGTGGTGGGTGCTTTGCATGGTTGGCAAAACAATTCGACTCCAGTGCTAACTGGTGATCATCCGTTACTCTGAATTGTAAGATTTCATTATGCAGTGTGTCAATGAAACAAGGATTATTATTAGTAGTATTAATTTTTTTTAACTTGTTACTATTTTTCCTGCCCAAGGTAGAAATGTTTCCTCAGACTCTAAGAGATTAAAACTATAGGTTCTCAATTATTATTGTTGTTGGTGGTGTTGGTGATGCTGTTGTTGGTGTTATTGTTGGCTTCATGGTGTTGGTTTGATTTTTTATGCATTGTGTTGTTATTGTGTTGTCGTTTTTGTATTGTTATTGTGTCATTATTGTTGTTGTAGGTGTGGGTGTTTTATCTCAGAAATCAAAGAGACAAAATTTGAAAACAGGTTCTTGCGTCAGAAGGCATATCACATCATGAACTTACTTTTATCACATCAGGAACTTACTTTTGTACCTCACATTAATCGTCTCAGTCGCTCCTGTTTCTATCAGCTGCGCCAGCTTCGCACTGTCGCTCGCTCTCTCTCAACTGGTGCTGCAACTACGCTTGTACATTCCTTTGTCTCAGCTCCCTTTATGCTGGTTTACCATCTGGTCGATTATCTTCTCTTGACCGTATTCTGCGCGCTGCAGCACGCCTCATTGGTCATCTGCCCAAATTTGGTCATGTTACAAATTACATGCTGGAGGTTCTGCATTGGCTCCCAGTCCGTCAGCGTATCGAATACAGAATCTCGTCCTTAATATGGCGCTGCCAGCTAGGTCTTGCTCCATCTTACCTACTCGATCTTTGTCGGCCTGTGTTAAGTGCTCGGACTGGTTGGTCCCTACGCTCGGCTGTTAGGGAAGTACTCTTTGTCCCATTTGCTCGTACCTCCATCATGCAGAGTCGTGCTTTTTCTGTGGTTGGCCCAGTGGTATGGAATGCCCTCCCACTTGAGCTGCGCCTGTTCTCTAGATCACTCTCTGACACATTCTATAAGCACTTAAAAACTGTTCTGTTTGTCCGTACTGGAATCGGGAGCGCCTCTGAGTAGTTTCCTTGAAGAGGCGCTATATAAATACTCGAATGAATGAATGAATCATAAATTCAATCATGTAATTAAGGGTTAAATAACTTGTGACTGGTTCCTCAGAATTGCTGGTTTGGTGTTTCATTCACTCAGTTACTTGGCAGGTGTATTAGACATTTTTTAGCAAGATAGACCAAAGTGCTCTATTCTTTCCCAGTCTGGAGCACCATACTATTTATGTAGTGTGCCTGGATGAAAATATTTCCATTTAAAATGGCAAATGCAGCAGTTATGCTCAGTCTAAGTTATTTTGCGATGTCTGCAAATGTGTGATTGGCATCTGCATCCATTCTGTGCAGTCCAAGATGGACTACAATGTCTGCAAATGTGTGATTTATGATTAATGCCTTTTGTGGTTTGTGACACCACCCCCTGTTTTTGGCCATGGAGTGATTCAACGTCAATTCAACAAATTTGATTGATAATACTAAATCAGATTTCTGTGAAATTTTCTTGCAAAATTTATTTAAGACTTGCATATAGTCTGGAAGAATTTTTTGGTCAGTTACATTCTGAAATACAGATTGGTAAACTTTGTCCAGGCTCTAGAGCCTAAACCATCTTTACCTCATACTTCTGGACACCTATAGATGTCCCATCTTATGTGCGAGCGAGGTATGTGTTCTTAGTGTCATTATTTCGGTCGTTTGACGATTTATTTTGGGTATATTACTGACAAAATGTTGAAAAGATTGACAAACTTCGAGTTGAACCTATGGGTAATTCCAATTTCAGAGGACAATGGAAATTTAAGTTTTCACGTAAATGTAGACAAAACAGAAGTTGTGCCATACACAACAATTAATCATTTTAGTTCTCTTCTGAGTATGTTCAAGCTGCTTCAGTCTAAAACTGCGATTTTTGAAGATTTTGAGAATATTGTGAAAGGTCACTTTGAGGTCAAATACGAAGTGCTCAATTGTTGAATATCAATGTCAGACTTTTAAGCAGTTGTTATTAATGTGCCTTATTAGATCAGCAAAATGACACCAGGACACCAGTCAAAACTATAATATGAGACGCAGGCTTTCATAGACCTGTATATTAGGTCGAGCTGGTGTCTTGGAATGTAATTGACCAAGAAGATTTTACTCAGGTTTAGAATGTTGTGTATGGCACAACAGGTTGTCAAGATTTCACGTAAATCTGAGTGCCTAAAATCATGGTAAATGCCATTTAGTAGCTGCTGTTCAGAATTTCATGAGTGGCCCTCAAATTTGGTCCTAATACTCTTCCAAAATAAGTCCACTTTCCATAACTTCAAAATATCGATACGACCTTTGATGACAGAATTCATTGCTCAATACTAAGCTTTACATTTCTGAGAGTGCAGAATTTACCAACATTCGTAATGTTCAGTTTTTCACTTTTTCGTGATAGGTACCAAATCAATCAAATTTAATTGAGTAATAATATACTAGTTATTTAAATTTTAAGAACTAATCGATTGATTTTTGTAACCAGTATGAGTCCTATTTTTTAATCTTTGTAAGCTTTTAGAGAAGAAATATTTGTAATATTGAATTCTGTTTTTATCACATTATCATATTCTGTCAAAGTAAGTTATTGATCAAAGTTTTTTCTTTTAATTGATTCAGCTTGACCTGGAATTTGAAACAATGATGTCTGATACTTCTGTCCTCAGCGAGGTCCCAGCAATGATGGTGTAACTGTGGAAGAACACTTCACATTCCACAGTTTCAGCTGTCCAGCAGTTTTTATATGGAAGGCAGCTGATGGTAAATATACATGTATGTATTCCTTTTGTTTCCTAGACATGTGTATTTTCATGAAAACTGGCTGTTTACTTTATTTTGATAATATTTGTTAATATTGTCCATAAAATTTTGTGAGTTCCACTATAGGGTCGGGTCATTCCACCCTAATTCAGCAAATGGCTCCAGGTCGACCATCTTATATTTCAATGAAAATTTCACATGGTGTTTCTTATGGTATCAGAGGAAATTGTGCCAAATTTTAGATCAATATCTTAAGTAGTTAAGAAGCTCTTAGATTAAATTTCAAAGACGTCTGGGGTCACCTCGTTTCTGATGCTTTTGAACTCGTGGCCAGATTGAAGTTGCATTAACAACTCCTGATACTAATGTACTTGCTCTTCAAAAATATGCAGACAATTTTAATTTTTGATGCATGTCTACTGCCACTTGGCCTTCCAAAAATGAATTTTTTTTATTTCAAAGACAGTTTTCACGGTCGAAGATCATCATGGTTGTTAGGTCTTGTCACCTTGTGCCGTTGATTCTTTGAAACCTTAGTGACCGCCATGATCAACCCTCTCCACGTATTGCGATCTTCCGTCTCGTTTCTCAGTTCCCCCAAGTTCATCCTCGTTCTCTCGTGTATTTCTTCCATCCACCTCCTTCTTGGGCGTCCTCTCCTACTTCCTTCCTCTCCACAGGCCAGCATCATCTCCTTTTCCAAGCCGTTTGCTCGCATCACATGTCCGAAGAACACCACTTCTCCTTGTCGCTGTATGTCCCAATGACATATTCCCTCGTACCTGTCCTATCTCTTGTAATATGGATTCATTTGTTCTTTTCTCGATCCACGGGATTCTCAATACTTTCCTCCATATCCACATTTCGCAAGCATTGATTTTCCTTTCTAAGGCCTTTGTTTTTGTCCACATTTCACATCCATACAGCACCACTGGGAATATCATTGCCTTTACAATGCTTGTCTTCATCAAGCTCACCTGTTTATCCTTCCATATTTTCTCTAGTCCCTTCACTGCCGTCTTTCCCAATGTTATCCTCCGTCGTATCTCTCAGTCACATCCGACATCGTTTTCTATCATGGCTCCCAAGAAGCAGGAACTTGTCACCACCTCCATCTCCTCTCCATCTGCCTCGAAGCTTGTCCAATTCTCTGCAGTCATGATTTTGGTCTTTAATTTGAAACACAGTCCAGCCTTCTCGCTTTCTGTCTTTAATTTTCTGTCATCCTTTCCCTGCCAGTAACGTTGTATCGTCCCCATATCTTATCTTAGATTGTTCAGTGTCCTGCCTGCTATCCTCCCACGTTTGTTTCCTCTAAGCCTGCTTTCCTCACTATCATTTCAGTGTAAAGGTTGAACAGGTATAACGATAATATACATCCCTGCCGAACTCCTTTCTTTATTTGAAAGGTTGTAGTTTCGCCATACTCCATCCTAACCACGGCCATCTGGTTCCCGTATAGGTTCTTGAGTAGTTTTATGAGGTGTGTCGGGATGCCCATTTCCTACAGAGTCCCCCACATCAGAGTGTGATCGATGCAGTCAAAGGTCTTGCTATAATCTATGAAAAATATGTGTACCTCCTGTCTGAATTCTCTTTGTCTCCATTATCCACCTGAGGTTCGCTATGTGGTCTCTTGTTCCTCTCCGTCTCCTGAAACCTGCCTGATGGACCGGCAGTTCCCTCTCAATTGTGCTCTCCATCCTTTTATGTATAATCTTCAGTAGGATCTTACTTGCATGTGATATCAGCGCTCAGGGCCTACGACAGGATTTGGAGGCCCAGGGCCACAACTAATTTTCAAGGCCTTCTCACTCGAGAATCTACTTCGAAATTCTGGATTGCTATAAGATCCTGCTCCAATGTCAACACGTCTCATAATATTTATAAAGAAAATTATTTGAACTATCTGATTCATTGACAATTGTTATAAATGCTGTACAATAGTTTCACATTTTCTTTGTTCAAAACTCCATTCTCTGTCAGTCACAGCTGTTACAGTCGTCGAAGTCTCTTGAAGGGTACTTTCTGTTTGTGATTAATTTATTTCTCGAAGATCTTCAGTCTGACTGAGCCTATTGCTATTATCAGGATGTGCAACGAAATATGAATTTTTTTGGTTTGCTGAAGCAACTTTCTTTTGTCGACCCAATTTCTTTCGTTTCTCATGTCCACTTTCGAATGATCTCTTCATCTTTCTATAAGAGATTAAATTAAAATAATATTTTTATATAATACTATTAGACTAATAGTTAGGGCCCCAGAGGGAATATTTGCTATTTTTCAATAAAATTGACAATGTGGTCAATTTTTTTCAAATTGACTGATATTGTTAAAACTATTTTAATGAATTAATGTAGATTAAACATCAATTTCAAAAGCTAAAAACAAACCCCCTAATCGTGCACTCGTTCCGCTCGAATTCATCCACCCCAGGGCGCATTCATTTTCTACACTGCCCCAAACTCCAAACCCTGGCTACATCACCCCTCTAAGAAAGTAAGAATAGGCCTATATATATAGTGTACTGTGTAGGAAACACTATCCACAGCGAATCCCATGATAAGAACAATAATTACGGTATATTCATGAATATTAGAACATTTTTTAGGTTTGAGTGTTTGACTTACAACTTAGGGCCTACGAGTAACGAGTTACGATAGAGTTTATACTGTTGAGTGTTGACAACTTTTCAATTTTACAACTAATAACAGATTTACGATTTTTTTACAGTGCAATTATTAATTTTAACGTCAACGATTTCATCACGAAATAATTAGAATTTGCATAATGCTACATTTCAGTGAATAACTCGTTAATTCCATAATTCCCCATTTCAATAAATTATTTTTTGAAATGGGGAATTACCGAATTAAGGAGTTATTCATTATAAATAAGCCCGTAATTCCGAAATTCCGAGGCCCTTATCAAGTGAGACCTGGGGCAAAATGACCCCAGTAGCCCCTCTGTCCGAGGCCCTGTCAGCGCTATTGTTCTGTTCATGTGGCAGTAGAAATGCTTAAGAAATTAAAAATTTCTTCATAATTTTGTAGAGCGAGTACATTAGTATCTTGCCTTGCCTTGCTTTCAACCTTCCTCGACACGAGGGTTGGTCGCATTTTGGACAGTTCCTCTCCATCCTGTCTTCGGTTGCTCTCAACAATTCCTCTGTTGATAATCCCGTCCATTCACACATGTTGTCCCACCACCTCTTCCTAGGTCTTCCTCTTGCCCCAGAACCGTTCCTTGCATAATTTCCTTCTCTAAGCAATCTCCATGTTTTCTCATGATGTGCCCGAAGTATGACCTCTTCCTCCCTTTAATTGATTCAAGTAGACTCCTTTCTACACCAGCCGTCTTCAGTACCCATTCATTTGTTTTTTTTCTCAGTCCATGATATTCCGAGGATTTTTCTTATGCCTTTCATTTCAAATGCCTTTTTTCTATCCTCATCACTCTTTTTGATTGTCCAACTCTCACAACCATACATCATCACTGGCCATATAAGCGTCCCTCATTAGTATCAGGAATTGTTAAACATTAATGCAACCTCAACCTGGCCATACCGGGGTTGCAAGATATGATCATCAGACATTTGCAAGTTCTTTTTACCATTTTCAGTTGGAAAGTAATATCACAGATTTCAAGATCATTCTTCTTTTCAACATGCCATCTAAGCAAGAAAGGCTAAGCATCCTGAAAATTTCATACAGTTATCTGCGATATTAACAAAGTTATGGGCTTCTGAATGTCGCTGCAAAATTAGATGTGATTTCCGAACGTCAAAAAGAAGTGATTCCAGAGGTCTTTGAAATTTAATCTCTTTTTGGCTACTTAAGATATTGATCACACATTTCCTCTAATACCATAATAAATATTCTGTGAAATGTTCATTGATATCTGTGATGGTCGACCTGGAACTCTCTGAAAAATTTGTTGAATTGAAACAGAACGACCAGACTGCTGGGTCATTTTGTGCCAAATCAACCAAATTTTCGACTTTTCCCCACACTCCGACTCAGATTTTCTTGATATTTTTACCAAAAATCAATTATCATCTGGCATGAAGAACTGGAAAGTTTCAAGTGTCTACTGTGAAAATTGACTGAGTTATGGGGTACTGAGGTTGGTGGGGGTAGGCCGAAAAGTGAGCGCAAATTTGCGTCTGGAAACTTTTTGTCATTTTCAGACGCCAATATCTTTGGATCTAGAGCAGCTAAACACATTTGGTTTTCAGTTTTCAGTTCTGTGCATAACATAGATTTGAATGGTCAAGTAACATTTGCTCTGCTTGATATGAGGAATTAGCAATAATTTTTGAAAAGTGTCTAAATATTTCTTGTCCATTTTTGTCATGTTTGCAGACACACTACACTGGCATGACATGCAAGAAAGAGAAATTTTGTGTGTGGTTTTATTCATCTACTGGTGTAGTTGTAAATGTGCAATTTATTTGTTTTTTGGTCTACAGGAACTGCTGTAGCAACTTGCCAAAAACCCTTCATCTCCATGACAGTGGTCACTTTCAACTGACCAAATGGGCCTGTGGAACACCTGATAAACAAGTCAAACATGCATCATTGGAAAGCTGGAAGAAAAACCTTTCTATAGATACCAATATCCTGATGGTAATCTTCAGTTAACTCATTAAATAATTTTTTTAAATCGCGATTTTTTAACACGAATTTGCGCCTGCAAATATTTTGTCATTTTCAGACTTCAATAACTTTTGATCTAGACTAGCAACACTCATTTGGTTTTCAGTTCTCAGTACAGAGGGCTCTGTTCTAGGGCCCTTGATCTATATCCTTTTCACTGCAGACATTAGTTAGCTCTCTGCTCGCTTCTTGCTCACTGCGAAGTCACTCCTACGCTGATGATGTCCAATCATATGCTCATTGCTTTGCTGAGGACGCAGCCAAAACTGTCCGCCTTATGGTCTGCGCTTCTGACACCCTTACTTCTTGGCTTTCGTCAAATCGATTGCGACTTAATTCTTTGAAGATGCAATTCATATGGCTGGGAACTCGCCAGCAGCTGGCCAAGACTGACTTGGCTGCTTTCGCACATCAGTTTCCCCTTGTAACCTTCTCTACCTCTGTTCGAGACCTTGGGGTCATCTTAGACCAAGAACTCTCCTTCTCTAAGCACATCTCTTCCCTGTCACATGCCTGCTATTACCAAATTCGACAGCTGCGCATCGTTGCTCGCTCATTCACCGCATCTTCTACTCTTGTCCATGTTTGCAGCTGCTTAGATTACTGCTCCTCTTTTTATGCTGGCTTTCCACAGGTTCGCCTGAACTCCTTGGTTAGGGTCTTTCGATCTGCAACACACTTGGTTGGTGGCATCTCCCGGTTTGCTCACGTTTCTGCCTTCATGAGGGACGACCTCCACTGGCTCCCACTGTAGAAACGCATTGCTTATAGAGTTTCCTCTATTGCTTGGCGCTGCATTCTGTCTCAAGCTCCATCCTACCTATGCGAGCTTTTTACTCCAGTCTCGGTTTCTCTGGGCCATCGTTCGCTGCGGTCAGCTGCTCATGGTGACTATCTTCTACCTTTTTGTCGTACCGCTACTATGCAGCGTAGTGCATTTTCCATGGTGGGTCCAGCTATCTGGAATGGCCTCCCTGCGGCTCTCCATTCGCTTCCTCTTGACTCTTCTGGCTCTTTCTACCGTCTTCTCAAGACCTTTCTTTTTGACCAGGCCTGGGTTGGGAGCGCCTCTGAGTAGCGATCCTGAAGGGGCGCTATATAAAGGAACTGCTGTAGCACCTTGCCAAAAACGCTTCATCTCCATGACAGTGACGAATGTTCCGGAGATGAAGGGTTTTTGGCAAGGTGCAGCAGCAGTTGTTGTAGACCAAAACTCAAATAAATTGCACATTTACAACTTCACCAGTAGATGCTTAAAACCACACAAAAATTATTCCTTATTTGCATGTTGCCAGTGTAGTGTGTCTGCAAACATGACAAAAATAGGCTTTGCAAGATATGTTTGGACACTTTTCAAAAATTCTTATTAATTTCTGACATCAAAGAGAGCAAATGTTACTTGACCATGCAAAACTATGCAATACTCAGTACTGAAAACAGAATACCAAATGTGTGTAGCTGATCAATAGTTATTGATGTCTGAAAATGAAAAAAAAATTGCAGACGCAAATTCGTGTTAAAATGTCACAAATTTAAATTTTTTCTTAATGAATTACGATTACCATCAAGAAATTAGTGTCAATAAAAATGGTTTTCTTCAAGCTTTCCAATGATGCTTGATTGACTTGTTTATCAGGTGTCCCACAGGCCCATTTGGTCAGTTGAAAGTGACCACTGTCACAGAGATGAAGGGTTTTTGGTAAGGTGTTACAGCAGTTCTGGGAGACCAAAGGACAAATAAATTGCACATTTACAACTACACCAGTAGATGAATAAAACCACACAAAAATTGAAAACTGAAAACCAAATGTGTTTAGCTGCTCTAGATCCAAAGTTATTGGCGTCTGAAAATGAAAAAATTTTGCAGACGCAAATTCGCGTTCATTTTTCGGCCTACCCCCACCAACTTCAGTACCCCATAACTCAGTCAATTTTCACAGTAGACACTTGAAACTTTCCAGTTCTTCATGCCAGATGATAATTGATTTTTGGTGAAAATATCAAGAAAATCTGAGTCGGAGTGTGGGAAAAAGTTTAAAATTTGGTTGATTTGGCACGGAATGACCCTAAGGGCCTCACCTTTTTTGGTTCCGATCATACTTTTCCGAAAGAACCCAGATGATTGTTACTGGTGACTACCGAACGCCATGTTAAACTGGGTGTTCCTCAAAGCTCAGTTCTTGGTGTCTCTCTCAGTTCTATTTATTCTTTACGCGGCTGGCATCTTTCTTTTCCTAACCTGTAATGCTGCTGGCCATCTTGTTTGCTGATGATGTGCAGGTATTTGTCTATAGTCCCTTATCATCCCAGTTGCTTTTAATTGGGTATATTTATTATCTTACTAATCATCATGTCCTCTAATCGCCTCTCATTTAATACTTCAAAGACTCAGTTCATCTGGGAAGATGCCACTCAGCAGCTCACAAAGCATGATCTTGTTCTGTTCTGTGAAAATTTTGGCTCTTTTCCTTCTTGTCAACTGTGCGGGTTCTGGGTGTTGTACTAGATGACTCACTAGATGTACTCAGTTCATCTGGGAAGATGCCACTCAGCAGCTCACAAAGCATGATCTTGTTCTGTTCTGTGAAAATTTTGGCTCTTTTCCTTCTTGTCAACTGTGCGGGTTCTGGGTGTTGTACTAGATGACTCACCTTTACTGAGCACATCTCCAATCTCGCACGCTCCTGTTATTTTCATTTAAGGTATCTTTGTCATCGTCTTTCTGTTTCCTCCATTTTCATTACCTTAATTCATGTTTATAATGTTCTCGAATTGACTACTGCAATTCACTTTTCATTGGTCTTTTAGGGTTTGTCTATCATTGCTTCAATCGGTCCTCAACTCAGCTGCTTGACTGAACTTCATTGGCTTTCCTTGCCGTGCTCGCATGCAATTTACAAGTGAGCTCTTGACTCTGATCCTTAAGGCTCGAGTGAGGTTTTGCCCCGAAAATCTGGCTGACATTTCAGCATTACTCAGCTTCCTCCAACCATCCACTTTGTTCATCAATTGCCTCAATTGGTCCTTCTCTTTGGAATGTGCTTTCTACTTCTGTTCACTCTACTCACCTGTCTGGCAGTGTCTTTTCTGCCTTGTATTTTCTCAAAACCTGCTTCTCGCAAGGCCTTGCACACTGGGGACCTTGCACACTAGGAGCACCTCTGAACGGTTCACCCTACTAGATGCGCTTTACAAATGATTAAATACAAGTTCCACAATACAATCTTGTGTATAAGATATCGGTCTGATAGAAGCTCCTATACCATTATCAATAACTAGCTGGGGTACCCGGCGTTGCACGGGAAATTTAGATTTTTCGTCCCCAAACCCAGCTCCAACCGCCCCTGTGGGGCGGCTTCGCCGCCCATTTGGGGTTTATAAATGGTTATATATTTATGCCCCTCTGCTTGGAAGGTCTTCACAAATTCTGCTGGTTAAACTCATGTTGCATGGGGACTCCTCTTAGTGTATATTATACTCCTTGGCCTAAGCCATTTATCTTTCCCAGGGCGGTTGCGCTGCGTATACGCTTTGGCGAAAAATGACGTCATTTGTTATTGCACGACGATTCAAATAATGGCGTCGCATTTTCAGCGATCGCGCAAATAACACGGCGAAAATTAAAATGTCTAATATTTCGAGTTCTAAAGTGAATAAGAAGGTGAAAATAGCGGCCTGAGTAAGTTGAGTGAAAGTCTATTTATGTACAATGTTTAAGGTCAGTAGCTGCAAAACTGTGAGCGTGCATTCTGGACAAAGTCCGCCAAGTCCTTTCTTATAGATATAGATGAAGGACTAGATATTGTGATTGACCATCATTTCATGTAACTGTGATTCCGAGCGTAAAACCTTAAAACAAATCCTTTGCCAAATATTTCTTATGAATGGAGTTAATGTGAAGATTTAATCACAAGGATCGGGTGACTATGCAGACATTATCAATTACAGTCAAACCCAGTGATTTCTGGAATCTGGAATATCATCGTGTTTTACTTTCTAATACCAAAAAGAAGTTATGTAGTAAATGAGGCCGATCAAAATATATTTGCAACAGATTCCTTGAACAAAATTATTTAATAAGGTCATGCATAATAATACTGTTTATGATACGAATGTGTATACAGTACATGAGCTACTAAACCATTTTTATACATGGTTAGAGAAATGGTAGAATCAAGTAAAACAGCCCATTATGGACAACAATTGCCAAATCAACAATAGTGCCTCGATTTTATGGATTCAATCCACTAAAAATTTCTTTGACAACTTAAGTTGCTGTTTAGTAATAGAAATTTATCCAAAACTGTATACTCTCAACTTTAGTGCACAACAGATGACCGAAAAGTCAAGCTGTCCTAAAATGTTGAATTCCGTATTATTAGCATAGAAATTATGTTCCAGTGCATATGATAAATCTAGGAATATTCCTATGGGTGAGAGGTGTATGAAGTAAACAAAAGCGGACTAAAAACGGGATCATTCTGAACACTGCAAGTGAGCAAATTCCTGGACGAAATACTTATTGAGTGCATGATCCAAATTAATCGAAGTTAATTATGGAATCACTAATTAGTTACTAATTAACAGTAGCATTAATAATATCTAACAATCCTAACTCAATGTCCTTGTTCTAATGGCACACTAGAGAATACATTTGGCTGAGTTTAAAGGATGAGGATGTCCTTATGATGCACAATCCTCTTCCCTTTCTTGAACCCCCCCAGTTAGGTAAACTAATGACAAAATTAACAGTTTTATCCAAAAAATTATCATTCGGCTAGTACAAGTTTGCTATTTGCACATTACTAGTGACTTAAATTTAATGCCTTTATTGATGACTTGTACTTTGTTTGGAATATGTGAAAGACTTAAAATTGTTAATTGTCTGAGATGATGAAAACTAATTGCCTGTGATGATGATATTTTCTGTCTAAGGTGCAGTGAAAAGAGCATGAAATTAACCGTTATCGTATACTAAGATGGAAGTTAACAAATGCTTGACTTGTGCACAAAGTCATGGTGGCAGGCGGGTGGAATGCATATCAGCTCTGAAGGAAAAGAATGACTTTTTGCTGCAGTGGACATTGCCAGTGCTCAATGAACGCTAATTGTATCATATGCATCAAGTTTACACTACTGACACTAAATGTCTGTTGATCTTGTCTGTTATATAATTTTTTATTTAATTGATTGAACGCTATTATTAAAATTATGGTTTCTCAAAAGAACTATTGACATTTGCGAAAGAAAAGAGAAAAAAGCTGACCTAAGAGGTAGCTAAATTACATGTTTCAGCTTAATTGTCGTTGAACTCTATCGTGGAATTAACCATGCATTTATAAAATTTGTAATTTAAAGGATTAATTCCTTATTGGACGTTTAATATAATACATTAAAAAAGTTATATGCTGTTTGTCATGTACTAATAATTCAATTTCCCTAAATGTTTTATTTGTTTGAGTTTTTGTATAAGTAGCATTTATATTTGAGTTGTATATAGTGATGCAAAATTTTACTTGCTCTGTGATGCCTAATTGTTCATTAAAATGTCTATCATTCTAGCATTGAAGATGGCTGTCCAGATTTAAGCCTATGTAGGCTTATTCATGGTTGTCCAATTGTGGGTGGACATGGAGCTCGTGGCCAAATTGGTGTCGGACCCATCTAGGTGGCCTATGTGGGGCCAATACAGGCAGCCCATATAGACTGCCCAGATGGGCCCACATTGAACCCATACAGATTACAGACTACTTCATGGGCTGCCCATTTGGGGTGGACATGGAGCCCGTGGCCAAATTGGTATCGAGCCCATCTAGGCGGCCCACATGGGGCCAATACGGACAGCCCATATAGGCGGCCCAGATGGGGCCCACATTAAGCCCATATAGACTACATGGGCTGCCCATTTGGGGCGGACATGGAGCCCGTGGCCAAATTGGTATCGAGCCCATCTAGGCGGCCCACTTGGGGCCAATACGGGCAGCCCATATAGGCGGCCCAGATGGGGCCCACATTAAGCCCATATAAACTACATGGGCTGCCCATTTGGGGCGGACATGGAGCCCGTGGCCAAATTGGTATCGAGCCCATCTAGGCGGCCCACGTGGGTCCAATACGGGCAGCCCATATAGGCGGCCCAGATGGGGCCCACATTGAGCCCATATAGACTACTTCATGGGCTGCCCATTTGGGGCGGACATGGAGCCCGTGGCCAAATTGGTATCGAGCCCATCTAGGCGGCCCATCTGGGCCCCACGAAGTTGCCCATCTGGGGCCCACTTGGGACCCATTTTCGGATGCTGGCTGGGTAATTTTGATAGTTAGAAAACGGTTGTCTAATTTTCACATTTAGGCCTATATCATTTTAATTAAAGGTGGCTCAAATGAAAATAATTAACGGATTTTGAGCAGTTGACTGATTTGAACAGTGTCTCAATTCTGTCTGTCATACAAAACTGTTAAATAAACTAAATGTAGAAATTCAATAGGCCTAAGCCAAAGGTTATTGAATATGTTTGCAATAGAAAGAATGCATTCAGTCATTAAAATTGTATGCTTCAGTGGTCCTTAGAATTTAGAAATTAGTAAGATTAATATAATTATTTGAAGGAAATGTATTGCGATTAATTTGCAGTTAATTGCGATTAAAAAAATTAATCGCGCGATTAATTTCGATTAAAATTTGTAATCGAACAACAGCTCTAGTTATAATAAGTCGTGCAAACGAGTTATTAAGTCATTTGAACAAGTTAGTAAGTCGTGGGAACGAGTTATAAGTCGTGCGCACGACATTTATATAGGCTAAAATATTTTGCATTCATGTCCCTTTATTATTATATTCGTTTAATTGGCAACAGAACTGATAGATTTAGGGGCTCGAGTCGCGAGCGAGAAAAGGTTGAGGACCTCTGGCATAGGCCTACGGGTAGGCCTAATTATGCACAGCATTTTCACGAGTAGGCCTAACCATGCGCTGCAGTCTTGTAATTAGGAATGTCACTCAGCTTTTTCGCCTAGTCTAGGTTTTATAGCTCGTGTCTATGTTTCTAGGTTTTTTCTAGATCTAGCGTTTTCCCACCGAGATTTTTTCACGTTAAAACGCATTATTTATCAGCAATTTCTGAAACTTTTGTTACTTTTTTCAGGCAT
The DNA here is from genome assembly GCA_949752735.1 of Lumbricus terrestris. Classification (NCBI taxonomy): domain Eukaryota; kingdom Metazoa; phylum Annelida; class Clitellata; order Crassiclitellata; family Lumbricidae; genus Lumbricus; species Lumbricus terrestris. The sequence goes on along the minus strand of OX457037.1, from coordinate 68,715,789 downwards.
TTTCACAAAATAGACCACACGCGCGATTTGTTAAAATATTTGGTAAACGGATAGGCCTATTTAATACACGTTTAGGCCTACCAAAAATTTTCGTAATCGATGTTCAAAAGTTAAAAAATATTAGTCCCAAGTTTTAATACCTGAACGTCATCTTTAGGCTGTAGGCCTAGGCTATAGGCCTACAGGCTACAGAAGTGTTAAGTTACCGAACCCAATATATAGCCTACTGCTGTAAAGCCGACCTGCGCGCGTGTCATGCTATAGTAGGCCTACGTGCCAATAGTGGACCGTATTTCGTAGCCTATAACATGTAAGTTACTTGTAATTATTCTGCGGTGTGTCAGATTGAGTGATTAAATGAAGATTATTATAAGTTCAAAGTTCGTATTTGCTTTAAACGTGTATTTCATTAGAAGTTTTGACAAATTCCACGTATTAAATTTCTCAATGCAAACCCTATCTAGATGTTTATAGCTTTTTTGGGTCCGGATCTGACCTTTTAAAAATTCCCGAGTGGCATCCCTGCATGTAGAACAACGTCCTTGAATTTGACCTGCTATGCCAAAGATTTTAACAGTTAAAATCTTTGTGCTATGCTGCTACTCACTTAGCTCCTAGGACCTACTCGTCTGAACCGGAATTAACTTAGAAAACCTCACTCAGTTTCGGTATTGTTTTTGTGTTAATTGCTGTTTTTACGCATAATTTGCGTGTTAACAAGAAGGTACGTGCTTTTAGCTCGTTAGACCTATTCTCAGTTTACTAAGTAAGCTTATGTCTCAAATTTGACTCGTTCACTGCTTTTTTTATATCTAAGGCGACTGAGAGCCAACAGACTATCCGTTGCCTTGCCGTCTTTACCAAAGTGTGCATGCAATTATTTTTTATCTTTCTGAATTATTTGCCAATTGCAATTTTTTTAAAAGTAGAAGTTGGATTGATGAAACATTCTTGCTAAACTTGAAGTTTGACGGAAACAGTTTTTCGGTTAAACCGTAGTTTAGGTTGCTAAATTATTTTCATTTTCGATATCCCGTAGTTTAGGTTGCTAAATTAAGAAACACCCCAATAATGAAAATTGTGCGCCATATAACGCGTTATTCCAATTTCTGGTAATCTCTCGTTTTAACGGAATTAATTATTTGCCAGTTTGTCCACTATCGTTTTAGCGGAATTAATTATTCGCCATTGCATGGGATATAGTGATGATTGCATACAAATTGGATTGACGAAAATAATTCTTGCTAAATAGAAGTCGGATTGATGAAATAATTTTTCACGCAATAGAAGTGGATTTGCGAAAACATTATTGCTGAAATTGGAGCTGGATTGATGAAAAATAATTGTTATTTAAATAGAATTTGAATTGATAAAAAACTGTTATTGTTGAAATAGAAGCTGGATTTATTAAATGATTTCTTACCTAATTGGATGCCCAATTGATATGGATGATTCATGCCGAAGTAGAAGCCGGATTGAGGAAAAATAATGGTAATTGGGTAGTTTAGCGTCCCAAATTATTTTGACCATTTCTGTGCATAATAATTGAAAGACATATACAATAACACATATTTCATTGAGGAAATCATAAAATGTGTGCTTGAAAACCTCAAGGAAGTCCCAAACTGGGTAACTCTTGCGTAGGCCAGTGAGAAATGCTTCATAAATGGAAGCTGGATGAGGATTTCTTATGGCTAAAATGGTAGCTGGATTGATGAAAAGAACGCTTCAGAGATGGAAGCTGGATCAAGGCTCTGTAATAGTAGCTGAAATAGAGGCTGGAAGCTGGATGACAGTTTTTAAAGATCTCAAATAGAAGCTGGATTCACAAATAGAACGAATAAGAAATGGAAGCTGGATGAATGTTTATCTGAAATAGAAGCTGGATTTATGAAAAGAACGATAAAGAAATGGAAGCTGGATGAAGGTCGTAGAATTGATGAAACAGAAGCTGGATTGGCGAGAAATTCAAAACCTCAGCAATAATCTGAATAATTTGGGATGCTAAACTACCCAATTACCAGAATAATAATGCTGCAACTGCCCAAAATTTTTGTATAATTTATTCCGTTTTCCGAAATGAGAAAAATAATTAATTCCGTTAAAACGATAGATTACCCAATTTCTGAACATTCGCAACCGGAAGTAGCGATATAAACTGAAAAGAAGAGAAGAAAAATGGCAGTATAGAAATGGAAGCTGGATGAAGGTTCTTTTACAGGTGAAATAGAAGCTGGATTGACGAAAAAGCGCTAGCGAAATGGAAATTGAATAAAGGCATTTTATAGTTGAAATAGAAGCTGGGTTGACGAAAAACGCTTGAGAAATAGAAGCTGGATGAAGGTTCTTTTGCAGGTGAAATAGAAGCTGGATTGACGATAAACGCAAGAGAAATGGAAGCTGGATAAAGGCATTTTTATAGTTGAAATGGAAGCTGGATTGAACCTGGCGATCCATAAATATTTGTATATACACTTAGCAATGGCCAAATAATTTAGCAACCCCGGGAAATGACCAAATAATTTAGCAACCTAAACTACGGTTTAACCAGTTTTTCTTATCTGGAAAAGGGTTATACTCTATTTTACAATGCTAAATTATTTTAATCTTTTCAGTTGTACTTGATGTTGGTAAATAGGCAATCTACTAATGTCCATGATAATGATAACTGTCATCAATCCAGCTTCCATCTAAGGAATGTTTTCTCGATCAAAAGTGGGTAATATATCGTTTTAGCGTCAGTAATTATGCGCTAGTTGCAGCATTGTTATTTTTAATCAATCCAATTTCTAGTTTGGCGAAAATCCTTTTCATCGATCCAGCTTCTGTTTAGGCAAGAATTAGTCTGATCAGTCCCGCTTCTATTTCGTCAGCAAATACTTTTTATCAATATAACTTTTATAAATTCAAAATTATTGTTCATCAATCCAGCTTCAATTTCAGCCGGATTGGTTTTTTTAATCTCGCTTCTATTTCGTACAAATTATTTTCATCAATCCGACTTTTATTTATCAATAATTATTTTCCTCAACCCGACTTGTGTTCAGCCAATGCTAAAACCCATGCAATGGCGAATAATTACCAACGCTAAAACGATAGATTACCCGAAAGTGTGTTTAAGCAAGAATTATTGTCGTTGTATGGTCACTGGTCAGTTATTTCAGCTGAAATATTTTTGACTATCCGTACTCTTTCTGCACCATATTCTTGGCTTGACTTTCAAGGAGCATTAAAAAATTTGATATTTATGAATTGTATTGATCTCATAGTTTGGGACCAGCAGTGCATTCAGATAAATTATGTTAAAGTACACAGTTTTATGCAGCGACCGTATGACAATTTAAAAAAAATTCTGTTGCTTTATACAGGTGTCATATATACCCGTAATGGCTAGTGGTGGTGCAAGTGATGCAGACTTTGAGAACATTGACTTTGGTAGTTTCTTAAATGACAAAAACTACATAAACAAAGGGTCATATGGTGAAATTTACGGACCTTTCACACGGAACAATAAGACGTTTGCTGTTAAGAAAATCTGGATTGTTCAGACTAAAGCTGATGAGTTCAAACGTAAGGTGGAAGTTAAAAAACCCATCTGGACTACTCTGAAACATCAAAACTTGATAGAAATCCTTTATGTAAGTTTGAAGGAAAAGGCAGTGTACTTAGCAATGGAATATGCAGGTGGTAATTCATTAAGGAAACTGCTAGACGAATCAGATGTCGGAGTTCATCGCCAAATAAATGTTACAAATTGGGCCAGACAGATAGCTGACGGTATGCTGTATCTACATGAAAAGAATATTGTTCACAGGGACCTGAAATCCAGCAACAGTAAGTGTGTGCATACTTGTTTCTAAACTTGATTTGCAAAAACAGTATTTTGCATAGCAAATAACCTGGTAACATTGGTAACGTGAGACCAAAAAAGTATCAGGTTTCTAACATAGTACTTCAATACAGTATCTTATATTATAATTCCGAAAATTTGTCCTTCCATATGTTTGTTTGTATTTTGACTCTTCGTAACAGAAAAGGCTCGGAAATGGCAGAGCGTTGGTTTAATAAATTTTTTGAAATTGATTATTACCCAAACTTTAAGGTCAACGCAACTATTTTCAGCTCCTAATTCACTTTAAAACTCGAGTTATTAGCGTTTTAAGACAGATTTAATCAATTTTCGCTCACGCTAACCGCTTTTGAAAGAGTCGACAGACCGCATGACGTCATACTCACCCAATAATAATTTCCGTAGCAATCCGGTTGACATACCGAAACCGGCTACAGTGTACAATTATGCAGTTGAAAAAATATTAATCACAAGAACGCAGATCACAGAAATATTAACTATACTAACAGAACAGACAGCCTGCAATAATTGTATTAGGCCACAGTCAGCACGGGGCGGGTCACGTTTGACTTTTTGGGGAAGCGGGGGTGGGGTGGAAGGTTGGTGAAAACCCGAAATTTGCGGGCAACGATGGGTACCACAGGGGAGTAGTGTTTAAAACCCTAAATATCCCGGGCAATGCCGGGTAACACATCTAGTTTTACATAACTTAAACAGGTAGAACCTATTATGACATCAGTGAAATTTATGTAGAGCCTTTTTCAGGGCATCTGGTTTCAGGGGCATTTTTGCAGACTTTTAGACTGGGTTAAAGATATGTTTTCATTCTTCATATCCCATACTAAGAACAAATGTAAACTCTGAAGGAAAGGCTAAGAAATCGTTATCAGAGGGCCTGCTCAGGGCAAAAGAATATAAGATCCAAAGTTTCCAAGAGTTCAATTAAGTTATGTATGCTGAAATTGAATAAGTATGCTCAATAGATTATATAAATGTAGAGTCTATGTGTGCCAATATTTTTCATCTTTTGTACAGTTGTGCTGATGGAGCCTTTCGAGTCTTTGAATGCTCATGAGGAAATGACGCTGAAGATCACAGACTTCGATGAGGTCCAAGAAAACGATGCCACAGCCACAATGTCATTCAGAGGAACATGTAGCCACATGGCACCAGAGGTTCTGTCAGGCCAAAGGTTTTCCAAAGCCAGTGATGTTTGGAGGTGATTCTAAAGTTTAAATCAGTGATTCCCAACCTTTTTTGACTGGTGGCACACTAAAAAAGAATGGAAAGTTTTGTGGCACACTTAGCAGTAATTGCCAATTTTTTTTATGTATTTCTCACTATTATCTAAATCTGATTATTATTATTATTACATAAATTTCTTGTGTACGCAAGGTCACACCGAAATGTGAATCTGATGACATGTCTTCAATTCAATTCTACGTGCAATCGTGTTATTTGATAATAGTCTGAGCTCTTAGCGGTTGGTTGAAAAATCATTATTGTGCATTTTGGTGCTACGAGCAAAAGAAAGATATTTTTGAGTTCAGAAAGAAATTCTAAGAAAAATGTGATGTAGTGCCTGTTGGAAAAATGTGATTATTTCCAGTTTTTTCCCATTTGATTTTTTCGAGAAGCATTAAATCAAAACATTGAAATAGCTCATAACAAGCAGAAATTTTCAGGATAGGTGTAGAAATATTAGTAGAATGAGATACGAAAAGTGCCAAACAATCCTTCAAGAATGCCTTTCCGAAATCCAAGATGGCACAATTTTTCGCTAACATCCCGGACTATAATGGAACTTTTTTTCGCTTTCAGCAGCATCAACTCCAAGCATAGTTTCAACGATGATTGCTAATGCTGGTGCAATAACAGATCAGCTTCTGTGTTTGGCTTTTTGCGTTTTGCCAACAATTGAGTGACTTTATAGATTGCAACCAATCCCTTTTCCAGCAATATCATGTACTTTTTTAAGGTTTTTTGATTGCTTATTTTGCTGTGCTGCAAGATTCTAAAAATATTCTTCTGGTCTATCGTTTACAACTGGGTCATTCCAGCTCAACTCAACCAATTTTGAGGAAGGTTCCCACCCGACCATCTCCGATTTGGCTGAAATTTTATCCACATGTTGCAGGGTATATTGGATGGAAAAATCCGAAATATTTGAGAAATATTTCAAATACCCTCCAAGATATCGTGGATTTCGTGACCCCACCCCCCAAAGGCATTTCGCGAAACTTCGTGATGTTCACTTTTTGAGAGTTAATATCTCTAAAACGGATTCACCAAATTGGATGATTTTTTTTATGCCTGTACAGTTTCTTACATAGATTACAGAAATATTAATAAAGTTATTGTGTGTCCTATAAATTCAGCTGAATTAAATATCAAAAGTGCCTTCACATTCATTTCATATCGCATTTTTACAATAATCAGTTCTCAATATCTCCATATATACCAGGCACAATGCATTCATATTTTATATGTATACTGTCTAGGTGTCTGGCAATTACTTGGCAAAGTTTTACTTGATCAGTGATACCCATTTGCTGGATATCTGCTGTCAAAGTTGACTAAACCTTATACGGGGGGTCGACAAGAAAAAATATTCCCAAAAAGGGTCAGAAAAATATCTATTTTTTATTGCATTTTCGGATAGAGCATAGTTCAATTGATAAGTGTTCCAAAAATCCCAATGGCCTTTTTTGTTTTAAGGAGTTTACAGTGTGCCAAAGATGGTCGTTTTTTGGTATCGCGAGTTGCACTTATTGATGCGATTTGACAAATTAGTCAGCGTTATCATACAGCATAAAAGCTGTGAAGTGTGAAACCATTGTGATCATTTGTATAATATAAAAGAAATATAACTAGGTTATGCTTGTTTAAGCTACAGCAAACATAAATTTGCATTTTTTTATCATAATAAGAATGGATTTTGAACCAAATTAAGTGTTCATTAGTCTATGAAACTATATATATATACATACCAACAATGTACAACTGCTCAAGACACAGAGATGTCAAAATAATCAATTAATATCATTTTTGACAGCAGAATCACATATTTTGAAAGTTTTTCTGTGCATAGGTGGAAAATGTTGTCAGCACAGTCTTCCACACTGAATTGTCCAGCTGGTATTCTCGTGCGCTGTTACTGCGTGCTTGAGGTGCTGGCACTAAGCAGAGTACATGTTCCAACGGAACCCAGCACACGTCATCATGCCGTGGCCAAGTCAGACGATAGGTTGCCTTGCATTTTGTACTGGTCATGAATTTAACAAGTACATCCTCTCCTTCTTCTGATCGGTCTGTTATTAAACCAATGTACCAGTTGTTGTCATAAATTGCTGCCACATACAGCCCAGGTTGACACATAGTGGCATCCAACCTGGTGTTCTCACTTGCTTTGTCTGTTTCATTTGTGTCATCTGTTTCATTGCAGTCGTCAATGTCACTAACTGGTGCCACAGTTCCAAACGAGTCGACAGATACTCTTCGCATCAGTATTAGACGCTTTGAGACTGGTATAAAAAGATGATGACTGCGAGTTCCAGAAATTGTCTTGGCAGCTCTATACCTCTCTTCCAACTTGAAGTCCTTTGTATGCTGTTCAACGGATGCTTTAGAAATCCAGAAGAAATGGATACCTTTTATGTTTTTATTTCCATAATTGTATAGGTCAAGTGGAGTCAAAATCTGATCGTTGATGGGGGCTTGCAGACTAGCACGTGCAGCGAGTCGCTTTACAGTTCCTCCAATACCATCACAAGGACTCTTTCCATGTGATGTGGCAAAGAAGTGCCATTCGGCATCATAGTCAAAGTCAACTTTGTGGTGTGTCAGGTTAACAAAGTTCTTGTAATTCTTATATTGGCCAGCACATCCATCAGAAAAGTAAATTACTTTCTTAACAGAACGAAGTTCAGTTCTTACATGGTCCAGGATCAATTTCTGAAATGCATGCACAGTTGACGTTGCATGGGTCATGCAGTTGCTTATGATGCACAAACTAATGCTGCTCAAGTCCTCACCACTGTTACGATAATATATGACAAAGGGATGAAGGGTGGCTTGTGAATTGTCCCAATGGTGTCCTTGCACAGCATCTTGGACAACAAATGAATAATTTTCTGCAAAATCACCAAGAATGACACACTGCTCAGGTTCAAGATTTTCTTTGAGCCTGCGAAGATATGCAGTTTGGGCCTTACTGATAAAGTGATGCATAGCTAAGGAATCTAGCTGAGCAGCAAGAAGTGTTACAAATTGTGATAATGGTTCCTGTAAAGTGTCCAGGTTCGTGCGGTCAGTGTGCCGCCACTGCTTAAAAATTATGATGTCATCATCGCTATAGTCTTGACCAGCAAACAACTCCATGATATAATGTGTCAGATGTTCAATCCCTGGACAATTATCACAGCGATGAAGCATGCAGGTACGGGATTCAATGTTGCAAACAAGTTTGCTCAGGAAATGTTTGTAGTCCTCTTTTGTTGGCACTGCTGCTAACATTAGCTTCACATTCTGGTGTGGTTCACATACACAAACCGAATGTGTACCCGAGGATGAGACGGTTATGCACTGTGGAGGACGAAGCGTACAAAAACTAGAGAAACCAATGCTCAAGTTTGGATTACGTTTGAGAAACTCAACATATAATTCTTTCAGATTGCAAAGTAAAAGCTGCTTTTGCTGCTTGATTCTTTTACCATCGACTTTGACTGTGACACAATCTTTCTTTCCAGGACAGCATCGTGAAAATTCTTCATCAGTAAAGAAACTCCAAACTTTTTGTTTTACTGCCTCAGATAGTGGTTTTCCAGATTTAGGACTGGGTTCTGCCAAGATGCCTTTTTCATTCTTCAGCTTTCGCGCTTTTTTTACAGTGTGTTTTGAAGTACAAAATTCTTTAGCAGTCTTTTCAATAGTCCAACTGTCTGGAATAAGTGTAAGAATTTGCACCTTCTGATTTCTAGTTGATGATACAAACTTCTGCTTTAGATCGGAAATCAACTTCTCCATATCAGTGCAATTTTGACATGATACTTCCTTATATCGTTCAGGTGACAAAACTGCAACATCTACTTTTACTAGTTTGGCTGCTTTCTCAGACAGGTGTTCTGAAGCTTCATTCACTTTGCGCTTGACATACGATACCCGATCTCTGGTGCTAACTTTCTGAATTTTTAATGGTGAGCAGCCAGCTCCCAGAAAACTGACATTCAAGGTGTCAGAAAGCGCAATGTCAATGTCAGACTCATCTTTTGGACTATCAGACTTTTCAGCAGATGCACTGCCGGCACTTCCTAAGACCACTATACGGCAACTATTACATAGCTTCTGGCCAGGTTTAACATTAAGTCCAATCTGCTTGGCTGCATCGACAGAGATAGGTCTTAAATTACATCTGATTTGCTTTTTATGTCGTTTCATTGGATCGCAACATTTTTTTTGCAGTAATTCATATTTTTTTTAAAGCGCTGCTTCATGGTATGTGCAAATTGTATTTGCTTCTTCATTTGAACTGGCCTCAGTGCCACTTCTCCACCATATTAAATTCTGGTCCTCGACTTTGAAACTTGAAAGCAACTTTAAGGGAGAATCTATTCCAGCTGGAAAAGTTTTTGTGTTGCATTTTGCCTCATCATTAATTTTTTGCCCAATAAAACAAGAAATTTTCTCCATCTTCAGTAAGAGTGCTGCAAAAGTATGATATTTCTTTTACATCAATGGTACAGAGATGTCTCATGTAATATATTTGCAGCCTTTGCAAATACTTATATACATTATTCATGGACAACAATGGTTGGCTAGATATCAGGTTGAAACAAAGAAAACTGCTTAAAAGAGCTTGTCTGGTCTCAACTGGAAACAAAAATAACCCAAACCAGAAATACTCACACATTGTAACATTAATCAGAGTGTATATAATTTTTTACAAGTTTTACAACCCATAAAAGTACTTACAGGCGACAGTTATGGACAACAATGGCAGGCCAGATATAGATATTAGACTGTAACAAGGAAAAATGCTTAAGTGCTTGTCTGGTCTCAATTGGAAATAAATATGACCCACACCAGAAATACTTACAAAGTGTAACTCACAGATCACAGGACTTGTAATTCTTCATATATAATTTCAAATACCTGAGCTAAATTAATTATATCATGAGATAAGAATTCACAAAGAACAATAAAATGCAATCAGTATAGAGACTTAATTTGTGTTTACAAGCAGTGCTGTGAAAGATCATACATGTTGAGGTACACAGGTGATGTAGCTCCAGTACACAAGTAATATTTGTGTAATGAAACACCAGAAACTTACATAAATTGATAGTACTCAAAAGCAATTTGTTTTATATCTTTATTCACAAATAATGTTAGAAATCAACAATCAACATTGACCGATCAGCGACCACTGCAAGCAACTCGTGATACCAAAAAACGACCATCTTTGGCACACTGTAAACTCCTTAAAACAAAAAAGGCCATTGGGATTTTTGGAACACTTATCAATTGAACTATGCTCTATCCGAAAATGCAATAAAAAATAGATATTTTTCTGACCCTTTTTGGGAATATTTTTTCTTGTCGACCCCCCGTATAAGGTTTAGTCAACTTTGACAGCAGATATCCAGCAAATGGGTATCACTGATCAAGTAAAACTTTGCCAAGTAATTGCCAGACACCTAGACAGTATACATATAAAATATGAATGCATTGTGCCTGGTATATATGGAGATATTGAGAACTGATTATTGTAAAAATGCGATATAAAATGAATGTGAAGGCACTTTTGATATTTAATTCAGCTGAATTTATAGGACACACAATAACTTTATTAATATTTCTGTAATCTATGCAAGAAACTGTATAGGCATAAAAAAAATCATCCAATTTGGTGAATCCGTTTTAGAGATATTAACTCTCAAAAAGTGAACATCACGAAGTTTCGCGAAAAGCCTTTGGGGGGTGGGGTCACGAAATCCACGATATCTTGGAGGGTATTTGAAATATTTCTCAAATATTTCGGATTTTTCCATCCAATATACCCTGCAACATGTGGATAAAATTTCAGCCAAATCGGAGATGGTCGGGTGGGAGGCATTGGTTGAGTTGAGCTGGAATGACCCAACTGGATGTTTGGTTTCCAAGTGTCGTTTGTATTTACTCGGAACAAGTGCTTCATTCGACAAAACTGTGTTGCAGGATAAGGCAGAATGGTAATTGAGAATCCCCCGAGTCCATAGCTACAAAACCATACTCAATGTAATCATCTATGTACTTTCATTTGATTCCTTGCTTTTCATTCGACACTTTCTCTTTCTGAGATCCAGATTTAATTAAGTATTTTTGCGTGTCTAAATTGTAAAGTTTCTTTTATATTATTAACATTAAATTGTAAATGATTAAAATCATTAAACTTGTGCAATTTTTTAACGACTTACATCAATTAATAATGCTCAAAATCTGTGTCATTATAAATTTTAATCACTTTAGTGTGGGCTGTGATGTAGTTTTAGGAAACAGTAACAAATTTAATCACCTGATCAGATTTGCTTCTTTAAAAACCGTTTTATCAATTTCGTCAACATGCATTTGAAGCCAAGATGCTTCAAATTTCTGTAGAGTTTTGTATACTTATGTTTTGAATCATTATTTTATTAACATAATTATTAACTTATTGGAAATTTTCCCATGGCACACTTGCAAAGTTGGGAATCACTGGTCTAAATATTAAAACAAATTGTAGATGTTGTTAAGAATATCATGTTTCCAAAACGGTCAAACTCTAAATTTCAAGTTCATTTACAAAATAGATTTCTTGGGAAGACTGACACCATTCATTCCTGGTAGGCTTATCTTTAGGTACAGATGCCACTGGATTCAGATATAGAGTTTACAGTTTGGACCATGCTCAGAGTCCGTCTTGTGCGTTGTCAATGATAATGAACAATGGCAGATGATCAAGTCCCCAGGGTGAATTCCTGACAGCTGTCTATTTTTATAGGTTAGCACCATTTAAGGGAATTTTAAGACTTTCCTCGCTATATCCTAGATTTCTGTGATGCTTGTGAGTGATGCAGTCAGCATACAGTTACAGACTCGGGAGATTAAGTCCCTGGTCCTATACTTTATAATTATTATCTTCACCTCAGGTCTTGCCACACTCTTAATGGCTCATGCGGTTTCAGGTCAGCAGTATGCTGACGAGGTCTAGGCTTACGCCCATTGCCTCCCTTCTAATGCTATCGAAGTGGTTTGGATAATGAGCGGGACTTTGGATGCTCTAGAAGTATGGATGTAATCCAATATACTACGCTTGAACCCATCTAAGACAAAATTTATTTGGTTGGGCGCATGGCAGCAACTTGCCAAACTTAATCTCTTTTCTCTTGCATCTGAATTTCCTGCCTTTGTCTTTGCAACTACGGTTCATGACCTCAGTGTCCACCTTGACCAAGAACTCCCTTTTGCTCCTCAACTTCACTGTCTTGCTCGAGACTGCTACCTGCTACTATCAGCTGCACAAGCTTCGCACTGTCATCCATTCTCCTACGTCTGCTGCTACTCATACTTTCTTGCATTCCTTCGTTACATCTTGCATCGATTATTGCTCTTTGCTCTACTTCGTCCTCCAATCCAGCAGATTGACTTGTCTTGACCGCGTGTTGCGTTCTGCTGTGCACCTAATTGGGCAAATCCCTAAATATGGTCACGTCTCAAACTACATGCTGGAGATTCTTCACTGGCTCCCTATTCGCCAGCGTATAATTCAGGGTAGCTGCTCTGGTGTGGCGATGTTGTCAGGGCCTTGCCCCAATTTACCTTCGAGAGCTAGCCTATACAATGCTGCCTTACATTGGGTATCCAAGGACGTTGTCCGCTACGCTGTGCTGAAAAGGGAGTCCTCTTATAGTTCCTTTTGCTCGTACTGCTACCATGATGAATTGAGCCTTTTCTGTGGTTGGTCCAATGGGTTGGAAACTTGGAATGGCCTTCCTTTTGAGCTACACCTACAGTCCTACACCCTGGGACTCTATCAAGATCCTTCTTTACTAAACATAAAGCTGTTTTTTGGGCGCGCTGGAATCGGGAGCGCCTCTAAGTAGTTTTTTTCTTGAAGGGGCGCTATATAAATTTTCGAATGAATGAATACAGTCGTCTGGAGAGTTGAGGCTGGAGTTTCAAGGTGGTAATGTGTCCAACCTTTGAGTCTATTGAAGAGTTCAATGGCAATGATGGTTGGCATGTGAACAAGTGCCCTCAAAGAACTGGGCAGAATAAAGAAATAACTGTAAAATGCTGAATCGATCACAGCAATATTCCAAACATTTTGTAAGCATTATCAATCAGATATGCACGTATGGCAATTTGCTGAAATGATGCAAGATAGAAAACAATAGCCAAAGTGCATCCACGATTTTCATTATTACTTTATATATTGGCCTATTAAGCTATACTTATGTAACGTTTCGCTCCGCTCTCCAAGGCGCCTCAAATCGAACCCGGACCGACCAACTATCTCAACTCCTCGTCTCTCTTCCACCGGGGAAGAATGCCTGAGCAAAGAGGCCCGAAAAAGGGAGTATAGTTCTGTAACGTCGGAACCCGACTCTGCCCCGTTCGCGGTCACTTTGGGGGTAACGTCCTGAGCTCCAGGATGGCCAATCCTCAAAACAGGGTTCACTCTACCTTGGGCAGAGGACCCGCGCTTAGAGCCTCCTTTTACAGCCACCGACTTTGCTCTTTTCCCTGAACGATCGTATCTCTGGCGCACCATGTTACATTGAACGGAGGAAGCGCTGTTGCTTCCGACTGGCATTACCGGGCGCTGACATCCGGCCGGCCAAAGGTGACGAAACAAAGTCCATTCCAGGGGATTTAACCCTATTCGATATTGTGACACAACCATTATCTTGTAAGCCGCGACAAGACAGTCAGAACTCGGGTTATATGTTTTTCTGGTACAAGGCCTTTAGGGAGACCACCCTTGTTTCGCTAAGAAGCGATACTTCGATATCCGTTCAATAGACACCAAATAGTACAACGGCTAAATTAGCCGGAACCAATGTCACGGCGCTCGCCAGGCGCTCGCGTACTTCTCTCTCTCTCAAGTCACCGTGCGCTACCCAATAGGAAAGGCGCCACCGTACACAGAAACCGTTTGTTCGTTACCCTATCAGACACCAACGACCACTGATCTTGGTGACGCTTCTGACTCGCGTTAACCACTAACCGACCAGCATCGAAAAAATGAACGGGGCTTCAAAATTAGCTACAATATACAAGATTCCTTATCTAAATTACCTTATGGCCTATTATACGAACCGGGACTAGCTGCGTACACTAAGGGGAGCGGTTAGGGCAGCTGAGTTCAACCCTAAACCACGCACATGCGAATTCCTCGACCAGACAGGAAAGACGCAGAATCGGCGAGGAAAAGCTTATCGAGTCTTCACCGTTCACACTACCAACGATATTCACACACTGACGTTACAGTCACGGTACACTTGTTGCGCTGAGTCGATTGACACCAAGATCGACAAGATCGGACCAAAACTGTCAAAGATATCGAACCGGGGAAATACACCGGGCGACGGCCAATAATATGCTTTCCGAAGCCCTTCCGACTGAACCAAAGACAAAGGTAACCAATTCTCAACGTATATTGAGAGCGCTTGACGTGACGGACAATACCGGTATGACAACAACTTCTCAACAATCGGATCACAATTGACAAGGTTACAGTCTCCGACCGGGTACTCGGCCGGTCTTCCGCGGACTTCCAATCAACACGGAACAACAAGCCGGCACGGCTAAGCGAACGTTTCAACGACCCTTCTACTGGTCGACTCAAAGACCAAAAGGCGAAGTTTGAAGATATTCGATAGATCAAAGATTACAACAATGCACTCGCGGGCGTACGGAGCCGCGTGTCTCCGACACAGACCTGTACGAGGCGAACGTCCGTGGGTGCGGCGCCGCGCTGCCGTACGCTAGGGTAACGGTTCGCGATCGGCGGAAGGAGGCTGCGCGTAAAGATCGGGGGACCTTTGCGAGCTCCTACCGTCGAAACTATGCCTGACACCGATAAACTCTCAACAGATGAAATACTCCACGTCAAGACGAACAGTTTGACACCACGTTTGTGTAAATCGGACCAGAAATGACAAAGTTGTACGACTACGGTAGCAGGCCGGCGACGAGCTTTGCTAGCCTCTACCGATTCACCGAGAGCCCATAGCGGCCAACTCTCGCTAGATTCAGATGTAACCAGGTACGACGAACAATTTTACACCAAGATTGAGCGAATCGGACCACAGATGACAAAGTTGCCCGTCGAACGAAGGCCTTTTCCCGGCGATCGATCGATGTAACTGTAATTGCGCGTGCGGCCGAGCGATCTATCCTTCTCGACCGATGCGGTTGCAAACTGCTATGCTTGACAGAAATTAAGGGGGCTGCTCCCTTATGTGACTCAGCCTTCTCCCGGCTACTTACGGGCAGACTATCGTTAACTCTCCCTGACGACAAGGTTTCACTGTATGTATCTTGCACTCTTCTTCAGTATTCACTCAACTCGTTCACCGACGAATTTCTGGCAAGTATTGCCGAGTCAAATTTCACACGTAACCAATTTCACCAAGTTTTGGCGATCAACCGAGGTCGGAGGCACAACGTCTGAAGCACTCGTGAAACCAACGGCTGGCGGCCGAGGGAAAGAAGGCGCGACGAACGATGCACCCTCAAACCGAGGAGCGGATCAAGACGAACCAAAACTAACACGATCCGAGGCCCAATGTAACCGACGTTCACAACCAAGGTGAAAAGACGGAAGACCGGGGATAAATTCACGCGACGCCCGAAGCGTTCTCAATTTACCGGGCAGCGCCCGAGGCTGTCGGCGCCCGAATGAAATGTGCTCACGCTCGCGCGGCTCAACGGCCAAGCAGCGTCGAAGCCTTTAATACAGTAACCAATACACGCGTATCACTATCCGATCACGGCAACAATCCCAAACAGGTGTGAAGAGTAGGAGGCAGTAGCACGGACTCGACCCTTATTCGCGATGCGGTCGGAATGACCAAGCGATCAATCAAAGGCCCTGCTACCGGCCGAACACGAAGCACAACAGGTATATTTCAAGTAGTTTCACAGTCAGTAGGCAGATTGTATATCGAGCACGTATCTTATTCGCATCACCCTCGAACCAATGGAGTCGAGGCGTCTCCGGTTGCCCTTCACCCGTGTAACTACCTGGCGTGACCGTGGCGGGTAGGGTGCTGAGGCCTACCGACGTCGGGTCCATCGCACAGGCAAAGATGCGATCGATGTATAGAGCGTAAATATAATTGTATTGTATAGACCTGAGGGTAATACAGAGCAGGTATCGTATCTCTCTCGCCCTCGGACCGATGGAGCCGAGGCGTCTCCAATGCACGCTGAGGCGGTCGCTACTGCCAGCGATGGCGGCCAGAGCGTCAGAACGCAATGCGATCACACCCGAAACTCTGTATATATAGATGACGTACAAGGCACTCAGACTTGCCTAAGCAGCCTGTATCGGTTTCTCTACATACGGTCAACGCTCCGAAAGCGAGCGATTTCTTAGCGGGAGGCGGCCCAGTGTCTCCCAGCCAAACAGATATCAGTAACTCTCACTGTCAGCGATGTAACTGCGAATCACCCGAGAGTGAAGATGCTCTTGTTGAGCAAGGAACAAGGAACCAAGACGAACGATCAAACAGTCGGCCTTCTCTGGCCTTGAATGAAACTACGCGCTGCGGGTCTCCCGCGTATGCGGTGCCGCTTATCTGCACTTCAATATAACCGGTAGCAAGTCACTGGGTCACAAACGAACTATTACTCTTGTGAACGTAAGGTAATATTTGTTCAATTGAAGGCACTCCCCTCTACGTGTATAATTCGGTTCAATAAGTAACGACCTGACGAGATCGTGGCAGGGTGGGGCCGAGCCAGCCACTGCCAGATCTACGTTCAGGCGAGGATGCAGGTATTAACCAAATTCACTGAAAACACTCCGCTGAGCGGATCAAAAGTAACCTTCTGTAGCGTATTAAATCGCTATTATCTATCAAACTAACTTGTCTAGTATTAAGTGTTAATTATATGTAGAAGTTAAGATAGACAATGTAGTGACGTTGATTTAGTTAGTTAATTAATTGGCGTTGCTAGAAGAATTAATAATATTTAGTAATAGGATCAGCAAACGAAAACACAGACGCGCTAAATAAAGACAGCGAGGCTGATGGACGTTGGTCGCTAATGGCAACTATATCAACACACGTAACGTAATGACGCGCAAACGGATTAAAACGCACGTCATCGACAGAAACGGATAAATCTTTGATTTCTGCAATTTGAGGTTGATAGAGAAGGGTCATTTGTTGTGCCAAATGAACTCTTAAGTTAAATTAACCGCAGAATGAATAGTTTGGTGCATCTTCGACGTTGGGAAGAAGTGTAGCCAGTAGACGTTGAGTTTTTCGGGACAGTTTTGTGTTCGAGGCAAAATCTGGAGCATGTAATAACTATCGTCATTCGTTGGTGGAGAGTTTGATCGTTGATTTTGAATTTTTCGAACGTTGGAGAGTCGCTGGAGATAATCACACGGTTGATTAAAGCTGTTATGATCACTTGGTTGATTATATGGTTGATGTGTACGCTGGAATTGTGACACATCTCATCTATTGAAGTAAGAAGATTGGTGTTGGCGAATACTACATAATTTATATATCTTGGAATTCCGTGGTTCGGCCTGGACTGCGAAACTTCATTGGTGTATATTATTCCTCATCTACTTCGAAAGGCACTTGGTTGTCAGAATACGAGAATTGAATTACGACAGTTTACAGAATTGGCAGACGATGAACTAGAAAAGAATATCTACACTCAAGTGAAGATAAGAATTAAATAATCTAGTAGATAATCAACGCCAATAAGTAAATAGGAACACTGCGTAATTGTATTGTTTATTTAACAATTTTCAATTATATTATACATTTAAAAGAATTGGTTTCTCTTTCAACTGGCTATTTAAATGCAGTACATTTTCAATACCTGCTAAAATAAGCTTATAAGACGGATTAACGTTACACCTTCCTCGTCTCGACAGGAATTCAATATACAAAGATTTTCACTGAGGACCAATGGAACGAGACACCGTCAAGATAACGACACCACCTGACGAGATCGTGGCGGGGTGAGGCCCAAGTCAACCACCGCCGGATCTGCGTACAGGCTACTATGCAAAACCTCCGTGGATACGGATTCGAACGTGTGCAATATTTTTCTCGACATCACCAAAGAGTCGCTCCAGCACTGGCAAACGTTCACATACAACGTACCAAAGCTGCGTAGAGATCAAAGATATAAATCAAACTCATACTCATTGACCATAGAGTAGTCGCCACTATTCTACACTATAGGCAGAACACCGTGTGGCAGCCTTTATTCCACCGAATTTACTGTGTTAACACACTATACTTTGGCTTAAAACGTGTATTTGGTCTTCCGTATGGGAAAAATCCAATTTTTATCCGATCTTCACCATTTTTCTTTCTAACGGTTTATCTATGCCTAACCTTAATTCTACACCTTAAATTAACCTTATTTGACGAACTTAAAATTTTCGCATTATTGGACCTATTCCTACCTATAGGAGAGCTAAAGACGCGGTTTGGCTACCTAAAGCGCGTCATAGATACTCCCGCCTGTTTCCAGCGTTGTTTCACAGGCATTATTTGTAACGGTCAATATCTTGTGGCCGAAAACGCCACACTTATAGTGCACATCATCAGCACATTGTTGCAAGTTGTCTAGGGAGAAAAGAAATAAGGTCGCCGAGTTGTATAAAAGTAACGATTTTAATGGTAGAACAGCTATTTACAAGCAATATTAGACTAAGTTATACATTACCAAACGAAGTAACGTGCAGTCCTGTCCTGACAAAACCAGCGGCACACACCAACTTCGACAGGTCTAACGGAGACCTCTGCCGTCGAAGACACGAACTCCTCCAAAAGTCACCCAGCAGGCGACAGACACCAACGAACAACAGGTCCAGAGCAAACGGCGTCGAAACTGCCAAACGAAGCACCCAGCACCACAAAAGGACAAACGGTGTCCCAACCAAACGAATCATCCCAACTCCAAAAGGTGCCTGTCCAAATGTCGCAGTCACGTCTTATTTATACTACAACTAATTAGTCTAAAGTTCAAGCGCGAACGGCACTCCTTCCGATACATCAGCTGTGCGATTAATGTCCGATACAATCAGCCACAATATGTACGAAGCACAAAGTATCTAACATACCCCTCCCCTTACAGACGAGGCGACCTATACGGTCGACGAAGTAAGTTTCCCCAAAGTCTCATTTACTTAACTAACTATAACATCGGTTACATGTCAGTAATAACTTTCGTATACATGTTCCGAAACACAGTTCCGTTTAACAGTTCAACAATATATCTTCACAATACCGAAGGACGACTCAAAATATCGGGTATCACATTCAGTATTCCAGGTCGGTGACGAATGTCCAAGCTAAATTGTTGAAGCTCAAGACTCCATCTTAACAGTTTCATATTTTTGTTAGCCATCTGGTTGATAAATTGTAATGGCTTGTGATCAGTGTATACCACGACCGTGGCAGACCCAAAGTAGACTTGAAACGCGCGTAGAGCCACCATCATCGCCAACGCCTCCTTCTCAATAGTCGAGTACCGAATCTCATTCTGCAACAACTTCCGGCTGAAGTAACAAATGGGTCGTTCCAAATCGTCGACAACCTGAAACAAACATGCTCCAACACAAAATTGCGATGCATCCACAGCCACACAGAATTGTTTACCAAAATCAGGTGGAACTAAAATTGGACGTGAAGCTAATCTAGACTTCAACTCAATGAACGCCTCCTCCGCTCCCTTGGACCATTTAAACGGCACTCCTTTCTTGGTCAACGCAGTAAGTGGCAATGCAATTTCAGAATAATGGGGCAAATACCGTCGGTAGTACCCTGCTCAACCCAAAAATGATTGTACTTGTTTCTTATTACTGGGCTGTGGAAAATGCAACAAAGCTTCCACCTTTTTCATGCGCGTTTACACCCCCTTGATCCCAATATGATGTCCCAAGAAATCAATTTCGGCTGTAGCAAAAACACTCTTCGCCAAATTTAAAGTCAAATGCGCCTCCTCAATGCGTTGCAAAACCTGGCGCAAATGGACCAAATGTTCCGACCATTCACCACTGAAAATAATAATGTCATCCAAATAAGCATCACAAAACTCCTGCAATCCCCTTAGGACCTTCGTGACCAATCTAGAAAAAGACGCAGGAGCGTTCCGAAGCCCAAAACTCATAAACTTCCACTGAAAATGACCATGCGGAGTGACAAAAGCAGTAAGAGGGATCGATTTCTTGCTGACAGGAATCTGCCAATACCCTTTTGTCATATCTAATTTAGTCATGAATTTTACCTTCCCCACTCGATCTATCAATGATTCCACCCTGGGCATTGGAAAAGGATCAGCCACAGTCAAAGAATTTAGTTTCCGGAAATCCGTACATAATCTATCAGATCCATCCGGCTTAGGGACCACTACAATTGGAGCCGCCCACGGACTATCAGATTCCTCGATAATACCCGCCTTCAATAACTCCTCAACCTCTTTGTCTACTTTTGCCATCCGTTCTGGATTTAATCTATACGGTGCTTGCCGAACCGGCCGAGCACCTTCAACCAACTCAATTTCATGCGACTTGACATCGGTTTTACCAGGCACCACACTAAAACATGCTCATATGCAAACACCACCTGGCGTAACTCCTCACGTCTTTCATCCGACACCGTACACTCCAAAATTTTATTATTCAACGTCAACTCATGCACACCAACAACCTGATCAACTAACAACAACGATGCAGCCGAGTCATTCACACACACACCAACATCCACCTCCTCACGTGACACATACCGTTTAATTAAATTGACATGGACAACCCTTTCACGCTTTCGACGATCAGGCGTACACACCAAATAATCCACACGCCCCAATCGTCTTAAGACAACATACGGGCCACAAAATTTTGTTTGCAAAGGTTTCCCAACCAACGGTATTAACAACAACACCTTGTCAACCGCCTCAAACGATACCTCCTGTGCATGCTTATCATACAACTTCTTAGATTTCGCCTGAGCCACCAGCGCATTGTCATTCGCAATCCCCATACTAGTGCACATACGTTCTCGCAATTGCAGTACATAGTCAATAACAGTCTTGCCCGATACTTCATGCACAGCATCTTTATGCAACCACTCCTCTTTCATTAATGGCAGCATCCCACGCACATCATGTTGTAGCGATATCCTTGATCCCACCCATACGTTCTTACCCTGCTATATATATTGTTGAATGTTAATTACACATGTTAAGTTAGGAAGAGGCCCTAGTTAATGATTAGTTAATAATTTGATTGAGAACTTTGACATTGCTCTGTTTAATTAATTGACCAGTGCTATAACCAGTACTTAGGGGCAAAATATATATTAAATAGGGGTAAACATTGCGGAATATAACAATGATCAATCACGGCATCAGCCAATGAGATGCGGATAAAAGGATCGGCTGCTGCGCCTGCGCGTGGAGCATCTTCAGTCTGGGAAGGAAGAACGTAATGGCCGAAGTTTGAACGGTCGCAAGTTGTTGATAATTATTGTCGGATATTATCGTGTGGTTTCGTGACATTCGGAACGATTGGAAGCCGGAGTAACGAACGATTAGTGTCCTAAAGTGTGGACTATATTGAAGGTCGAAGAGCGTAACGAACGATCGGTAGAACGCTTTACTTACCGGTAAGGGCGTGTATGCGTTGCAGTTTACTGCGTGTACCTTAGATATACAAGGTTACGCCTCGTGACATTGCGAAATGATAAATAATCTACAAAGGTTACTTCGGACGGTAAATGAAAGTCGCAACAGTTTGTAAATTCGACATTGAACAAGAACTGTTCAAACCGTAAACAGCGACAGCAAAGATATTCGTCATTTGAGAAGAAAAGTCCGACAATTATCCGCAACGGAGAAATGAACTCTAAAGCCTGGAGATCAGCCATTGACGAGAATACGATGAAGACCAGCCGGTGGTGAAAAAAACTACAAGAGCTAAAGAATTCAACGCGGGAGGGTAGATATTAAGGTTATATCCCTTAAAATTACTTTAATTAGTACTGGTTAAGTAAGGCTATTTAATAGAAGATTGTGTTAAATCATACATTATTCCAAACCCTTAGAGGAAAGATTTGTGTGCTGTACATGTTGACATATTAATATTCATATGCTAATATTATTTTTATATAAAACACTCGACGTGTTGATTTGTTGACATATAGGGCAATAACCTACATTGCAGCGAATAGGATTATAGTATGCAAATGAGTAACATGATCTCAGCTCTGAGATCTGGAATATAATACCACCCAAACAATCGGGCCATAGTGTGGTTTTAGCAATCCGTTACAAAACTGGGGGCTTCGTCCGATGGATCTAGAACAATTTTAGATTATAAATCTAAGGGATCTAAAAAGTATTAGATTGCGTAATTTAATTACGGTAGAAATTAGTTTGACTCACGTGTGTATAAAATTCAAGCGCTGTTTGAATATTAATTAGGTGTGACGTAGCTTGTAGTTCGATTATACTGACTTATTGGTTGACAAAGAGGTCAGGTCTAAGGTTAATTTGATTCACCGCGAAAATTTATATAGCGCTTTGAAATTTTTTTTAGCGCAGAATTGTCCATAAGATAATTAATCTTTGACAAATGGCGGCGGAATACGCTAAGTGGGTTAAGATTGGATCGGATCTTGGTTATTCGGATCAAGGGCTTAGAGATTTCGTCAGAGAGAGACAAGAAGAAAGCAAGGCCTTTAAACAAGCAGAATTACTGGCTGATTATGAAAAAGAGAAATTAATTTCAGAAAGAGAAAGAGAAAGAGAACGAAGGCAAGAAGAGATAGCTGACAAAATACGTCAAGAAGAGATAAACCTAGCTGACAAAAGACGTAATGAGGAATTAGAGTTACGAAAACTAGAGATGGAAGAGAAGAGGAGTTCGGAAGAGAGAGAAGCCAATCTGAAGAGGATTGAATTAGACAACCAGAAAACGATTAGACTTAAAGAACTGGAACAAGAAAGACGACAAGGCGATAGAGATGATTGGATTGGAAATGGTTATAGCAGGGAAACCAGTGGACAGAATAATAATGCCAAGAATGTGAAGATGTCAGTATTTAGGGAAGACAGAGATTGTCTTGATGCCTATCTATTAAGGTTCGAGAGGACCTGCATGGCATACGAAGTTCCAGAAAGAATGTGGGCATTAACACTAGTGAAATCCTTAGACGGAAAAGCATTGCAAGTTTTCGAAAGGTTGGAAGTAGATGAAGCACAAGATTACAAGAAATTAAAAGATGAACTGTTGAAACGATTCCAGCTCACGGAAAACGGGTATAGAAAGAAGTTTCGCTCTTCTAAACGTGACACAGATGAAACTGTAACTCAGTATGTTGAGAGATTGAGACGATATTTGAGGCAATGGCTGTCAATGGCTGGATTCAAGAATGATTATAAAGGACTAGAGACACTGGTATTGCGTGATCAGTTCTTAGTGACATGCGATGATGAGATGAGATGCTTTATCAAAGAGCAGGGAAAGGTGGATTTGGAAACGTTGTTAGAAAAAGCACAGAATTATGTGGAGGCTAGAGAATATAGCGAGAGGAAGCGGACACCTATTCACAAAGAAAGGGACACTGAACCTGAAGGTCGTTTTAGAGAATTTGCAAAGAGCAATAGTGAGAATAGAAGTAGTAGTCTTGGACGGAATAGGAACAGGGAACAGGACAGGTACGAAGATAGAGGTCGGTTCAAAAATGAATGGGATTTCAGGAATAGTAAACGGAGGGAAGTTGGTAGAGAAGATCCAAGAGGAGGCTGCTTCCATTGTGGATCTACGTTACATTATGCATCAAAATGCGATAAGATGGGACCAGGCGCAAGGTCACATACGGCCGCCACTATGCAGTGTTTTGAAGATAGAGAAGAGGAAGATGTGGAACATGAGGTTACCATATCGTGCTATGAAGCTGAAGGAGCAGAAACGATGGGGGGCTTATACGAGCATGGCGTTGGTTAATGGGAAACAGGTGAAGGCACTAAATGATTCGGGTGCAACATGTGTTGCCATTAGAAAGGGTTTAGAGAAACCTTACCAGTATACTGGACGTAAAATGGTTTGCAGATTTGCTAATGGAACCAAAGTAAAATACCCAACAGCTCTGATTGACATCAAGAGTAAAGAATTTGAAGGGAAAGCAGAGGCATTAGTGATAAAGAACTTGGTCAAAGAGCTGATAGTAAATCCCGATTTATACGAGAAGAAACCAAAAAGAATTGGGTGTATAAATGAATTCAGGGTCAAGGACGTTGGAGTGAGTACCCATGAGGATGATGTCACAAGGGGCGATGCTAGTATGGAGGTAGTCGCTGGTGATGTTGAGGAGACAGTGCGTAAACGAGTGACGTTCGAAGAAGATTATTTGCTAAAAGGTGAACGTGACACACTTGAAGAAAAGACGGATGGTGGTCTGGACACAGCATATAGGTCCAATACCATAGAGCAGTCGAAGGCAGAGGGGCCTGTGAAAAGAATATTAGCCGGGTACGATACACGTACACATGACAAAGATAGGAAAGAGCGAAAAGGTGAAACAATAAAGAAGACTTCTAGAAATAAGCAACTGAGAGGTGGAAACACATGATAAATACTTAATCACGGGCGGAAGCAGTGAGTTAAGTGACAGTCGTAGAAATCAGAGTAAATGTTGGAAAGAAAGAGCAGTCTGGAGAAATGAAGAGAACAGAAATAAACGAAATGTGAGCCAGTATAGGAGATCGAATGAATGGAGGTACGGAGAATACGAAGAGAATCCAAATGTGGATAGTAGAGATATAAGGTGGAATAGGAGGAACACATGCAGATATAATTGGAGAAATAATAGACCGTGGTACAGAGAAGAACCAGCTAATCAGTTAGGAGGAAGACAAAATAAGAGTTATGGAGGTCGCAATGATCTGAGTAGGTGGAAAAGTAGGTCATGGAATGACAGAGAAAGGTCATGTCCTAAAGGCAGTGTTAGGTATAGAACTAACGGAGATGCGAGTGTAGGGAGTTTTGAGGAAAAGTAATAGGATGGATGTAGACAGGACGAGCTGTCCAAAGAAGAGCAGAAGTCCTGCAAACAGAAGTTGATAGTAGTAAGTATAGAATAGTTAAGTAAGTAGATATGTAAATATAATACATTATGAGATTAAGTTGAGTTATTGTTGAAGGTAGGTTTGCGAGTTATGTTGAGTGAAAGGAAAATAACTAAAATAGGATTAAACCAAAGGAAGAGTCTGTTGATAAGTTAAAGGAAGATTGCCAGGATATCAGTCGAATGGAATAATGATCTAGAAAGATCATTTCAGAGTTTAAAGAATGCTTTATCAGAAGCACCGATATTGAAATTACCTGAGATTGGTGTGGAATTCACTTCGAGAACGGATGCGTCCAATACGGCGATGGGATGTGTGCTGATGCAGAGTCATGATGGAGTTATGCATCCAGTGGCATTTGCAAGCAAGAAATTTAGTGAGAGTGAAAAGAACTATTCTGTGGAGGAGAGAGAGTGCCTGGCGATGGTTTGGGGGATTAGAAAGTTCAACCGCTACCTGTATGGCCAGGAATTTGTGGTAGAGACTGACCACTTAGGACTGCAATACTTAAAGACTGGTAACATAAGAAATGCTAGAGTAATGCGCTGGTACCTAGTGCTTCAGAACTACAGCTTTAGGGTTAGATACCTCAAAGGTAGTGACAATGTAGTGGTTGATTATTTAAGCCGAGGATTAGAGTAAGTAGAATTAGACATGTAGATAAGAGAATCAGTGTAAATGCAAGGTAAATTACAAGTATAGATAAGGTAAAGGTGATACCATTTGAATTATCACAATAGATGTTAAATGTTAATGTTGAGTAGGTAGTTGCATAGTTACATAGCTATAGCTAGTGTAAGTGATAGTGTAAATGACTGAGTAGTAGGAGTATTATTAGAAGTATGGGTAGTTTTAATAAGGATATTGAAAAGAAAATTTGTAGCAAATTTTAATTTGTGGGGGATTGTTGTAGCGATATCCTTGATCCCACCCATACGTTCTTACCCTGCTATATATATTGTTGAATGTTAATTACACATGTTAAGTTATGAAGAGGCCCTAGTTAATGATTAGTTAATAATTTGATTGAGAACTTTGACATTGCTCTGTTTAATTAATTGACCAGTGCTATAACCATTACTTAGGGGCAAAATATATATTAAATAGGGGTAAACATTGCGGAATATAACAATGATCAATCACGGCATCAGCCAATGAGATGCGGATAAAAGGATCGGCTGCTGCGCCTGCGCGTGGAGCATCTTCAGTCTGGGAAGGAAGAACGTAATGGCCGAAGTTTGAACGGTCGCAAGTTGTTGATAATTATTGTCGGATATTATCGTGTGGTTTCGTGACATTCGGAACGATTGGAAGCCGGAGTAACGAACGATTAGTGTCCTAAAGTGTGGACTATATTGAAGGTCGAAGAGCGTAACGAACGATCGGTAGAACGCTTTACTTACCGGTAAGGGCGTGTATGCGTTGCAGTTTACTGCGTGTACCTTAGATATACAAGGTTACGCCTCGTGACATTGCGAAATGATAAATAATCTACAAAGGTTACTTCGGACGGTAAATGAAAGTCGCAACAGTTTGTAAATTCGACATTGAACAAGAACTGTTCAAACCGTAAACAGCGACAGCAAAGATATTCGTCATTTGAGAAGAAAAGTCCGACAATTATCCGCAACGGAGAAATGAACTCTAAAGCCTGGAGATCAGCCATTGACGAGAATACGATGAAGACCAGCCGGTGGTGAAAAAAACTACAAGAGCTAAAGAATTCAACGCGGGAGGGTAGATATTAAGGTTATATCCCTTAAAATTACTTTAATTAGTACTGGTTAAGTAAGGCTATTTAATAGAAGATTGTGTTAAATCATACATTATTCCAAACCCTTAGAGGAAAGATTTGTGTGCTGTACATGTTGACATATTAATATTCATATGCTAATATTATTTTTATATAAAACACTCGACGTGTTGATTTGTTGACATATAGGGCAATAACCTACATTGCAGCGAATAGGATTATAGTATGCAAATGAGTAACATGATCTCAGCTCTGAGATCTGGAATATAATACCACCCAAACAATCGGGCCATAGTGTGGTTTTAGCAATCCGTTACAAAACTGGGGGCTTCGTCCGATGGATCTAGAACAATTTTAGATTATAAATCTAAGGGATCTAAAAAGTATTAGATTGCGTAATTTAATTACGGTAGAAATTAGTTTGACTCACGTGTGTATAAAATTCAAGCGCTGTTTGAATATTAATTAGGTGTGACGTAGCTTGTAGTTCGATTATACTGACTTATTGGTTGACAAAGAGGTCAGGTCTAAGGTTAATTTGATTCACCGCGAAAATTTATATAGCGCTTTGAAATTTTTTTTAGCGCAGAATTGTCCATAAGATAATTAATCTTTGACAAATGGCGGCGGAATACGCTAAGTGGGTTAAGATTGGATCGGATCTTGGTTATTCGGATCAAGGGCTTAGAGATTTCGTCAGAGAGAGACAAGAAGAAAGCAAGGCCTTTAAACAAGCAGAATTACTGGCTGATTATGAAAAAGAGAAATTAATTTCAGAAAGAGAAAGAGAAAGAGAACGAAGGCAAGAAGAGATAGCTGACAAAATACGTCAAGAAGAGATAAACCTAGCTGACAAAAGACGTAATGAGGAATTAGAGTTACGAAAACTAGAGATGGAAGAGAAGAGGAGTTCGGAAGAGAGAGAAGCCAATCTGAAGAGGATTGAATTAGACAACCAGAAAACGATTAGACTTAAAGAACTGGAACAAGAAAGACGACAAGGCGATAGAGATGATTGGATTGGAAATGGTTATAGCAGGGAAACCAGTGGACAGAATAATAATGCCAAGAATGTGAAGATGTCAGTATTTAGGGAAGACAGAGATTGTCTTGATGCCTATCTATTAAGGTTCGAGAGGACCTGCATGGCATACGAAGTTCCAGAAAGAATGTGGGCATTAACACTAGTGAAATCCTTAGACGGAAAAGCATTGCAAGTTTTCGAAAGGTTGGAAGTAGATGAAGCACAAGATTACAAGAAATTAAAAGATGAACTGTTGAAACGATTCCAGCTCACGGAAAACGGGTATAGAAAGAAGTTTCGCTCTTCTAAACGTGACACAGATGAAACTGTAACTCAGTATGTTGAGAGATTGAGACGATATTTGAGGCAATGGCTGTCAATGGCTGGATTCAAGAATGATTATAAAGGACTAGAGACACTGGTATTGCGTGATCAGTTCTTAGTGACATGCGATGATGAGATGAGATGCTTTATCAAAGAGCAGGGAAAGGTGGATTTGGAAACGTTGTTAGAAAAAGCACAGAATTATGTGGAGGCTAGAGAATATAGCGAGAGGAAGCGGACACCTATTCACAAAGAAAGGGACACTGAACCTGAAGGTCGTTTTAGAGAATTTGCAAAGAGCAATAGTGAGAATAGAAGTAGTAGTCTTGGACGGAATAGGAACAGGGAACAGGACAGGTACGAAGATAGAGGTCGGTTCAAAAATGAATGGGATTTCAGGAATAGTAAACGGAGGGAAGTTGGTAGAGAAGATCCAAGAGGAGGCTGCTTCCATTGTGGATCTACGTTACATTATGCATCAAAATGCGATAAGATGGGACCAGGCGCAAGGTCACATACGGCCGCCACTATGCAGTGTTTTGAAGATAGAGAAGAGGAAGATGTGGAACATGAGGTTACCATATCGTGCTATGAAGCTGAAGGAGCAGAAACGATGGGGGGCTTATACGAGCATGGCGTTGGTTAATGGGAAACAGGTGAAGGCACTAAATGATTCGGGTGCAACATGTGTTGCCATTAGAAAGGGTTTAGAGAAACCTTACCAGTATACTGGACGTAAAATGGTTTGCAGATTTGCTAATGGAACCAAAGTAAAATACCCAACAGCTCTGATTGACATCAAGAGTAAAGAATTTGAAGGGAAAGCAGAGGCATTAGTGATAAAGAACTTGGTCAAAGAGCTGATAGTAAATCCCGATTTATACGAGAAGAAACCAAAAAGAATTGGGTGTATAAATGAATTCAGGGTCAAGGACGTTGGAGTGAGTACCCATGAGGATGATGTCACAAGGGGCGATGCTAGTATGGAGGTAGTCGCTGGTGATGTTGAGGAGACAGTGCGTAAACGAGTGACGTTCGAAGAAGATTATTTGCTAAAAGGTGAACGTGACACACTTGAAGAAAAGACGGATGGTGGTCTGGACACAGCATATAGGTCCAATACCATAGAGCAGTCGAAGGCAGAGGGGCCTGTGAAAAGAATATTAGCCGGGTACGATACACGTACACATGACAAAGATAGGAAAGAGCGAAAAGGTGAAACAATAAAGAAGACTTCTAGAAATAAGCAACTGAGAGGTGGAAACACATGATAAATACTTAATCACGGGCGGAAGCAGTGAGTTAAGTGACAGTCGTAGAAATCAGAGTAAATGTTGGAAAGAAAGAGCAGTCTGGAGAAATGAAGAGAACAGAAATAAACGAAATGTGAGCCAGTATAGGAGATCGAATGAATGGAGGTACGGAGAATACGAAGAGAATCCAAATGTGGATAGTAGAGATATAAGGTGGAATAGGAGGAACACATGCAGATATAATTGGAGAAATAATAGACCGTGGTACAGAGAAGAACCAGCTAATCAGTTAGGAGGAAGACAAAATAAGAGTTATGGAGGTCGCAATGATCTGAGTAGGTGGAAAAGTAGGTCATGGAATGACAGAGAAAGGTCATGTCCTAAAGGCAGTGTTAGGTATAGAACTAACGGAGATGCGAGTGTAGGGAGTTTTGAGGAAAAGTAATAGGATGGATGTAGACAGGACGAGCTGTCCAAAGAAGAGCAGAAGTCCTGCAAACAGAAGTTGATAGTAGTAAGTATAGAATAGTTAAGTAAGTAGATATGTAAATATAATACATTATGAGATTAAGTTGAGTTATTGTTGAAGGTAGGTTTGCGAGTTATGTTGAGTGAAAGGAAAATAACTAAAATAGGATTAAACCAAAGGAAGAGTCTGTTGATAAGTTAAAGGAAGATTGCCAGGATATCAGTCGAATGGAATAATGATCTAGAAAGATCATTTCAGAGTTTAAAGAATGCTTTATCAGAAGCACCGATATTGAAATTACCTGAGATTGGTGTGGAATTCACTTCGAGAACGGATGCGTCCAATACGGCGATGGGATGTGTGCTGATGCAGAGTCATGATGGAGTTATGCATCCAGTGGCATTTGCAAGCAAGAAATTTAGTGAGAGTGAAAAGAACTATTCTGTGGAGGAGAGAGAGTGCCTGGCGATGGTTTGGGGGATTAGAAAGTTCAACCGCTACCTGTATGGCCAGGAATTTGTGGTAGAGACTGACCACTTAGGACTGCAATACTTAAAGACTGGTAACATAAGAAATGCTAGAGTAATGCGCTGGTACCTAGTGCTTCAGAACTACAGCTTTAGGGTTAGATACCTCAAAGGTAGTGACAATGTAGTGGTTGATTATTTAAGCCGAGGATTAGAGTAAGTAGAATTAGACATGTAGATAAGAGAATCAGTGTAAATGCAAGGTAAATTACAAGTATAGATAAGGTAAAGGTGATACCATTTGAATTATCACAATAGATGTTAAATGTTAATGTTGAGTAGGTAGTTGCATAGTTACATAGCTATAGCTAGTGTAAGTGATAGTGTAAATGACTGAGTAGTAGGAGTATTATTAGAAGTATGGGTAGTTTTAATAAGGATATTGAAAAGAAAATTTGTAGCAAATTTTAATTTGTGGGGGATTGTTGTAGCGATATCCTTGATCCCACCCATACGTTCTTACCCTGCTATATATATTGTTGAATGTTAATTACACATGTTAAGTTATGAAGAGGCCCTAGTTAATGATTAGTTAATAATTTGATTGAGAACTTTGACATTGCTCTGTTTAATTAATTGACCAGTGCTATAACCATTACTTAGGGGCAAAATATATATTAAATAGGGGTAAACATTGCGGAATATAACAATGATCAATCACGGCATCAGCCAATGAGATGCGGATAAAAGGATCGGCTGCTGCGCCTGCGCGTGGAGCATCTTCAGTCTGGGAAGGAAGAACGTAATGGCCGAAGTTTGAACGGTCGCAAGTTGTTGATAATTATTGTCGGATATTATCGTGTGGTTTCGTGACATTCGGAACGATTGGAAGCCGGAGTAACGAACGACTAGTGTCCTAAAGTGTGGACTATATTGAAGGTCGAAGAGCGTAAAGAACGATCGGTAGAACGCTTTACTTACCGGTAAGAGCGTATATGCGTTGCAGTTTACTGCGTGTACCTTAGATATACAAGGTTACGCCTCGTGACATTGCGAAATGATAAATAATCTACAAAGGTTACTTCGGACGGTAAATGAAAGTCGCAACAGTTTGTAAATTCGACATTGAACAAGAACCGTTCAAACCGTAAACAGCGACAGCAAAGATATTCGTCATTTGAGAAGAAAAGTCCGACAATTATCCGCAACGGAGAAATGAAGTCTACAGCCTGGAGATCAGCCATTGACGAGAATACGATGAAGACCAGCCGGTGGTGAAAAAAACTACAAGAGCTAAAGAATTCAACGCGGGAGGGTAGATATTAAGGTTATAGTCCTTAAAATTACTTTAATCAGTACTGGTTAAGTAAGGCTATTTAATAGAAGATTGTGTTAAATCAGACATTATCCCAAACCCTTAGAGGAAAGATTTGTGTGCTGTACAATTGTACATGTTGACATATATTAATATTCATATGCTAATATTATTTTTATATAAAACACTCGACGTGTTGATTTGTTGACATATAGGGCAATAACCCACATTGCAGCGAATAGGATTATAGTATGCAAATGAGTAACATGATCTCAGCTCTGAGATCTGGAATATAATACCACCCAAACAATCGAGCCATAGTGTGGTCTTAGCAAGCCGTTACACACGCCCATACATCAAATCAAATGCTGAAAATCTCACACCTTCCACCGGCACTTCCCGATAAGCAAACAATATCCATGGCAAAACCTCATCCCACGCACCAGGATACGTCTCCACAACAGCCTTCAGCATATCTTTCATAGTGCAATGAAACCTTTCACAACTGCCATTAGACTGAGGTCGATACGGACTCGTCTTGATTTGCATAATCCCACACTCATGTACAAACACTTGCATGAGATCAGACATAAATTCCGAGCCACAATCAGACAAAATTTCCTTCGGAAATCCAAACAAAGTAAACACTTCACACAAGCATCGCGCAACATCCTTAGCAGTATGATTCTTTAAAGGAAAGGCAAACGGGAAGTGTGACGCCAAATCAATTACAGTCAACACAAACCTATTTCCAGAATCCACTCAAACATTTAAAGGCCCCACAATATCCATAGCCACCCTTTGAAATACCTCCTGCATAACAGGGACTTCCACTAACGGTGCACGACATGTTTTAGGACCTTTCCCTAGTCTCTGACACACATCACACGACCTACAATATTCTCGCACAGACGTATTGATCCTAGGCCACCAAAAATGTTTCAACACCCGATCCAAGGTTTTCTGAGTCCCTAGATGGCCAGACACAGGAATATCATGGGCAACCCTCAATAACTTCAACCTAAGAATGGCAGGTACAACAATTTGTTGCACACCCATCCCATACGGTGTTATTTTATC
Organism: Lumbricus terrestris; assembly: GCA_949752735.1. NCBI lineage: Eukaryota > Metazoa > Annelida > Clitellata > Crassiclitellata > Lumbricidae > Lumbricus > Lumbricus terrestris. The sequence continues at coordinate 68,682,903 of OX457037.1, read as the reverse complement.
CGCCCAATTCCGAATCAAAATTTCATCCACAACCTCATACGATTTACTGACATTATCCACATGCACACTCCCTTCGGCCAATGCAAATAACGGTTTCAATTCATCACACGCACGCTGCAAACTAATAAATTCTTTTCGAGACACACCACTGAAAACACCACAATCATTCGACACATCTTCATTCTCCACATCATACAAACGAGATAAATCACCTTCCTCAATATTCATCGACCACTCCTTCGACCTCTCATCCACCAACAGTGTACTTTGGTCGACCTCCGGCCCACCAGACCGACACGCATCATCGCCCACCAATTGCTCACACACCTTCAACTCCTCCGCAAACGCTCTCGCCTGCGCCCTCGTCGTAACAGCAATGTCAACAACCCGTTCACTCATCGCCAAATCATTCCCAATCACCAACGAAATACCATGCGGCAGGGTGTCCATTAAACAGCACAAAACTTCACCGTGAACCAACGCACATTCAACACGCACCTTAACCAAAGGCTGTTCCATCACAATGCCACTAATGCCTTTCAACAACCGAACCTCACCCGTCTCACTCCATTCATTCGGCTTCAAACATTCACGGCTCACCAAACTTTGCAACTCGCCAGAGTCCCTGAGACACACAATAGACCTCACGCCATTCGCGTCATCAAACACACTCCCAGTCACACAAAACGGTGCATATAATTTGTCTACAGTGTCAATGCAAGTACCAAATCCAGTTTCCAACACAGGCGCCGATAATTTCTGGACCAATCCCACAGGTTTAGGGCCCCTCCAATTTTCTTGTTCCTTTCTCTTCAACTTCTCACACGAAGCTTTAGTATGTCCTTCAGAACGACAATAATCACACGTGACCGTGTCCCCAAAGGAGTTTACGTCATCCACCACCCGATTCTGTTGAAATTTCCTGAACCCCGTATGAACCCTTGGCGGCGACTTTCGACCCCAATTTGAAAACTCGCGTCGGTCACCATCGTTGTATTTTTCCCTCTGTCCCCAATCCGAAAAATTTCTCCTGAATCCCCCAGGGGTTTCACTCGGCACCTGTTTATAGACCACTGAATACTCATCCGCTAACTTAGCAGCGGCAGCCACCGAAGCCGGACGTTTATCCACCAGCCACTTGTGTACCTCACTAGGCAAAGACTGCACGAACTGTTCCATCATTAAAACCTCCCGCATTCGATTAATATCCTCCCAGGCGTCCTCCCCTCAATCCATCTTTGAAACGGAAGTTGTAATCTGTAGGCATAATTTGAAAATGCTTCAAATTTCTCTTTTCCCATCGAACGAAATCTTTTCCGATAAAATTCAGGGACGCGTTCAAAAGCCGTCAATAATGATTTCTTTACCACCTCATACTGAACACACTCCTCTAACGTCAAAGCCGAAAAAACTTTAGCCGCTTTCCCCGTTAACTGCGGTTGCAAAAATGAAGTCCATTTTTCTTCCGGAACCTTATGTAACGCCATAGCTTTTTCAAACGCGCACAAATAATGTTCGATATCCGCGGCCTCAAATTTTGGAACACCTTTCATGACAGACCCAAAACTAAACGAATCACGGCCACTCCTAGGTATTTCCTCATATTCACCCCTTTCCACTTTCTTCAACTCAATCTCCAATTTTCTCGCCTCTAATTCTCTTTTACCTTCTTCTGCTCGCACTTGCGCCTCAAGTCGTCTCTCCTCAGCTCTATCAGCCAATCTTTTGTCATCCAACTGAATAGCCAATTTTCTTTCTTCCGCTTCCATCCTCAGGCGACACTCCACCATATGTATCGACAAGCGCTTAGCTTCCAAGTCCGCTGCCACCTTTTTCTCCTCGGCCACTGCTAACGCTAACGCCTTCCTCTCCTCAGCTAAAGCTAACTCCTTTCTCTCCTCAGCTAAGGCTAACTCCTTTCTCTCATCAGCTAAGGCTAACTCCTTTCTCTCCTCAGCTAAGGCTAACTCCTTTCTCTCCTCAGCTAAGGCTAACTCCTTTCTCTCCTCAGCTAACTCCTTTCTCTCCTCAGCTACAAGCTTCATCTTTATCAGCTCATACTCTCTATCCTCTTTTATCCTCGTTCTCTCCAACTCATCAGCCTCTTTCTGAGCTTGAGCCTTCAATTTTCACTGCTCACTCCCATGTTGAGGCGACAGATCCTTAATAGCCAGTTTCTGCAACTGAGGCTTACTCAATCCCTTGATATCCTCTCCTAAATTCAAACAATGCTTCTTCAAGTCCTCCAGCGACATATCCACAATATCCGCCAACTCAATAGGTTTCTCTGCCCCAAGCTCCTCCATTCTCACCAACTACGCACCCACACCCACTTTACGAAATTTCCACCAATTTCACAATTTCAACGCCCAAAGACAAATCTCCTAAGCGCTATCAAACCCAAAAGCTCCACACGACCCAAAACGCCGTACAAAACTACCGAACCGACAAATACGTCCCAAAATCAGTTAGCTCCATTCAGGAACCCCAATTTGACAAATTTGACCGACCGAAATTTCACGAACCAAACAGAGGACGAGCCCCCATCTGTTGCAAGTTGTCTAGGGAGAAAAGAAATAAGGTCGCCGGGTTGTATAAAAGTAACGATTTTAATGGTAGAACAGCTATTTACAAGCAATATTAGACTAAGTTATACATTACCAAACGAAGTAACGTGCAGTCCTGTCCTGACAAAACCAGCGGCACACACCAACTTCGACAGGTCTAACGGAGACCTCTGCCGTCGAAGACACGAACTCCTCCAAAAGTCACCCAGCAGGCGACAGACACCAACGAACAACAGGTCCAGAGCAAACGGCGTCGAAACTGCCAAACGAAGCACCCAGCACCACAAAAGGACAAACGGTGTCCCAATCAAACGAATCATCCCAACTCCAAAAGGTGCCTGTCCAAATGTCGCAGTCACGTCTTATTTATACTACAACTAATTAGTCTAAAGTTCAAGCGCGAACGGCACTCCTTCCGATACATCAGCTGTGCGATTAATGTCCGATACAATCAGCCACAATATGTACGAAGCACAAAGTATCTAACAACATGTGTTATGAAATTTGTGGCAATGTATAAAATTGTTAATGAAATTGTTTTTAGAGCCTGAATACTGAAAAATAGTTTCATTTAGGCCAAAAAAATAATGTTGTGTTTCCAGTAACCCGACCGACCCTCTTTCATTGCCGCGACTTAAATAATTTTTTTTTAAATTTTATTTTAAAAAAGTAATTTTTTTAATAACAAATTTGAATTGACATAATACGGTGACATTGCCTTCCGTATAGAGTTGGACCTTAAGCCAAAAAAACTGTTGTGTTTCCGGTAAGCTGACCGACTCACTTTTATTGCCGCAACTCGGAGAATTTTGTGTAAATTTTTTTATTTACAGTGACATTGCCTTAGAGTTTCACGCCTGCCTAACTACTTCCTGGTTGCCAGTCTTGAGAAACCTCTAGCCTTATCATTCTCACTTGAGCCACCTCTAACGGTGACTAGGGAAATAAATCTAGCAACCTCTAGGTTCAACTAGTCACTGGCTCGGCCAGTCTGGAACGACCCCTAGCAGTGATGCTCTGTTCGCACTCATCTTCCCCTTCCCTTCCCACTTTATCTTACCAGAAAATATGTCAACAAAATGAAATTAATAGAACTGTTTTCTAGAGCAATTTTAGGTGCAGACAGTCGGGAAATAGGCAGTTTATACTTGCTTAGAACACGTACTTTGTTGCAGCATGTACCTTTATGCAAAAAAGAGTAGTGGGGTATAATTTTTCGGATAGTCACTGTATAAAACTATTTTACCAAAATAAAAATAAAATCGACCTACCTACCCAATTTTTTAGAGCTCTGTTACCGGAAACACAACATTATTTTTTTGGCCTTATGTAGTACATTGTAAATAGGTCTTAGCAGATAAATTATTCATATGATTGGTATATGGTTGTTTTAGCTATGGTGTAGTTGTGTGGGAGATGTTGACAAGGCAGCTTCCGCATACAGGTTTAGACAATACAACAATGATTCTAAATGCAATGGCTGACAAGCTCAAACTCTCCATTCCTGAATCTACTCCTGAAGGGTTTAAAACCCTTCTTCATGGTAAGCTTACACTAAAATATCAGATGCTGGCTTATTACCAGAGCTGTGGAATTTAACTAATTGATTTAAGTTTGTTTGAGTAATTTTGGGCTTATTTCATGGTTTCTTGCAGCCCATTTCTAGAGTAAACAATATGGCAAACAATGATAATGTGAAACATGTTTGCGGAAAGGTAAGCAATCATTTTTCTTCTAAGGTAATTGCTGATGGAAGTTGAAAATGGTCCAAAAAATTAATTGTTTCATTATAATAAACAGTTTGCTTGCCATGGTTCAAGCACATTGCTGATGTGTATCACCTTCAGCGTGTGGAATGATTGAAGTGATATTTACAAAGTGGTTACTGGCTCAGTGACTACATTTTTAGCCATTTCTTATACTGTACATAACAGAAACAAAAGTCATCTGGTGCCGTCAGCTCTTGGAGCTCTGGCGACAGTTTTGATGTATCCTCTCCAGTCTCTCCTCTCTCCTGTCGCCTCTCTTAGCTGCTCCAGGCTCAAGCCAGACTTTTCCTGTACCTCATCCAACCATCTCTTCCTTGGTCTTCCGCGTCTCTTCCTTCCCTCACCGCATGCCGTCATCAGCTCTTTTTCCAAACCTTTAGATCTCATCACATGGCCGAAGTAGCTCAATTTCCTCCAAGTTGCTGTTTGCTGCAGTGTCTCCTCTCTCTCTATTCCGAGCTCCCCACGCACCGATTCGTTAGTTCTCTTCTCCGTCCATGAAATCCTTAGCACCTTTCTCCAAATCCACATCTCGCACGCGTTGATTTTCCTTTCCATATCCCGTGTCTTTGTCCATGTTTCGCATCCATATAGGACCACTGGGAAGATCAGTGCTCTTACCAGTCTTTTCTTTGTTTCCCTACTCACGTATTTATCCTTCCAAATCTTTCCCAGACCGTTCATTGCCGTTTTCCCCATTGTTACCCTCCGCCTTATTTCCATATCACTTCTTCCCTCCTTCTCTATCATAGATCCCAGGAATGTGAAGCTCGATACTACCTCTATCGTTTCTCCATCCACCTCAAAGTTTTCCCATGTTGCAGTTGTCATAACCTTTGTTTTCTTTACATTGAAGTATAGTCCCGCCTTTTCGCTTTCCATCCTGACTCTTCTTATGAACTCGGCCAGGTCGTCCCTCTTCCCCGCCAATAATGTCGTATCATCGGCGTACCTCAAATTATTCAGTATTTTCCCGCTATTTTTACCCCCTCTGTTGCCTCCTCCAATCCAGCCCTCCTCATAATTCTCTCGGCATACAGATTGAACAGAAAAGGGGACAGAATGCACCCCTGCCTCACTCCTTTCCTTATTTTAAATTTCCCTATGTCTCCATATTCAGTTCTTATTACCACCTCTTGATCCACATAAAGGCCTTTCAGTAGTTTAACCAGATGCTTCGGAATTCCCATCTCAATCAGCGTCCTCCACAGTAGTGTATGGTCTATGCAATCAAACGCCTTACTATATAGTCTATAAAACACATATGCACCTCTTGCCCGTACTCCCTCTGTCTCTCCATAATCCACCTTATATTGGCGATGTGATCGCGCGTTCCTCGCGCCTTCCTGAATCTCGCTTGGTTGGCTGGTAATTCCCTTTCAATTGTCTTCTCCATTCTTTTGTGGATTATTTTGAGGAGTATTTTGCTCGTGTGTGATATCATCGCTATCGTTCGATAATTTTCACACTCTCTCGCATCTCCTTTCTTGAATATTGGTATGAACACTGACCTTTTCGAGTCCTCCGGCCATTTCCCAGTTCTCCAGATTTGATTGCATAGTTTTGTAATAGTCCTCACCACTGCTTCATCTCACGCTTTTACCAGTTCTATAGGTATTCCATCATGTCCTGGTGCTTTGTTGTCCTTGAGCTGTTTTATCGCCCACTCCACCTCTGCCTCCAATATCTCTGGTTCGTTTTCAGCTTCCTCTATTTTGATGTTTTCCTTCACGACACGTTCGTCCTCCTGGTACAGCTCTTCCGTATACTCTCCACCTTTCCTTCATCTCCTCCACATCTCCTATTATCTTCCCATCCTTCGCTTTGAGTGAGCCCATTCTAGGGCCTGCTGTCTTCGTTATTTCCTTTATCTTTGCAAACAGTTCTTTAGTTCTTCCTTTCTTCCCTTCTTCCTCCAGCTCCCTGCACATTTCCTTGAGATGGTTTTCCTTATCCTTTCTTGCCTTTCTTTGGAAAGCCTTATTCAATGTTTTTACCCTATCCCTGTTCCCTTTCTTCTTTGCTTCTCTCCTTTCCATTGCCACCTCAATGGCCTCTTTGGATAGCCATGGGGTAATTTTCCTTGATGTTTTCTTTGGTACATGTTTCTCCGTCGCCTCCTGGATCGCAGTTTTCATCTTTGTCCACAGCTTGTTTGCATCCTCCTCTTCCATTGTATCGTCTCTCTCTCTAAGATCTCAAACCTATTCATTATCTCCACTCTGTATTCTGGTGTTATGCCTTTGCAATCGAAACTGGTCAGTCTTTTGCCTCTCTTCATCTTCTTCAACTTTAGCTGCAATGTAGCCACTATTATCTCGTGGTCTGTTCCGCAATCCGCCCCCGGTCTTGTTCTAACATCTTTTATCATGCTCTTCCATCTTTTGTTCACCACCACGTAGTCGATCTGATTCCTGTGTTTTCCATCCGGCGTCGTCCATGTATAAAGTCTTCTTTTCGGTTGTTCGAACCACGTGTTCATTATTCGTAGCTCATTGGAATCGCAGAACTCCACCATTCTCCTCACCGCCTCATTCCGTACACCCAAACCCACTACTTCTTCCCATCCGTTTCTATCCTCACCAACTTTCGCGTTAAAGTCACCCATGATCACCAGTATGTCTCCCCTCGGTGTTGCGTCAATTGTGCCTTGCAGGTCTATGTAGAAAGCTTCTTGTTCCTCCTCCTCCGCCATTGCTGTAGGGGCATATACCTGTATGATTGTCGTATTGATCATTCCTCCCCTAAATCTTGCACTCAGTACTCTGTCACTCACTGTATTATACCCCATTATCGCATCAGCGCTCTTCCTATCGCACATAATTGCAACTCCGTTCCTCCCCCTCTCCTCCTGCCCGACATTACTATCTTTAAACCATTCCATCTGAAATGTCCTTTTCCCTTCCATCTGGTCTCACATAATCCCAGTATCGCTATGTTCATCCTTCCCATCTCTTTTTGGATGATGTCCATCTTCCCACTCTGCATGCTTCTGACATTCCACGTTCCGACCTTCAAAGATTTTTTGCAGCTCATGTCAAGTCTTTGCTTCATGGCCATATCCGCCGCTGGACGTCCTTTCGGCTTTGGTCCTGTGGCTTCATTCGAACCCGAAGCTCCCAACTCGTCAATGGGCTCTTCCCCAGTAGCCATTAAGTCGCCCTCAGGCCTGAGGGTCACACCTTTGGCGACTATCGTTGTTTTACTTCTTCGATACATCATAACTGTTTTTTTGGCAGAAGATAGGGGTTGTTTGCCATTGCCTTCCCCCCATTTGCCATCCGTGCCCGTTCGTTCACCCCTCCATATGGAGGGGTTACTAACAGGTCGCCCCACGAGAAGGTGGGCACGGTGGACTTTGGTTCGCCAACCCAGGGCGGTTCCGAGTTTACGCTCCAATTGGAGTCGTCGGTCAGGTCTCCTCCCTGCTCTACTCACGCGAATGAGTGGCTGACGAACCTTTGCGACCCAAAAAAGTACCGGTAATAAATTCTTATTGATAATCAAAATTGAATTTTGGAAATTAATCGATTAATTTTTTTCAATCAGTACAGCCCTTACTTGCTATACATGCTAGCTATTGTCGAGCCAGTTATGTTTCTGGCGCGTAATTCATAAAGACGATCATACATAATAATCATTACTCAATGTACAATGTACATGGCTTCAAATTAGTTTCTTTTGTAGGCTATGATGATGTGATAAAAAAAAACTTGAGCAGCGAAAATCTACATAAATCTAACACAAGGAATGAATAATACATTGTGAGCAAAGAACGTATTGTGACTCTTTCTATGCTTAAGACCTACATAGCATCTGAGGGATTTTGTAGCAAATTAGCTCGTCCAGAAGTTGTCCGACTTGTGAAACTTCACTCAGACACAGTCACATATTATATAATATATGCATAGACTTTGAGAATTTACATTATTTCCAACCGCGTATTCAGGGACAATGTGGATGTATATGGTCAAATTAGTGTGAATATATCCGTTTTGTACCTATTGCTGAAAAAAATAGCTGACTCTACTTGAAACCAGAAATATTGGCTAACCTTGCATTATCATACATGTAAGTCAACAGAGCAGCAGGCTGGACTTGTAAATTCTCAGAAAACCTACAGTACCTAATCAGTTTTTGACCCAGTCGCTAACTAAATCAATACTTGAATCAGCCTCATACTCTCCTTGGCTGTGTTGTACACAATCAATTTATCTCCAAATGTTGCTGTCTATTCTTGACCCTCTTTATCAGTTCGCCATTGAAAATTCAGTCCTGATTCTGGTGTTATCCATCCATTTCGTTTTTGGCCTACCTTACGCATGTGACCATGCAGGTTGTGCCTTGAATTATATCCTCCAAACGACTCCCCTCTCTTCTCATGATGTGTCCATCATATGCCAGCTTCCAATCTTTCGTAGCTTTGATAAGGTGCCTTCAAACACCATGCAATGACTGTTTAATTTGAATCTTTTAAATTTTTTTATTGCCTCCTTTGTAATAATGTTTTTGTACTTGTTCACTAAAATACATTTGGTATATTTTAGACTGTTGGTGTCCTGAAACAAGGACCAGACCTCATTTTAAAGAAGTCATTGATCAGCTGACTTGTATTAAGAGCACTAAAGGCAAGACTATGTTTGTGTTGATGTTTATCTCTGTGCAGAGTATAGGCCAGAGATATATTTGCACTGTAATTTTTTCAAACTGAATCCATCCAGTGCATGATTTTTATGTATCTTATAATTCATTTATAAATTTTTCATCTTTGTTTTAGTCTTATTTTCAATTATTGCAAGTACCGGTACAGTCAATAGGGTCAGTCCATGTGATATTATCAAATATGCAAAGTAACATGTAACTGGCTCATATCAGATTTGTCTGTGATTTGCTATTTTATAGTATGATATATATTTGTGCATCATTTTGAAGTTTTCATCATGCATTTTATGGCTAATGGATATGGAGTGGGTGTGTGAAAAACGCGTGCAACATGGTTTACAGGCCTTCGGTGATTTCACATGGACTGACCCACTGATTATGAATACCTGACTGTCATGCGATTAGTCCGATGTATTGCAGCCTATTTACAGGATCGATTACTTAGATACTACCTTTTGAGAAATAAGAGACTTTATATAAATGGTCCATATTGGTGGCATTATGCTCCAAATATTTCAATGCCAGGAAGCACATACAAGGCATAATATATTTTGCAGCTTAATGACATTAACCTGGCTCAAGCAAAGTGCGCCAGCAAAGCAGTACAGTCTATCTGCTGTCTGACAGGAGTTGATGTTGAAGGCACTGTCTACTGTAGGACCACCATTGATGTGAACTACAACATTGAGTACAAGTCCCTTCATTGCCTTGGAAATAGAGACAGAACTATTTGAACCAGGATCTTGACAGAAATGTTTGCTTGGTGCATTATTTAGAGAGAGAGAGTACGGTTTCTTTGGGTTTTGTAAATAGCTCTATGAGGGACATACTTAGTGCTAATATTGGGTGCCGATTAAAACCTAAGCTTATTTAAAATGCTTATTTGAAGCACTAAGGCTTTAATTTAAAAGTCAGACCATATTTTTATGCCTACTATTTTACAATAATATTACCGCTAATCTCTTTCTGAACTACTTTATTTAAAGTTTTTTTAATACCCATTTGTTATAAATAATTTCTACCTTTGCAAAATAAAAAAATTAATGCGACATAAGTTCTTCTAAGTTGAGAAGCTTTTATGTCGAAGCTAGAAATCCTTGAATGTGCTTGTTGGAAACAAGGATACTCTATAAGTTTCTGTTTCTATCACTCTTGCTAGGTGACATGTTTCTTTGTCTGTCTAATTTTCTCTGTGTTCCTATTTGTTTGTCTCAATCTCTTTTAGTTTCTGTTTAGTTTGTTTCTCTGCAGTTACGGATGTCCATGATTAAAGTCATATCTTCTGAAGAATACCGTATTTTCCAGTTCTTATCAGACAAATGTGAGGGAATCTATGCTAATATTTATTTACGTAATTTGTTTTTATTTTCAGAAAACCTTATATACACATTGGATCCAGTTCTGGTTCAGACAATCAGATCAAAGGCCTTGAAAGAAGGAAAGAAAAGAATTGATGGATTGGCAATCCTAAACAAGGAATTGTTTGTTGTGATCGAAGAAAGTTCAGAAGTTGAAGTTTATGATTCAATGGAATTGAAATTCATTCGCCAATGCAATTTGAAAGAATATTTAATTTGGCCAATGGATATTGTATCCTGCGACAGAAACAAATGTCTCTACTTCATCGATTACAAAGGCCAACCTCAGTCGAAAGAAATCTTAAGAGTTGATCCAGATGGAAAATTACTAAGGAATTGGTCAACAGGAGATGACTGCGGATGTCTCTCTGTTACAGCTGAATTTAATGTCATTTTAACTGTTTTTGGGAAGAATAAGTTAATTGAATATTCACCAGATGGACAATTGATACGTGAAATAATTCTAAAATCAGAGGCACCGGGTATTTGTAATCCAAGGCATGCTATAAAACTGACCAATGGTCATTTCGTGGTCAGTCATGCCTCTGCTAAAGATAATCTGCATATGGTGTGTTTAGTGGATGCAGATGGAAACCTTAAGAAGTCGTTTGGTAGGGAATGTGGATCTACAAACGAACAGATGAATCAGCCTTTCTATTTGGCCATCGATTGGAACGGATTCGTGATGGTTTCTGATCAAGTTAACAACCGTGTTTTGTTACTGAATTCCGATTTGGAATTCAGGAGAGAAATTCTCTCTAAAAAACAAAAGCATGAATTGGAAGATCCAGGGAAAATTCTTCTGGACAAGTCAACTGATCGAATGTTTGTGGCTGTCAATGAAGTGAAAAATCAACGGATTTCGATTTTCAAATTTAACAATTTTGTGTAATTAAAGGTAATTATTTCGTTTACAAGGATGGTAATTTTTTTTATTATTTCTTATGATTTCACTGATGATGAATCTAATGTGATTGTTTTTGTTTGCAAAAGCAGAGACTTTACCACTTTCACTCAAGTGTATAAGAAGTATTCAATTGTCAATTGATTCTGTATTTATTTAGCATGCTGTTATTAAATTGCTTATTCTCAGATGTTCTGTAGCTCTATCATTTATATTTAACACTCGAGTGCCCAAGGTATTTTTTGGTACACGAAGGTCCAAGGGGGGGTCCGCGCGGACCCCAGCGTTTTCATGGTAATATCTTGAGAAGGGATTGGAATATCGTTACAGAATTTAGTTCTATGTATTCCCAGATGAATTTGCAATCGATTGATGTATCTTATACCACAATAACACCACCTGGTGTAAAATAATAGTGTAAAATCTCTTGATACACATTTTATGCTTGCTTGCGTCATTTACCGAAGGAAGTCTATCGTTTTCATGCTAAAATCTTGAGAAGGGATTGGAATATCATAAATTGTTCTATGTAATCCAAAATGAATTTTCAGTCGACTGATGTATCTTATATCACAATAGCACCACCTGGTGCAAAATAACAGTGTAAAAATCTCATGATACACAGTAGAATGCTTGCTTGCGTCATTTACCGAAGGAATAGCAGCAAATCTTGCGGTACCCTTAGTATACGATGTGGTTGTGGGGTACAGGGTTGGACAATACTCACGCAAAATATACCATTCGATGCCCAAATGGTTGCTCTAGGAATACCTAAAAGCCTTTTTGCATATCTATAGCCGTTAAAAAGTTATCCGGAAAAAACGGGCCTGGGGTCCGGTCGGACCCCCCCTTGGGCACTCGAGGGTTAAGATACATAATCAATCATGTAATGCATCAACTGACTATAAGTGAAGCCGAAAGGCAGGCTGCCAAATCGTACCAGACCAGTTAACATTGTACTAACATTTGAAAGTAAGGAGCATCTGCATGAGGAGAGAGAGGTCAACGAAATGCAGACATTGGGTAGGGCTATGACCGGTGGGGATGACCTCACCTAATTTTGTACATAGAACTTATTTCAGTACAGTCTGCCATATTCAAACCTGTGCCACCTGCAGCAATAAAGAGCCAAGTTTTTTAGTCATTTAAGATATTTATGTTGCATCAGTTTGAGGTCATTTGCTCAAGAGTAGACCTAATGAAAGGAGTAATGATCATGCCAGTGTATATGACATTTTATATAATATATTGTGCTTTTGTATGTGATGGAACTAGTGGTTTATTAATTACTTTATTCACAATGTTATAGTTTATTTTTGGTCATTGGCGCTGGTTTTTGCATTCGGACGTCCAGTATGAGAATTGCAGAAAAACAGCTGGGGGTCAGACTATAATTCCCGTGGTATTGGGGTGTGACAAGAAGACTAATATAGGCCCTAAGAAATACTAAGGGATTAAAACCCCTCAACCCCTAGCAGTTCTCACCTTGCAGATGTCCGCAAAAAGATATGGAGTTAGGCTAATTGCGGACAAGGGTAAAGGGAAGGACATCCTTTATGGATGACCCTTAAGCGAAAAGAAATTCTACCTGTTCAATTGCATTTGTATCCAGTGTTTTATCAAGACTGAAAAATTGACAAACTGACAGGCCTAATAGCTTTTAGTTGCTGTTTGCATTGCTTAATTTTGCATTATTTGCTGCATTATATGGTATTTTGATATAGCGTGGTGCTATTTACTATTATATGAAATTATGTTATTTATTGGTATAATATGTGATACTCTAATATAATAATGAGTAGAATGTACTGTTAATATTTTGTACAAGTAGGCTACTATTTTGTACAACTTCTATCCCGTGTTACGTTTCAAATTTCTGTAAAATTTCAAAATGTTTTGTTACTTGAACACTTTTTGTAAAAAAAACAGTGCTACCACATGACTACTCAATTTTATTAGTTTGGTCGTTTTGCTTGGTTTGTGTGCCATTTATAGCAATTTCTGCTAATTGTGTCCTGGTAGGCAATTCATGTTGGGCAAAAGGGATAGTCTGGTTCAGACTAATCATGATGGTACTCCTTGTCTGCAGTTTTGGGTAGTCATTATTATAATAGTCCAGCAGTAGCAGAATTAAGCATGGGTTGCTGAATTTGATACATGAAGATATTATTGCAGGTCTAATTATATTTATTAAAACTCTCAACTGGTCACTCTTGTTATCTGCACTTAAATAATCATAGTTGTTTAAAAGTTTTTTCTTTTTTATTTGTTTCCAAAAAGTTATGTTTTTCGTATTTTATTCCGCCTTTATTTTTTATTTAGCTTTATTTATGAACTGTCTGCTTTTATTTTCCTTATTTTTTGTGTGATATTCCTCAAGGATTCAGCTAACTACTGTCATTACTTAATTGTTTAACATCATCAATTTATATATGCATGTAGCCTAGTGGGTCCCTTCAAGAAATGAAATTGATAAGACTTGCGGTATTTTTTTATATAAACTTCTTAGGCAAATACATGTATACGTAGCCTAACAATTTTAATTACAATTATGATTTAGTAGGCATACACATCTATTATAGTCTTTACATCTGACTAGATTTTTATTTTGTTATGATCAGCATGATCTTATGCGGACTAAGTGTGCAATTTGAATTTGTAAGGATTTCAATACCTTTATTTTTCTCAATTTCTTATTAAACCAATGTACGTTAGGCATAAGAAAAAAGCTGTTGTAGATTAATGTTACTTATAATTAATTTTGGCCTACTAATAGTTGTTATTTGCCGATTAAGATCAAATTGCATAAACCAGGTGTTTAAGTTCAAAATGCAGTTTAAGATGTAACAAAGTCAAATTATTTTTCGTTTCCGTTTTTTGTTGTTTTTTTGCGAATAAAACGGTGAGTTTTTTCAAATTCCGTTTCCATCGTGGTTTACATCTATGGAAATAATAGAGTAATTTGTTAAGATGTCAGCTTACAATGCTACCGGACTAAATTAAGCTCTTCTGTCCTTTCCTCATCTTGCATACTCTCACTCTTTTCTTGCTAGACCTACTTTTCTCTTTGGACACCCTGCTCTCCTTATTCACTCATATTTAATTATTTTACCTTTTTTAATAGCTGTCCTCAAAATAGTATCGGTGCTAGAGTCGTTAACACAATATATAAGCGCTCTTCTCCAAAAGATACATTCTAGTTTATCATAGTAACCTCACTCTACGTCTCACTGGAAATCAAGGCAGAGAGAGCCTATAGGACCTTAGATGATGAAGCTACAGAGCTGTTTTCTCCAACAGGAAATTCAAAATGGTATACCTACTTGCAGTTCAAAACTGTCGCAAGGCAATGTTAGCGAGACGAGGGTGTAGCCACTTCAATTAAGGTTTTGTATGCGCACTTGTTAGGCCTATATAGCGCCCCTTCAAGCTTCCTACTCAGAGGCGCTCCCGATTACAGAGCGGACACCGCACCGGAGTTTCACGCCGAAGCGCTGAGCAATTGCGAGTGGACGACTTGCCCATGGTCCCTGGGCGGCGACCTGAGGTAGATTCGAACCTGCAGCCCTTCAGCTGCAAGGCGACGAACATATACCCACTACACCACCGCGCCCCACACTTGGAAACCATTTAATGCAACGCACGGAACTTTAAAGCGTAGGCCTTAATCAATTCGTCTGATTTGCATTATATAGGCCTATGTTGATCTAGGGTGCAAGGGCGGATACAGGAATTTTCGAAGGAGGGCCAAAATTTTCGGTCTTGGTCGTCGAAAAATCTGATGACCATTTTTAGTCATTTGTCTCCAATTCCAAAGAAAAGATACCATTTAATCCGCCAAAAAGTTGACCTATTTTAGACGTACGGGCCTCGTGTGCGGACTTCGTGGGTGTGGTGTGGGTAGGGCCTACGGAATTGCTCATTGGGGGGGCACGTCAACTTTCCGAGCCAGAATATATAATAGCTGGTCAAAAATAAAGAAATTTCTAAGTATATGGCCGGAGGACCATGGCCGGATTGGCCCCTCTGGATCCACCGCTGCCTGGGTGCCTGTCTTGTTAATTCCGTTTATCTGTCTAGTACGGGGTCCAGCCATTTGCGCGCAAGACGTTTGCGCGCAGTCATTTGCACGCCGACGTTTGCGCGCAACGACATTTGCGCGCAAGACGTTTGCGCGCAGTCATTTGCGCGCCGTCACAATATGCAAAGTAAAGAATCATATCAAATAATCTGTATTGTTTTTCTACGAAATTACTACTTTAATTTAGCAGTAAGTTAAGCTATAGGTATCAATGTTTCCTACGAAATGAGCGTTAGGTATCAATGTTTTCTACGAAATAACTACATAATAGTCCAACCGAATGTTTGCGCGAGTTTGTTGATTGTCTTCAATGACAAATTGAAATGTTATGCGCAATTTCTTTGCGATATTCCTACAATGTTATGTTGCCGTAACGTAAAGAGGAGTACACATCAAAGTGCAAATAAAATAGGCCTACCCATCATACAGGAGTTCGCTGTTTGATCATACGAAGACGGCAGACATAATAGTACAAGTCAATCCACAATGCGCGCGCGCAAACGTCCCGCGCGCAAACAACGGTCATTTTTTGCTGGGCGCAATTGACCGCGCGCAAATGACGGCGCGCAAACGACGGCGCGCAAACGTCCTGCGCGCAAACGACAGGGCGCCGGTTTGTTGTGAGGAATGAGGGTCAAACTAGCCGTGTTGACCGAATTCAGCCCGTATGCCGGGGTAACACTGGTCAAAAATGCACTTTATAAAATGACCTTTTTCCTCACATGCATGCTCTCCTCATTCCTAAAAAGTAATTTTGCAGTACGGTAGGCCTACATTGTCCTTATCTTGCTTTATTTAGTTGTGATTTTATTTAATTTTAGCAGTCAACCCGTTTCCATTACAGAAATAAGAAAATTGGCCGAAATTACCCCGACTTCCCATATGCTTAGGCATAACGGCCGTTATTCGATCGTCATAATATCATATACTGGCCCAGTTAGCTACATCGGTAAGAGCGCTGGCCGCGCGTCTGTACGCGACTCTGAAAGAGAGCGTGTGGGCCGCGGTTCGCTTCCCGAAGGTGGCTATTTCAGAAATTCAAAAATCTCGGGCTAGCACGGTCCGTCCACCGGGAGACCTAAATGTCGTGGCGTCCATTCAAAAGGGCGAGCGGTGGTGAAGGATCTCACCCGATCAAATTCATTGAAAAATGAACAGGATCATTGAGGCCATAGACGGCCCGGCACGGCCGCTATATAGAATCCGATTACATTAAATTTACATTGATTTAAAAATCTTCGAAAAAATCAGCGGTAATCAGGATGTTCTGCAAAGTTAGAGGTGATCATACGTACAGTCGTACACGCTTCTGTTGAATAGTCATTGTCCTGTCTGCAGGTTATTTCCCCGTAAACCTATGCTTAACAAAAGTGTTTGTGAGGTGAGTAGGCCTACACTCTGTAAGCCTATAGACCTACCCGCGTATGCCCTCGAATTTTAACCCTGGTCATAATAAGCTATAATAGCCTATTATACACGTTGTATAATTATAGTGAAGGACATCGAGAATCGAAAATGATCCAACTATAGCTAGATCCTTGATCTGTAAACTCATGCATCCGCCTTTGGCTGCCATATTGACTAGTGAGAGAATATGCCTGTATAGGCTAGGCTACATTCATCAAAGTAACCACACGGCTTGTTCCAGTAAACCCCTGCAGGTTCTATAGAATAGCATACAAGCCTGAAGATCCCAGTTTCTAAGAGACGTGAAACCTAGCTATATAATGGGCCTACAATCATGCATGTTTAGCTTGCCCGCATCACG
The DNA here is from genome assembly GCA_949752735.1 of Lumbricus terrestris. Classification (NCBI taxonomy): domain Eukaryota; kingdom Metazoa; phylum Annelida; class Clitellata; order Crassiclitellata; family Lumbricidae; genus Lumbricus; species Lumbricus terrestris. Next base: position 68,665,794 of record OX457037.1, on the reverse strand, counting down.
TACCACAGACCGTCATATGCTCCAGGCTTCGTCAGCAACGAAGTATCTATATATGGCCTATAGGGGCCTATATTAAAGCCTAATAGACTGCTAGGCCTGCTGAAGTTCTTGGAAAATCCGGTGTTAATAATAGTACTAACACGAGACCTAACTGAACTTGTATTTCGAATACGGATGTAGACCTAAACCAGCAAAATTGATAAGATGAATATTATTATCAGCAACATTGAACGATATAACGAACGTTTTGCAGCTTCCGGCCTGTGTATGAAAATCGTCTAAAGAAGCTGATGTTTGGATACCGTGGAATAAATTTACATCCAACATTAAGAAATGTCAGCTAAAGGTAAATTTATTAGGGTCTACCTTTAATGCCAACATTTCTTGAGCAAGCAGATAGGACCATGCAGTAGATCCACATGGTCTGACTTGTACAGGATGTCCTTAAAGTCTTTCACATAGTTCTGATCTCTGTCTAGCATTATTTGCACCTCATGACCTTAGCCAGGTCCTTGCTTCTGTGAAGGCTGCGTCACATCAACATGACGATGCCGATAACATGCACGCATATGTCCAGAACCATGGCAGCTCTTGAAGCTTTCTCCTTAGTGAAGAGGCTGCCCATCATGACATCGGAAGTGATTGGCGACTATAGATGTCATTGAACCGCCTCCGACTAAATCCCGAAAAGACGCAGCTCATCACCTGCTGGGTTGGAAGTCGCCGGTGTCACGAAATAGAGTATCCCCGTATTAATTGTATCTCCCCAAATTACAAAAAGTCGAAAAAACCGCTTCCGCGTGTATTTTTTTGGGCAAATTAATTTTCATCTGCTTTATGTTGAACAATGACACTAACAAGTATGTTTATTCTTACTATATAATTTCTTTTTCCCTGTTTTTAGAGCACTTAAAACTTTCAAAACACTTAAAAACACTCAGAGTCACTAAATAAATTCGAGTTGCCTTTATCTGAGCATTGCTTAGGACACTTAAAACAATAAGAGTCACTTTAAATTTTGATTACAGCATAATTTTTTTTATTATGCTCATTTTTCAAAAAAGGGGATAGAATGGTTTATCCCCCCGGATAGTATAGACCGGTTAATTCCATCCGGGGGGATAGATTAATTCATCCCACCGGATAGCTTTCAGGGGGGATACTCCGTTTCATGACACCGGCGGGTAGCCTATGCTGTAGCCTATGTATAGGTTTATCTACTAAATCTGCAACACCGCGCTTTCCTGGTGCATGCATTCATACGCAACATATAGTTGACTGTAGAAGTGCTATTTATGCGGGCTTCACTTTATCTCGCTTTACTTAGTTGCAGTCTGTCCTTAAATGTTTCGACTCATCTGATTGGCGGCATACCCAAGTTCCGGTGTCACGTGATATTCTACCCCTTAAAGCTATCTGGGCGATGAATTAATTTATCCCTCCGGATGGAATATGCCAGACTAGACTATCCGGGGGATAAACCATTCTATCCCCTTTTCAATCTTTATTGAACAATGCATATTAGCCTATTGAAAAATTTATGCTGTAGACCTAATCAAAATTTAAAGTTACTCTAATATTGTCTTAAGTGTACTAAACAATGTTCAGAGCAAGACAACTCGAATTTATTTGGTAGCTGTAAGTGTTCTAATTAAATGTTCGAATTGCTCTAAAATCTAATCAGGTACCAGGTACAATATCTAGTAGGAATAAACATACCTGTTAGTGTCATTGTTCAACACAAAGCAGGTGGAAATTAATTTGAGAAAATAAATACACGCCGAAGTGGCTTTTTTCAACTTCTCTTCATCTGGGGGGGGGGCGATTACTACGGGGATGCTCTATTTCGTGACACCGGCATCATATTAAGCTTTATACGGGAGGAAACGCACTGGCTGCATAGAGCCTATGCAAAATCGTAATCGTAATCGTAAACTCAAAATTTCTAAAGCGCCACTCGAAAGCCAAGCGCGGGGCACCAGCTTATTCACGAGCGCTGCGTTAAGTTAGAAGTGTTGTCCGTGAGCGTAGTCCGTGGTGGTCCGGGTCGAGGCACCATAGGATCAGAATCAAATGCGTTGAGTTAAAAGGGTTGTCCGTGAGAGTAGTCCGTGGTGGTCCGGGTCGAGTTACCATAGAATCAGAGGGGCGGAACAGCTATTAAGGCGGGTGTCGTCTGGGCCGGGAATTGGAGGGTGGAGGAACAGATGAGACAGGGTACGAGTTCGTGAAAGGAGTGTCTTAAGTTTGGAATGAAAAGCCCGAGGTGTGATGGGTAGAGGAGCCTGAGGATTGAGGAACGTTGAGGTGTGTGATTATAGTAGTGATGGTGAAGGGACTGAAAAGGATCGGAATTCAGGAGGCAGATCATTCCAAAGGCGTGGTGCTGAGATGGATATGGCTCAGTTAGAGAACTTGAGATGACTTGTGACCGGCGGTCGAGAAAGTGTAAGGCAGGCGGATGATCGGGTAGAACGGGTAGGCTGGATGGTTAAGAGTTCGCGAAGATAACTGGGCTGAGAGCATTGCAAAGAGTTGTAATTAAGGAGAGAGCTTTGAAGTGGATTCGCTCTGGGATATTCAACCAGTGAAGTGACTTGAGGATGGGGGTGATGTGATGATGTCTGGGTGTTCTGGTGACGGCTCTGGCTAGAGAATTTTGAATGAGCTGGAGGCGCTTAAGTTGTGAGGAGTCAAGGCTTAAGAACAGAGAGTTGCAATAGTCAAGTTTTGAGTGGACGATGGACGTAGCAATGGTGGAAGCAGTTTTGAAATCGAGCATAGGTCGGATGCGACGGAGGTCCCGGATGTGCATGAAGCAGGAACGCGATAGGTTAGAGATGTGGTTAGAGAAGGAGAGATGCGAATCAAACATTACACCAAGATTGCGGACAGGAGCATCAGAAGTAAAGGTAAGAGACGAAGAGTTAGTCGATAGGTGTATTGAAGGGTCTGGGATTTTCTTGATTTTGTCAGGAAGTCCAAAAATGATGAACTCTGTTTTGAAGGGGTTGAGGCAGAGGAGGTTGGAAGACATCCATTTAGAGATTAGATTGACCACATTGAAAAGTTTAGCAATGGAGGTGGGAAAAGAGCCTGGGGAGAAGGATATGAAGAGTTGAGTGTCGTCTGCGTAGAGATGGTGGTCAACAGACGAGGATTCTATGAGGTGACTTAAAGGAGTGGTGTAGAGATTGAAGAGCAACGGACCCAGGACGGAGCCTTGAGGAACGCCACAAGATAGTGGAAGGGGTTGTGAACAGTGACTGGAGGCTTTAACAGAGAAGAATCTGGAAGACAGACAGGACTGGAACCAAAGTAGAGCAGTGCCAGAGACGCCAGAAGAAGAAGAAATGCACTTAAGTTTAAGATTATATCGCTTAGGCTTATGCGCACTTGCGCACTGCGCAGGCCTAATCGCCTTGCAGGCCAAGCACCAATCCATTCCGTGTCATAGGCTATAATTTATAGATCCCTTCGCTCTGCCACGCAAGGTGTCTGAACTGTCCCTATATGGCTCTAACTTCCACAGTGCTGCATAACAGCTTCCCTATGGTCGGTTCATCTTCCTGAAGTTATTGCTAAATTATTTAGCAATCTCTGTGACGAACTTACATGTATACTGGTAGGCCATTTCTTTGCCTCTTTTCACAAGCCTATAAAAACCACTCTCCTCAAACGCCCGAGCTGACGTACAGCACCATAGTAAAGTCTTCTTTCTCACATCCCAACTCTACGTGAATCATCTATAATAGGCCTAGCTAGTTGATCACATTAATTTTTCTACAATTCTCAGACTGAGCCTAACCACAAAAGCAGCGTTTTAGCAGCATTTTAACATGTAGGGCGGGGTGGTGCATAAACTATTGTGTGGTTCGGTGCCTTAATTGGAATCGGATGTTCCAGATTCAAATCCACTTCAAGTCGCCGCGTTTTGACCTTGAGCAAGTCCTTCACTCGCAATTGCTCGTGCGCTTCAGCGTGAAACTCCGATGCAGTGTCCGCGCTGTAGTGGGAGTCGCCTCTGAGTGGGGGCGCTATATAGCAGATGCGAGAAATAAATTATAGATAAATAAAAACAGAAATGCATCGCGCTGATGAACTTCCAAAGATATTATAATTGTAGTCCTAAGGTTAAAGGCTAACTAAAGTATGCAAGTTGATTCTATTATTGCATAGTTGTAAAAGAGAGCTAAATAATACAATTGGCACCAGGACAAAGTGATGAAGAAATACGGAAACGAATCATCTCAAGCTTTACAACGTTGGTGGCAGATTTGGATGCGGATCAGATGAGCGATTATCTCATCGAAGGACACGTCATCACAGTCGTTCAATGGCAGGAAATACAAAACAAACGACTCACGAAACAAGGTCGATGCAGAGAACTTCTTAATCTCCTCCTCACAACAAAACATCCAAAAGCCTCAAGCGTTTTCCTGAGTGCTTTAGAAAGAAACTCACAATGGCAGTGGATTCTGGACTTACTCTCTCAAAAGGATCTACTGAAAGAAACTGGTAAGCGTTGCCAAAAAAATGTGGGTCAGAAGATTTAAATTTGGTGCTGCAGTTTGTTTATAATCAATCAATCAATCAATCAGTTTTTTATTGGTCCGTGTATATCAAGCACACTAAACAGGAATAAGGTTGCACGAAGCATCACAAACTTAGTGGCCTATATATCACAAATTAATCAGACAATAGGCCTAATCAAGGCGAAAACTTAAGTAGGCTAGTTGAAGAAAGTTGACAGTGACTCGATCAGCATTTCTTAACGTCGCGATTAGTGATTTGTCTAAATTAATGGAAAGCTTTAAGATTCAATGATTGCTCTTAGCCTACGTTCGATCGTAAATTCACGTTAGCTTAAGCCTAACAAGGCCTATTTCCGACTACCGGTACTCTGGCCTATCTGAGTACCTGCCTCATTTCAACAAATTCATGAATGCCTCTGAAGCTTAATATTTTGCCGTCTGTTTAAGGCCTACAATAACCGTTACACATCATGAATAAGCTTAAGTATCGTAAAGCTTATATAGATGTCTATAGGGCCTATACTATTGACCAAATATAGACCATATTATGTTTGGGTTTTTAAAAATTAATATACAAATCGGAAAAGGTTTAGACCTAACAATAATATGAATGCAGACAATAATTATTACTAAGCCTATATTATATCGAAGCAGGGCGTTTTGTCGCCTCCGTTTTGGCGTCGTAGCCTATAGATACGTTATGGCACCGGAGTTTATTGACAAAAATAAATGTTTGCCTAAATGGAAGCTGGATTGATAAAACCAATTCTTTGCGTAAGTTGATTATGGAAATGACTTTTCATGTCAATGGAAGCTAGATGAAACTCAGTCTTCAATAGAAGTTGGATGAATGGGATTTCTTTTCTGCCTAAATAGAAGTTAGCCTGACCAGTGGCGGCGCTAGGGGGGGGCTGGGGGGGGCTATGCCCCCCCTACAGGAGGCTAAGCCCCCCCTAAAAAAATGACCATTTTAATTATTTTACATAGAAAATTCACGATTTTTGGTCGATGACTAAAAAAAAAAAAAAAAAAAAAAAAAAAAAGGTCGTCAGAAATTTTGGCGGCGAAAATGGAAAATTTTTCCGCGGGCTTCAGCCCCTCCGAAACTGAAATCCTGGCGCCGCCACTGAGCCTGACGGGGAAAATTCATGTTTTAAATGAAAGGTGGATTGATGAAAAACTTTCTTGATTAAATAGAAGTTGGTTTGGCGAAAATTATTTTGCCATAAGTAGAAGTGGGATTGATAAAAATTCTCGATTAACCGGACTTGCCTCGATGATATATAATTATTGTTTTATATAATAGAAGCTAGCTTGATGCAACTAATTGTTGCTCCAAATTGCCTCCAATGGGAGCTGAATTGATGAAAATCATTCTTGCCAAACCGAATTCGGATTATACTGTGTGGACTACCGACATTGAGCAAGAAAAGAGGCTGACGTCAAAACGGCGGTGCCAAAACGGTCGCGAAAAAGCGGTAGCCCTACGTGCCGACTATATTATTTATATATTATAAAAATCCCAATACGAAATGTAGTAGGCCTATCTCTACACATTGAGGGTGTAATTGTCATGACCACTAAAAAATCAGTGGGATATAGAAATCTATCATTTTTATAAGTGTTTTAATAAAACGTTACAATGAATTTCAGATGGCAGTGAATCGGAGGAGTTGGGAACTGAATCTGGCAGAAGGCAGGGGGAACTGGATTGGGAAAAGGAGAAGAGCGAATTGCTAGAAAAGCAAAGACTACTCCTCAAAGAGAATAAAGAGTTGCAAGAAATTGTCGACGAGTTCAAAGGCAAGACTTATAAGTTTACATAGTCTAAGAGTCGTCGGTTTGTAAGGATAGCATCGATTCGAACCTATCCCGATGTAGTCACTGCATATTGGGTCCTAGGCCAGGCATTTCTACAATTAATTGTTCCACTCCATTCATGTTCATTTATGTATTGTTGAACTTTGGAAATAGAAGGTAGTATCAAAATACAGTTGCATTGTTTAGCATTGTAGCCTATTCTATAAATATGCGCAACAGCCATTAATTATAACATTTACAATCACACGCAAACAAATTTGACAAACAAGTTATAAGCCTAGGCCTACTACCAACTCCGTCCTATAGTTCTCACAACCGTGAGATTCCTAATACAGCCGCATTAACCAGATGTGGTTTTATAACACGGATGCTATTCAAGTGACCCAATTTTATTACTGTTTTTCTTTCCTGTCTATCGTTTCTCTTTCACATAACTCCAAAGACGTCTGTTAGTTTTTGTAGTTGTACATGTATATTAAGAATACCTAGCTGCATATTTCGATTTTTTTTATTGTACACGCTATATTCCATACTCATTCAATGTTCCCGCAGTGCGTTTGCAGGCGGTTCAATAAAGTACATGCTTACTTACTTACTTACTTACTTACCTACTTACTTACTTACTTACTTACTTACGTACTTACTTACGTACTTACTTACGTACTTACTTACTTACGTACTTACTTACTTACATGTATTCCAACGAAGGTTTGAGGCGTATTTTGGAAGGTGGACACTGGACAAACAGTAAGCCTACAGACTTATGGACAGAGCATGATCGGCCATAATTTATGACAATGATGATGACATGCAGACAAACACTGGCCACAGATAGGCAGACAAACAAGCAAACAGACAGAAAGACAGAGAATGTAGGGCACGCATAGGAAATACATAGCGCATAGCGTTGGGTGACTATATAATATATAGCACTTCTATAAACTCGAGGGTTCACTTTACCGACGATTTCTCTAATAATAAAACAACTGACACATAATTATACCTACCCGTACTGCATGTCTGCATCTGAGGATTTCGCCAGAAATATTACGCCTGCACCACCCTGCAACAGACTGCAATAATTATTATAGGCTACCGCTACCCTTTATAGCAGGGGTGTCAAACCTTTTTTAGTGGCGGGCCAGTGTGAACATTTTCCAACAAGTGGCGGGCCAGGGTGTCGAAGATCCTGAGAAAAATTGGGTAGTGATCTGAGAGAGAGCTCCGGGCTTGGTCAGCCAATTCCCAGAAAAGTTTTGTAGGCCTATAAGTAAATCTCAAATGGTGCATTTTTAGCATACAAACAGTTACTTTAAATGTGATAAACTTATATTAGCAAAACACTGCCTTTTTTATCCCAGCACACAATTTCCGAGACCTTCAACAAGCAATCTTTTACAAAATCTCCGGCAAAAGGCTTCATAGCTGTGGCAGCCATGTGAGAAACTGCACAGCTTGCTACTACAGCAGATACTGACTGGTGAATGATTGTCTCGAAAACATTCTGCTGCTTGGCCAAGTTCTTATTCAAATCTTCAATCTTATCTTTATTACTCTAGCCTAGGACTCCACTATAAATATCACCATGCTTCGTATCATAATATCTACGGAGGTTGTATTCCTTCACAACGCTAACCTTTTCCTGACAAATTAAACATACTGGATTACTGCTTTATTCAACAAAGAAATACATATCCGTCCAAACATCGCGAAAAGATATTGATACAATGTCCACTTTTCGCTAAAAGTGTTTCTTAACTTTCATAATTTTGTTAACGGTCCCACGACAATTGGTCTACAGACAACTCGTCTAACGATAAGTGGTCCCCAGACAAATTCATCTAACGACAACTGGTCTACAGACGAATCGTATTGGTGAAATATAAGATGGATTTATGAAAAAAACGTTAATTGGCTTTCTAGCTTAAATGGAAGCTGGATTGATGATTTTCATTCATGTATTTCAACATGCATCCAGCGTCTACTTCAGATTTACAAATAGCCTACCTTCTATTTCTCGCTCGTTATTTTCGTCAACCCGGCTTCTATTTTAGAAATAAAAATACCCTCATCCAGCTCCCATTACTTAAGCGTTTTTTCATCAATCCAGCTTCCATTTTAGATCTAGAAATACATTAATCCAGCTTTTATTTCTCGTGCGTTATTTTCGTCAATCCAGCTTCTATTTCGCCTGTAAAAGAACCTTCATCCAGATTTCATTTCTCTTGGTTTTTCATCAATCCAACCTCCATTTCACCTGTAAAAACTTTCATCCAGCTTCCATTTCTCAAGCGCTGGACCAGTTGTCTGTAGATCAGCTGTCGTTAGACGAATTGTCTGGGGACCACTTGTCGTTTGATGAGTTGTCTGTAGACTAGTTGTCGTGACACCTTTGTTAACAGACAACCTTGAACCAATAGGAAACCATGGATATACAGTCTGCACAGAGCTGTGCGTCTGAGCAAAAGTGACGTCAGTAAGAAAAAACCTCGATGTAGGCCTATTTGGCGCTGACTGCAAATTTAGTGTAAAATAAAAAATGAACTTTTATCCTCTAATTTTGTAATCTTTAGGGAAGGCTCCGCGGGCCAGAAAAAAATCGTCGGCGGGCCAGAAATGGCCCGCGGGCCAGCTCTTTGACACCCCTGCTTTATAGTTATACATTGTATTGAGCTCATTCTTTACCTCTCTTACTCTATTCTAGACAATGGAGATTAGCACCATTACCATGAAATCTACAAATTGCGCTTTTTATCACTCATCATCATCATCATCATCATCATCAGCATCATCGTCATCATCACCATCATCATTGTCATCATCATCATCATTACCATCACCATCATCATCATCATCATCATCATCATCATCATCATCATCATCATCATCATCATCATCATCATCATCATCATCATCATCACCACCATCATCCTCATCCTCATCATTGATCACTTCCTTTCGCCACCCATTTGACGGCGATGGGTAGGAATAAATTATTTCCATTGTCCTCGTTCATCTATAAAGTTCTTTGCTCCTCTTTGCTTTTGATTCAAGTGATGTTTTGCCTTCAATTAGCACCCATATTAGCCTATAATTTTATAGTTGACATACAAAATTAAGTCATAATTTCGAGCGTTGTGGGAAAATACGGAAGGTCTTATACGCAGCATAATTATATATATATATATATATATATATATATATCTTATGCAATGATGAATTTGTAAGTTAAGCATGCCTATGGCACGGTATGCATAAATCATATCATCCAAGATTAGCATAAAAAGTGGACGGTATGAGATAGGTCTGGGCCTACAAAAGCTTTTGTGTCATGTTTCATTGCAGATATGTGTGAGCTTGACGGAAGTATCGATGGCTTACCTACAAATACTGGAAAAGTAATTATTTTATTTATTTATAATTATTGCGCTAAATTTGTAAGTGATTTAAATTGCCAAAGTCAGGTAAGTTATAATAATCAACCAATTGAGTTAAATGGAAAGAAAATCAACATAATCATCAATTTAATCAGTATAATTAGTCAGATATTCATTTAAGCAGGTAAGCGAATTAAGCATTATGGACCTATAATTGGTTGCTAGCCCTTTAAAACACATAGCCTTCATTTTCACATGCGTCTTCAGCTTAGAATTCACCCCGTGTGTCAACATTGAATAGGCATCATACATTTTTTCGCCGATCAATGTCACTTATTGGTACCGGTTTCACCTGGCAGGTAAATGCCATATCTTGCAATGAGTTGAAGGACAACGAAAGGCGGCGAAACTATAGCCTGGTATCGGGGACCGAATGACGACACTAACCCTAATGCTAACCTTAACCGACTCTCACGACGCCTAACCTGACCCTAACCGACCATCACGACGCTTAACCTGACCCTTATAACCAACACGTCGGTCCCCGATACTACAGTTTCGCCCAAAAGCCTACAATATTATTCATCTCCTTAGAGTATTCAATGGCCTAACGCTCTAAGTGAGAACCTCGAGCATGTGCGTTCACATAAGATTATTTTTGCAGAATCCTGAAACGGCGTCTGTTGCAAGGGCCAGCCTTCGCAGTCGCAAGAGTCTGAGGGGAAGGTCGTACGTCAGCGGAAAGATACATCTGATAATCGTCTACACGCATAGTCTACATGAACTCAAAGTGACTGTCATCGACTGCGAGGGGCTTGAAAGGAAAAGGAAACCCTGCGATCCGTACGTAGGACCTAATCATCTAGTTCAAACTCAAACTATTATACTGAGACTAATAAATTGCAGGCCTAAGAGTTGACGACCATCATAATACGTCATAATAGGACCATGACGCATGCATATTGCTTAATCTATAAATAATTATCATAATAATAGGTTACGTCATAAGCACATCGGTCCACATAAAAATATAAGCTACCACGAAACATTATAGATGCACATAGCACATATTATTATAAACGATCACTATAGTCATAATAGGCTACGTCATGATTTTATAGGTTTACTAGCTGGGGTACCCGGCGTTGCACGGGAAATTTAGGATTCACAACCCCACCACACAACACACCACCACACTCCGACCTCTACCAGTACGCCACCGGAGAAATTTTGGGTTTGACGCAAATTTCCACCCCCATCCCTTTGCGTCTCGTGCCGAGACCTACACAGTAGTGATCAGGTTTGGAGTGAAAAGCTCAAAACTGTAAGCGTGCATTCTGGACAAAGTCACATACCCACATACCCACATAGCCAAGTCCTTTCTTATAGATATAGATAAATTATACACACATGCCGTTACTTTGCCGTATGTATAATATACTACATAAAATAATCATAGAAGTATAAGCCTAATCCTGCGTCATAATGCATAGTTCTGGCTAATAATGATTTATGTAAGATAATCATGAAACGTCATAGTAGAAAGATACATAGTGGATGCATAGCAACATATAAAATGCTCATAATGATAATGCGTCATATATATAGCCATTGTGGGGTTGATATACAATATTATATATATATATATATATATGAATATCTAGTATATATATATATACAAATTGCTGCATAAAACTATGTAATACGACAACATAATTCATGTGCATGTACTTTAGCCTACACAGTAGACCTTCATAAAACAGTAGCAATACGTCGTTATACACCGCACTTCATTACAAAACCGAGCACAATAATGCCTACGTCATAAGAGACCAAAAAACTGTCATATTGGCCTACATTATACATAAAACAATCATCATTCGTGACCATATAAAATGCGCACGTAGGCTACAGCTGGGCGTATAGGCCTAAATAATAAAAAAACGATGATAGGCCTATAATACATAATAAGACCATTAAGGCAGAGATATAGACACTCGTAGCGAACAAAATGTGGAACACGCTATATACTGTACCGTAACAGTGTTCAAGTTTTAGAGTCTGATTTGCGTGAAACCGTACAGTGGCTATAATTCTTTCAAAACACATTGTTGTCGCCTATGTTGTAAATTGTAATTATTATTACAGTGTACTGTAACCTATTATTATAATTATAATTTACAACATAGGCAACAACGATGAATTTTGAAAGAATGATCGAGTCGTGGGCTACGATCGACTTGGCTCGCGCGACGATCGACTCGATCGACTTCGTCGACTCGCCGACCTCTCGACGACTCGATCGACTTGACTCGGCCAACGATCGACTCGATCGACTTCGCGTCGACTTGGCCTAGTTTTGTCTCTTGCTTACCTCTGCAGTTATGTGATCTAAAAATGAAATTATACGAAGGTAGATCTGTGTCATAATCTGTGTGACGTAACAATAAGCCTAATTTCGTATTCTCAGTGAATTTATAGTAGATTTGCACGGTAATCGTAGTGACGTCACAATGGGCCTACTTTTTATATTCTCATACTAGATGTATAATAATAGATTTGTTTCATAATCAGAGCGATGTTGCGTTTAAACAGCCCCAGTTTTGTATTATAAAAATGAAATAATATGACAGCAGATCTGTATCAAAATCGAAATGACCCACACTAGACCTAATTTCGTTTTCTCAGTGAACTTATTTTTAATAGTATAATAACATGATAATCGAAGTGCCGTCATAAAAGGCCCCGTTTTATATTCGCAAAATGAACATAATATACTGGTAGATCTGTTTAATAATCGAAGTTACTTCACAATAGGTCTTGTTTATATTCTCTAAATGCACTTTTATAATAGTACATTTGCATCATAATCAAATTAAGTGACGTCAAAATAGGTCTTGTTTATATTCTCAAAATGCACTTCTACAATAGTACATTTTGTATCATAATCGAAGTGACGTCACAATAGGTCTAGTTTTTTAAGTTCTCGAAGTGAACTTGTAATATAATAGTAAAATTGTATCATAATCAGAGTAGCGTTACAATAAGCAAAAGAGTAGTTTTGTATTCACAAAATTAATGAAATTATATGATAGTATAGATCTGTATCCTCATCGAAGTGACGTCACAATAGGCCTAATTTCGTTTCCCAGTGAACTTAATTAGGCCTAATTGCAGAATTGTATCATAATCGAAGTGACGTCATAAAAGGGCCCCCGTTTTATATTTTTAAATTAACTTCTACATTATATAGTCAGGCCCATAATATAATCTGTATCATGCTCATTCAGGAGCGGATCCAATGCAGGCAATCCGGCCATGCCCCCACTCCATTAAGAGATTTGCATAGAAGTACCCCTCCCCCATCTGGTTTCAAGAAACTGTAAATCAACGCAACGGGAACAGGAAGATGAGAAAGTAGCACATGACTAAAAGTCATCAGATTTTAAATAACCTGAGTTGCCACGGGTTTTTAGAAGTTTTTTGGGCGAAAGACTAAAAAAATTTCGGCGGAATTTTTTCGGCTCCAGACCCAAAGTTTTGGCCTCCCTTCCAAAATTTCTGTATCCGTCCCTGTACTCGTTCAATACAAATCGAAAACGTGCGTCTATAGTCAACTTTCACAGTTCCACTAACACGAAATCGCCAACACTGCCAAAAGGTTCATTTCCTGTACTTGTGTGCAAAAACCGAATTACGTTATTAAGCTTATATCATCTAGGTCACTTTGAGTCTTCAAGAAATAGTAGAATAAGTAAAATATTTACTAAGTAAAATATTTCTAAGTCGAGTAGAGTCAATGAAACAACGATCGACTTGACTTGCAAGTCGACGATTTTTCGATCGACTCGACTTGGCAAAACTCACGATCGACTCGACTTGCAAGTCGATCGAGTCGACGATTTTTCGATCGACTCGACTTGGCAAGACTCACGATCGACTCGACTTGCAAGTCGATCGAGTCGACGATTTTTCGATCGACTCGACTTGGCAAGACTCACGATCGACTCGACTTGCAAGTCGATCGAGTCGACGATTTTTCGATCGACTCGACTTGGCAAGACTCACGATCGACTCGACTTGCAAGTCGATCGAGTCGACGATTTTTCGATCGACTCGACTTGGCCGAGTTATGATCGACTCGATCGATCAACTCGATCGACTGCGGGGTATAATTAGCCACTGTACTTTTTATATTATTATTAGTAGTATAATTATTTATAGTAGGCTAGTAATATTTGTTTATAATGATGAAAACCATAATTTATTTCCAATTAAAACTGTGCAACACTAGCTGGCTGTGCCTGATTAATTATTATTATTATTATTATTATTATTATTATTATTATTATTATTATTATTATTATTATTATTATTATCGTCGTCGTCGTCGTCATCATCATCATCATCATCATCATCATCATCATCATCATCATCATCATCATCATCATCATCATCATCATCATCATCATCATCGTCGTCGTCGTCGTCGTTGTTGTTGTTGTTGTTATTGCTGAGACAACTTTACAGTGACGTCAGTGAAGATCCAGGTAGCGAGATTCCTTGTAACTTTGAAGTGAATCAGTACCTTAATTATATAGGCCTAAGGATTGGTATAGGCCTAGCTATAGCCTAATTAATTAGCTACCTGCGTACACTTCGCAAAACGTGCCTTCGTTGCTCAACCACATGAATCTCCAACTGCATCTTTCTCTGGCGACTGAATATATCCAGGCCTCAGATTCACATTTCGGCATAATAAATAAATAAATAATATTGTTTCAGTTATGTGAAACTATACGTATTACCAGACGAAGCCAAGGCTACAAAAAGAAAGACTGCTGTGCAGTACAACACCTTAAACCCAATCTACAAGGAAACTTTTACGGTAGGCTAATTATGGCTGAAACTTCTTCATACAAAATCCTAATAGACCTACTCTATCCAGGGTTCGAATATTATTGTCAAAAATTAATACGATCTTTTTTGTGGAAATTATGTCCGGACTATAGAATTTTTACCTGCATGAAAATGACACAGGCTAGACAAAAAGGTCTACACGCTGAATTGCGGCGGGTTTCGTGTAGGCAAGGTCGGAGTTTTTCAGGGGCATATTATATTATCTTAAGCGAATGACATAATAATTATTATTATGCGATGAAATATTTCAAAGGATAAAAAAGTTATTGGTGTTTTAGGCTACTGCTTTTAGGTTTTTGCGACATGTTGCGAAGAGGAGTTATGGTTAAAAAGTTAATATCTTCTACAAATATGGGACTATTCTTAAAAATACACCATTTTCTTCCGTTTTAAGCAAAGCTCGAGGGTACGTAGGCCTACCATACGTATTCTATTTTTTGAAAGGTACGTACGTATTTTAACGTAAACTATTTTAGGGTACGTAAACAATAAATAAAAATATTAATACGTTAACCACGTCCTTGCTCATTATCAAAGTGGCTCATTATAAGAATGTTCAATTTAATTTAAGCAAACACTCACCACCCAGTATACGGCGTAGTAAATTGCTGCAATGCTATATTGTAGGTCTATGTTTATCCAGCATACATTGCACTTAATGCACTAATGTCAGTCAGTCGTCTCAGTTCTGCTGCAGCACTTCAAAGATGTGTTCTTGTGCGATTGCCTGATCCAATCCAGAACTGCTTGTCGAAAAAATTGCATTCAATCAAATAATTGTTTTTCGCATTTTTCTAAACTTTCACGTGCTTCCATTCCTTCCCAGGTTCTCTGGGCTTCGCTGACTCGCTGACTGATGCGTATACTATATAGATAGAGCCTACTGCAACTTTCTAGTTAGGCTACACCAATTTGCAAACCAGCGACGTGTACTTAGCTCTCATCAGAAAGACAGTACAATTTGCATTAAATTAATTATAACCAAAGAATTTATCGAATTAAATTTACTGTTACGCTGCCGGAAGTACCGGTTTCAATGACGCCATAGGCCTACTGTAACAGTTGACGTCAGATTATACGTTGGCTATGGGTCGCTGAGTAAACCATAAATAAAATTTTCGTGTATGGTACGTACCATACGCGTATTCTATTTTTTGAAAGGTACGTACGTATTTTAACGTATTCTATTTTAGGGTACGCGTACCCTCGAGCTTTGGTTTTAAGAGCTCGAGATCTTTCTAGCGATAATATAGGCCTATATATTGAATGGCAATTAATTAATTTGCACTAAGAATATTGCATAAGAAAACCTGCAATTTTCTCTCAAAAATGCAATTTTTCGTAACTTTGGCCCTCTGGTGGGGCTGAAGACATTAATATTTTTCAAAACTTTTTACACATTTTTTGACCCCATGTCATTGGCCAACTTTTGGTTGATATTGCTTTTCGATTAGGCCTACCTGATTTTCGGTTTTTTTCCACTCCACTCTAATGTACCGGTATATTATATATACAGGGTGGCTAAAAAAAAAACGTACCACCGGGGAAAATGCGATATCTTCGCAGCCGATTGGTGTTTTTCTGCGAAAATTTCACAATTTGAAGGGGAATGAATATACAACAATCCCTGAAAGTTTCATTTGAAACTTTTCATGTTTGCAAAAGTTACAGCTGTTCAAACTTAAAATTTCGTTTTTTCAATTATCCGGAGAATCATGCTCCAATACAAGTGATTTCATTAGGATGTTTGGCAAATTACAACACACACACATTGATGATGATGTCATACGACCTCACTATGAGCTGTAAAGAAGCTGTTTATGAAGCAATCTGCTGGTATTTGGTGATATTTTATAGATTAAGGTCTCAATTGGTGAACCCAAACAATGAACGTCATGGGCAAAGTTTCTGCAAAAGATAAAATGGGAACTCGGACTTTGCATGAACAGAGACTGAGACATCGCGTGATCATAGCAAAATACCCAGTGAAAAGTGGAGCCTGAGCACATTGAAGACTATCTGCAAACGTGTTTATGTAACGAAGATCAGATGTCAGAAGAGAGGCAGGAAGTGGTCGCTTGATCTGACGGAAAAAGCGCGATTTTCACGAAATTCGCTTGGTAATCGAAAGGTCAAGTTTGCAAAGCAAATCGTGGTTTCGGCATCAGATATGCCGGCGTGTGTTGCGGCTGCAAGAAAAGACTGCAATTAATCCCATTCAGTAGGTTAGATGTCAAACTCATCATTGAACTCGCTTACCCAGACTCATTGAAGACCAGGTATGCTCTAACATCTGGTTTTATTATGCAGCAGGACAGTGCGCCTGCTTGCTCGCACGGCAAGGTTGATTATGATGGCGCTACCTTATTGACATCAACTGAAGTAAATGCATTGGCAAAGATGACTAACAAACTCGACCTCAGCCCTCTTGATTATCACGTCTGGGGAGCTATGCTGGAACGCTGCAAGACATTTAATCCCAAGTTGGAGAACATTGGCCAGCTGAAGCAAGTCTTGCTGCTAATGTGGGGTCCGTTGCCGCAGGACCCGACCAACAAGGCCATACTAAGCTTCACAAAAAGAATTTGAGCTTGTGTTAAGGCAGAGAGTGGACACTCTCATTATACCTTACAATAAACTGCAAAACCGAATGCTGAGGTCGTAGGGAAAAGTGATATCATATGACATGGAAATCTACAAGTGACGTAAATTTTCCGCGGATATTTGAAAAAACGAAATTTTAAGTTTGAACAGCTGTAACTTTTGCAAACATGAAAAGTTTCAAATGAAACTTTCAGGGATTGTTGGAAATTCATTCTCCTACAAATTGGGATATTTTCGCAGAAAAAGTTCAATCGGCGGCGAAGATATCGCATTTTCCCCGGTGGTACGTTTTTTTTGAGCCACCCTGTACAGGGTGCGCCAAAAAAAAGACCCCCCTAGGTTTTTTGCCAATATCTTGGCCAAAAGTAAGAATTTCAAAATGAAATTTTACAGGCTTATAAACAATTCATATTTACACATCATGGCCAGATTTCATCAAAATATTTCAAACAGACCAAAAGTTATGCCACTTTTAGGGAGGTCACCCACCGTTTTTTGACGATTCAAAAACGTAAAGCAACAAAAAGTAGGTTTTTGCCAATATTTTGGCAAAAAGTACGAATTTCGAAATGAAATTTTTACAGGCTGATAGACAATTCATATTTACACATGATGACCGAAATTTCATCAAAATATTTAAAACAGAACAAAAGTTATATCACTTTTAGTGAGACCACCCTCGATTTTTTGGATGATTCAAAAACGTAAAAAAACCGAGGGTGGTCTCACTAAAAGTGATGTAACTTTTGTTCTGTTTTAAATATTTGATGAAATTTCGGTCATCATGTGTAAATATGAATTGTCTATCAGCCTGTAAAAATTTAATTTTGAAATTCGTACTTTTGGCCAAAATATTGGCAAAAACCTACTTTTTGCTGCGTTACGTTTTTGAATCGTCAAAAAACGGTGGGTGGCCTTCCTAAAAGTGGCATAACTTTTGGCTTGTGTGAAATATTTTGATGAAATCTGGCCATCATATGTAAATATGAATTGTCTTTAAGTCTGTAAAATTTCATTTTGAAATTCTTACTTTTGGCCAAGATATTGGCAAAAAACCTAGGGGGGTCTTTTTTTTTGCGCACCCTGTATATATATGCTCTATGATTGAAATCAGACAACGCATAATTTAGCAGGAGAACGTTCTGAGACGGAAGTGTTCTTAAGTTTGTCAAAAAAAAACTTACAGGTAGGCCTAAGGTAATGGACAGTTGCTTAATTGAAACTTACACAGTTGTAGTTATGTTCTATCTAATGTTATATAGGCTCTATTTAACTTAAAACGGCATAAATCATAAACTATGCATCGGCTAAGTCAAATAAGTGATTATAAGCTGGACCCGCTGCCCGCAATCAACATAGGAAAAATATTACAATCTGTGTGGCCCGGGTCCCTCCAGGCCTCTAAAAGTCGCCGGGCCCATGGGCATTTGTCCCCTTGCCCACTCTCTCGGCGGGCTGCAGACCTAGGCAACTGTAGCGTGTACTCACCTATAATTTGCCACTATAATATAGCCCTGCACATTGCACAATGTGCACATCAACTATGCCTATAGTAGGCCTATGGCGTCTCATCTTCACTACATGTTCTCAGACAGCCTATACGGTAATTAATTTTGTTCTGGACTGAAACAGTCATCGTATCAATGTAATAATAAATTATTGGTTTAATGTGTTTTGTTTCAGTATCGACTGTCATTGAGTGACATTGTCACCTACACGCTGTGGGTGTCCGTTTGGCAGAGGTTCAAACTAAGACGAAACCGACTTCTTGGAGAAGTCGTCATTCCACTCGAAGCCGATCCATTTGAAAACGAGATAGATGACTGGTACTATCTGGAGAAGAAGTTGAGATAAAAACCAAGTCGATCAGAGCATAAAGTCACATGATAATTAGACTATATATCTTTCAAATACGTATACCCTAAGCCTATAGGCAATCTTCGAATGTCCCAGTTTTGGAGCTCAAACTCAGTAAGATGAGAATGTGATGTGTCCTTCTGTGTTTTGGCGCTATAGAAATGTCGAGAGTAGGTCTATATGCGACCAAAAAATTAGGCCTATTGCTTATCTTCTCCGCAACGTAACACCAGGAAATCAGCTTAACAGAAAGTGGAGACCAGCAATAATGAGCAATAACATTAATATTTTTACTTAAATTTAATATACCGGTAGCTGATAAGCAACATAGTGCGATTCAGAAGCTGGGTTATGGCACAGTTTATTTGCATTTTCTCCCAAGTTTTCGATGGGATATTTTACTCTATATGGCCTACGTGTGTATAGGCCTACTGACTAATTGCGTTCACTGTACATACCGGTATTATGTAAAGATTAGCCTATGCATCTGCTTCGGAAGAAGAACTGTTTTTTTATTTTTTATATAGGCTAGGCCTAGGCCTGTTCTTTCGCTTTTAACAAACAATCTTTATGATCACGCCTATGTGAATTTAACAAAGACTCGTAATCAATGTGGAAACTTCGGTGTCTCTATCGTCAGGAACATTAACTTTCACGGACTTGCTTGTTACATATTTAACGACACTGCCACAATTATTCAGGGATGATTAGTGTCGCCCTCCTCCTTTATCTAGGCTTGGACTGGCACTGGCAGAGAGCAACCAGTGGCGAAGTTTAACTTTGACAAAAACCATGTAATATTATGGGGTTCATTTAGGCCCTATAGGTCTTTAAACGGTCCATGTGGACAGTGTGAGAATTGTGAAAAAATAACTGGGGGGTTGGCCTATGATAAACTTGGAATTGGGGTGTGAAAACAGAGTTTACTATGGGGCACTAAGAAAGACTAGGGGGGTTGAAACCCCCAAACCCCCGGCAATTCTCACCCTGCATGTGGACATTCTGGCAGAGATTAGTAGGCTATTTGATGTCTATAATTAGGCCTATGCTAAACCTAGAGGCCATCTAAGTTCTAGGCCTAACTGAGTGACGAAGTATTATTGGCGTATTCAGCAGTCTCTAGAGCAGCCTACACTGTTGTCGAGCGTTACCATAACCATAAGTGACTTGCTTGAAATCTGCAGATCTACATAATCTGATAATGAAGACCAATAATTATAGGCCTACATCCATGCAAATCTTCTAGCCTAAAGCAACAGCATGCAAAGATGCCTCTACATCTGTAAGTTTCATTATAGGCTGCAATATATTATTGTGTCATTATTGAGTGTTCTCTGCTGTGAAGTCGTTTGTAAATAGGCCTACTAAATAGGCCTATATAGGCCTATTCTTGCGAATATTGTGTTAAACTGTTGTTGATTTGCCCCGGTAGACTATATATTATAGCCTAGGATTCGATTTGCAGTGATGTCTTAAAGTTCGTCTCGGCATCTGAATAGGCTACTTTTGTTCGGTTTATAGGCCTTTGACACGATTGCCTATTGGGATAAGTCTTGAGATAGGCTTACATAGACTATTCTTTTCATTATCTTTGAAGTTTAGGTCTCGATTACTGCGTTGCAATACAATATTATTGTGCACTGCACGAATGTATACGCTCTTGCGTTCAATTTGCAACGATTAGCTTCATATAATTATAAGTTCAGTGTGGGCTCAAGATTAGGCCTTTTGACTTTTTATGAAGAAAACATTGCTATCCAGGTATAGACACTGCAGCATGCAGAGTGAGAATTGTCAGTGTTGGGGTTTGAACCCCCAGTTTTAATTTCTTAAAGCTGCATAGTAAAGTCTATTTTTCACACCTCAATTCCAATTGAATCATAGTCCAACAACCCAGTATTTTTTCACAATTCTCCCACTACGTGTATACAATACATGTCATGTACATGTATAGGAGAGTAAAATTGTTGTGATCGATTAGCAGTGGCGGCGCCAGGATTTCAGTTGGGGGGGCTAAAGTTTTTTTCGTGCAAATATTTAATTTTTACATGGGAAAAAAATGGATGGCCTTTTTAGGGGGTTTAGCCCACCACCCGCCCCCCCTAGCGCCACCACTGTCGATTGGCCTGAGTAGGCCTATGCAAACAGGCCTGTAGGCTAAGCCTATTTTTTGTATCATTTTGTAACAATAATGTATACGTCGACGTCTGGCTAGGCCGCCACCCGGTACAGTTAACAATTGTTGTAAAAAGTTATATTTTTGTGATTTTGTAAAATGTTTAATGAAGTTAATGAAGATACATAAACGAAGTCAATTTCTGATTCGTTTTGCTTACTCGATCAATCGATGACTCGTTTAGGCCTAGGCCTACTCAGTGCCTCCCTATTTTAAATCACTAGCACTGATCACAAACTCATTGACGAACTTGTTGTTTGAAGCTATAGCTGCTGCTGTAGTGCAGGACCAATGACTTAATTATTCAAAATCGTCAATTGAGGGAAGTACGTTGCAATCGGCCTAATTAAGTTGTCCAAATAGCGCATACCAGGAATGTACAAAATTCGGTTGCATTGCAAATGGAAAGCTAAGGTAAAGCAAACTTAATAGGCCAAGCTCCCTATAAATTGTTGGGCTTATAAAGAACTATAGTGTAGGCAGTGTAAGAATTGTGGAACAATAACTGGGGGGGTTGGCCTATGATAAACTTGGAATTGGGGTGTGAAAAACAGATTTTACTATGGGGCACTAAGAAAGACTGGGGGGGTTGAAACCCCCCAACCCCCCCGGCAATTCTCACCCTGAGTGTAGGCCTATGCCTAATATTGTTCTCTCACATCAAGTTTCCCACTTAAAGCCTACTTCTCCCTCCAGATCTGCGCTAATGCCTGAGATTATAGTTTAGTCTCTTATTTCGTCACAAATATCTCCTATTCGTTGTCAACATGGGCCTATAGTCCCAATTGTAACTGGAGCCCATTATGTCGGAACCACTTTTCGCATTGATTCCGGTGTAAAGGTTTCAGATTACCCCCCTCCTAAACATTACCCCCCTGCAAACTGTAAATTGCATCAATCATCGCATTTATTGCACTAAAAATATCAAAAAATTCATCCCGCTTCTTGTTTTGGTCTGAAGATCTTCATCCGTCATCCCACTTCGTGGTTTTGCATCAATATTTTCATCTGTAACCAAAATACTATTCGCCGCTGAAGTTTACATGGAGAAATTAAATGGCTTCGAGGCTATTATCTTTTTCGGATCAAAATATTGATAGCAAACCACGAAATTGGATGACGGATGAAAATCTTCAGACCAAAACAAGAAGCGGGATGATTTTTCTGATTTTTTAGTGCAATAAATGCGATGATAGATGCAAATCTAGTTTACGGGGGGTAATCTGAAACCGGTTTCAAGTTACCGGGGGGGATAATGTTTAGAAGGGGGTAATTTGAAACCTTTACACCGGTCCAAATTCATGGCGGTGCGGTATCTTAGCCTAAGTAGGCCTACCGTAGGCTATAGGCCATAAGATGCGACTATCAACGATACATCCTTGTGCTGCAGGCTGCATGGCCATGGGCGGAGACCTAGAGGGGGACAGCGGGGACGGTCCCCCCAATGGAGGTGTTGGGGGGACGGCCCATGCATTTGTCCCCCCCCAATCGTTGAGCATCACGACAAAAAAAGGTCATCAACTTTTTGGTGGCGAAAATAAAAAATTTCGTCGAGATTTCGCCGGGCGTCAGAAATTTTGGCCGGCAAAAGATGGACATTTTTTGGCGACACTCGTCCGTCAAAAATCTCGCGTCTTTCCGTCCCCCCCAAATCTCCACCCAGGTCTCCGCCTATGTGCATGGCTGCTCTATTGTTTCGTTTCCCAGAATGTTCCGGTTCGCAAGTAGCCTATAGAGCTAGCTCGGTTTCTACTTTCGTCACATCCAAAGAGGACCTTTGTGACAGCAATTGCTGACTGACGTGCCAGCGCGTGTCTCTTGATTGGCGGACTCCATGCAGTCCAAGATCCTTGATGCAGGCGGTGCTCAGGGGCGGATCCAGGGGGGCCAATTTCTGTATCCGCCCTTGGCGGTGGTCAACGCTGCGATGAAGCTCATCTGCAATAGGAGAACATGAGGCATACGACCGTCACGCCGCTCTTCCGTGACAATTATATCCGCCACTGGCTGCCTGTTCCATCTCGCATCAAGTTCAAGCTCTGCGCAGTCTACTCGTTTTCAAACCACTTAATTTTCTCCGAGACCGGACTTCGATCGCCTTGGGTCATCTGCAGAGAGGACAGATCTGCGTGTGTGGGGGTTGAGAAAGCGCTTCGGTGATTAGCCTATGCATTCTCGGCCGCTGGTCCACGATGCTGGAACAGATCTCGACTTCATTCCGTAAGTATTATTGATTCGGCCGACTCGGTGGACTCTTTTAAATCTATACTAAAATCATATCCTACCTGTTCGCTAGGGCATGTCCCGCCTTTTGGCTGCCTTATTTTTAATAATTATTGTAAGGCGACTTAATTTATAACAGCATGTCGCTGTGTTATGTCATGGTATGAAGCTATCGATCATTAGTTGAAACGGAAAGCTGTATTTTCACGGATTGTACGCTTATGGGTAGGCATAAGATAATAGCGATAATATAGGCTAATATATTGCAGGTTTGAATGTAATTATAATCATTATCGTAAACTCGAAAATCATACTGCGCTCAAAAACGAAACGCGCGGGAAATCAGAGGCTCGATCAAACAAAGTCGATGGAGGTCAAGACCTGTCACGAAATAGAGTATCCCCCGTATTAATTGTATCCCCCCAAATTACAAAAAGTCGAAAAAACCGCTTCCGCATGTATTTTTTTGGGCAAATTAATTTTCATCTGCTTCATGTTGAACAATGAAACAAGTAGGCCTACCGTAAAACGGGGTGACTTTGGCCCGCGGGGTGACTTTGACCCAAAATGAAAAATTAGTTTGCACACCTCCGGGCTTCCGTAGTTATCACGTGATTTTCAATTGCTTTACAGCTGACGATATGTTATTATATCGCGAATATTTAAAAA
Source organism: Lumbricus terrestris (assembly GCA_949752735.1). Taxonomy (NCBI): domain Eukaryota; kingdom Metazoa; phylum Annelida; class Clitellata; order Crassiclitellata; family Lumbricidae; genus Lumbricus; species Lumbricus terrestris. The sequence continues at coordinate 68,641,612 of OX457037.1, read as the reverse complement.
AAATTTGATTGATTTCATTGTAATATTTTTTGGAATTTTCCAGATTTGTTTGCTAGCCTTAAAAACGTGAAAATTTTAAGATGTGCAAAATTATATTTCTGTAAAATATACCGTTAATAATACCGTGGGTGACAATTACACTTGTCAATGTACATTATATTGGCATGTTTATGGCGCACCGTTTGTTCCGCGATGACGCTAGTAAGTAAGTTAAAAATGCAAGAACATTTTTGGGGGTGACTTTGGCCCAAACTGGGGGTGACTTTGGCCCATTTTCTAAATTACTGTTGACGATGTATATATTATGTTTTTGTCAAAATTAATAAATGCATTTGCTTAAACTTCACTCTCTATGATATTTTGACTGGTTTTTGGTTGAGCATACCGTCCCAATTTCTTGAAAGGTGACTTTGTATAGGGCCTAGTCACATGTACGAAGATGAACAATTCCCTGGTATGGTCAAAGCACTAAATAAACAAAGAACTCAAACCAACTGTTTAGCTAGAAGTGATATGAACTGGAACTGACCTGCAGATGTGGATAAGATATTCTACCATACAGCAGCAGTTTTGAAAATTCCTCAGCCAAAGAAAACAACTGCACGAGAATTGCTCCAAGTCCATTCATTGGAAAGTAAATGGAATTTGTGGACATTTCATTAGTCAGTTGACTTCTCACTAATCTTTTACAAGTCTTTTATAAGTACCAATAACATTACCACAGATCATTTTTGTGTTAGTTTTAAGTTTGGATATTGTTCAAAGCGATTCACTGAGATTGAGAAGCAGATGGAGTTCACGAACATTTCAATTGTCATATGACTTCACAGTAGTCCTTTACACGTCTTTTACGAGTACCAGTACCAGTACCAGTACCAGTGTCATTTTTGTGTTAATTATAAGTTATATATCTTTTAAAACACATTTCATGGGCCAAAGTCACCCCAGCAATAGTTCCACTTTGTCCAATAACGGCAAAACCACTGTGGGCCAAAGTCACCCCACCTGATGGGGTGACTTTGGCCCACCCCAAAAGTAAAAAAATAAAGGTTCAACTTTTTTCACACAATTTTTTTATTGTACACTTCTACTCTCTAACCCTATGCACTGCTAAAGAAATTTCAACATCAGCCATATTCAGTCAAATTATCGTTTTATTATAAAAACAAGTTGAAAATGGGCCAAAGACACCCCGTTTTACGGTATGTTTATTCTTACCCCCATAATACAATTTCTTTTGCCCTGTTTTTAGAGCACTTAAAACTTTTAAAACACTTAAAAACACTCAGAGTCACTAAATAAATTCGAGTTGCCTTTATCTGAGGATTGCTTAGGACACTTAAAACAATTAGAGTCACTTTAAATTTTGATTACAGCATAAATTTTTTATTATGCTCATTTTTCAAAAAAGAGGATAGAATGGTTTATCCCCCAGGATAGTATAGACTGGTTAATTCCATCCGGAGGGATAGATTAGTTCATCCCCACGGATGGCTTTCAGAGGGGATACTCCGTTTCGTGTCACCGGCGCTCAAGCAGTTCATCAGTCAAACGGCTAAGGTGGATGATGTTTAGAGTGGGAACAAAATTAACTTCTTATCACTTATTAAATAAGCTTATCATCATGATTTCATCTCACGTATATTCTTTCTAAGCAATTGAGCCCCCCATAATAATAAGGCCGTAAATAGGCCTAAGTACGTCTACTGTTTTTCCTTGCGTTGTGACTGACTCTGTAATTGCACTGAACAATATTTTCTGTTTAAGTTGCGTATGTGTCAGCTTAAATACTTCAAATAAACGAATTAATTGTTTAGTTGGTTAAATGATTGATTCGATGATTGTTTGATTAAAATTAATTCAGAACTAAGGGAAGGCGGTGCCTAAATCAATAATTATGGCGGCGAAGCAGTGTTTTTATATCGCATGAATAATCTTGTGCGCTCGCAGCGGCATCTCCATTCTTATCTAGTTCAATGCTAATGTCGACTGTATGTTTACAATTTATGGTGGTTTTCATTTTAATCGTTGAATCTGAGATCGCGATAATTAATTGCTCGGAGTAATTTCATTTTCCGTTCGTGCTACTAACTATTTTCGACTGTTTCAGGTAATAGATATGCAAGTGTTAATATTTTATAACACACGTGTTCGCATTCATAATAATTATCTTGACGATACTCTGCCCCTGCCTGCCCTGAACACGGGTTGAAGTTGATAAAATCCTATAAAATCCTTTAGCTAATTATTGTCGGATGTGATCGATGAGGTTCTTAACTATTTTACGTCGAGGATATTCTCACAAAATACAAGAATGTAGTCGCTTGTTGATGAGAAATTTTAACGCATTTGTGCAGAAGTTGATGTTGTATTTTTGTGAATAGGCGCCGGACATAAATTATTACTCTATTTAAGTAAGTAAGCATTTTCTTAAGTAAGTAAGCATATTTTTATTTGATAATATATCGCTCTAGCATTTTAAATTATCCACCTGGCGCTGCATAATTAGTTTACATCAATTCGGCTTCTACTTTGGCATGAATCGTTTTAATCAGTTCAGCTTCCATTTAGACAAGAATTCTTTTCAGCAATCCAGTTTTTATTTGAGCAGGGACTATTTTTTTCAATCCATCTTCTATTTAATTAGCACTTATTGTTCACCAACCAGGCTCAGATTTAAGTGCTCAAGAATATTTTCATCTATTCCACTTCTGTTTAATTAAAAATTATTTTAATTGATTTGACTTCTATTTCTGAAGAATTTTTTTCGTCAATCCAACTTGTTTTGAACTAATGCTAAAACCGTGGGTACTTGTGGGTTTGACGACCCCACAGAAATATAAATTCGATTAAAAATATTTCCTCACGAAGTAGAAGCGGGATTTAGCGCGTGAGGGTCGGTTAGGGCTCAGGTTAGGCGTCGTGAGGGTCGGTTAGGGTTAGTTTTAGGGTTAGTGCAGTCATTCTGCTGAAATTGAAGCTGGATTGATGAAGAATAATTTTCAATGTAAAATTGATGAAAAATATTTACTGACAAAATAGAAACGGGATTTATCGAACAAATTCTTGTCTAAGCAGAAGCTGGATCGATTAAAATGGTTCTGGACAAACTAGAAGTTGGATTTATTAAAGATAACAACGCTGCAACGTTAGTTCTTTCATCGAATTTATATTTCTGTGGGGTCGTCAAACCCACAAGTACCAAACCGTGGAATGGTGAATAACTTATTTAGAACGCCAAAGCGATAGATGATAATATTGTTCTAGGTTTGTTCAACTGCGTAATTGCAATTTGGTTTGCATCACACATTGTGCATTACTAAATCTGCTAAGAAGAGGAGGACTTTCTGAAGAGTGGTGTTTCTAGAGGGACATGCATGTGCATAAAGTGCTTGTGACATAAGTTTTCTTAGCCCTGGCATTGAACGATGGATGGCTAATAGTCCCACTCACCATGTAATCTTCCTACCGACTGTCCGTGTATTCGTTATATAGCCAAGTTGGAAACCGTGCATTTGCACTGGCCGGCCCAACTGAATGAAATAAACTTCCAGACTTTATTCGCAAATCATCTTCTTCATTGCTCATCAAGAAAAACCTTAAGACTTATTTCTTTAAGAATTTGTATGAGTATATGCTTTCCTGTTACTAAGACTAATCTTAACCTAGTAACTTAACCTTAAAACTCTTTAAGAATTATTATGTACTTATCTTTCCTGTTACTTGCTTTCAGTGCAAGATTCTCTGTTTTACGTGTGTTAAAAGTGGCAGTTTAATAAATAAAATGAGTTGTCCTAGATGCAAGTGGAACAGAAATCTCAAAACAAATATTATTTGCGATGGATTTGAACAACTGACTTTACAACTGACAGTATAGCCTACTAACAACGAGACTGTCTTACGGAGTCAAATGTGTTGTCTCGTTTGGTCTCAAACGTGAATTGAGCTGATTGGCTTGTAAATATAGTAATTAAATATATAATTAAACAGGCTTTTCTTAAATCGCATGATATTTTGTAATTATTATTATTTATGCGACGATTTACAAGGTGCAAGTTAATATAGATAAGTTCATTGCAAATGCGTTAATTGTAATTTTATGCATCGTGTAAGGAGTCTCCTTCAAGCTCAGGAGATGCAGTTGTCAACCTTAGCACCCACCTTGACCAGGGTTCAATTTTTCACGAATCCTGAATTTGGACTGTGGCAACAATAACCCTGGGGAAAGAATTGGAAGGGATTGGTCACATATGGCCTCCCGCTTGAGCTGTGCCTGTTCCCTAGATCACCTCCTGACACATTCAATAAAGCACTTGAAAACTTCTTTTTGGCATGCTATAGTCGGGAGCACCTATGAGTAGTTTTCTTGAAGAGGTGCTATATAAATACTTGAATGAATGAATACTGGGAGGAGATCAATCATGAGGGGAAGTTTAGAGGGCAAAAGAACTAGAGGATAAACTCAACCGACGCTGCTGATTACGGATGGAGACTGAAAACTGAAGGAAGAAGTCCACCATTGAGAGGATTGGCACCATTGGATGTTTGAACCTGTCCAAGGTGGAGTGCTTGAAGAAAGGTAACTGGACCTGTAGCTGAACCACAACTTAAATGTGTGCAAGTTTTATTGAGCACTTGTGAATTTAAGCTTATTCCTATGACTTAGTTTTGTTGGGTGCTGGAGATTATGTTCAAAATGACATCAACTCCAGCCAAACAGAAAAGTCTTGAATCGATTGACACAATCGTATCATGTCTGTTGATATGTATTGCGCCTCTTAAACTGAAACTTTCAAGGGAGAAGATGCGTTTAAAGAATGAGAGACTGATGAAGAAAACGAGTCATCAGTTTAGGATGTAGTGCTGGAGGAAAGTCATTCGAAATGAGTCATCAGTTTAGCTCTCCCTTAGTTAAGGTCATTCCAAATGCAGCCCTGGTCCAACCACAGTAAACAATAAGATCATTAGATCAGGCTCTGACTTTAGCATAATTTTTACAGAGAGCTCATTTCTGAGGTACCCGTAATTGAAATGCACAAGATTTTACATACACTGACATTTGTGTAGGCCTACATATGTGACCATTCTTGAGAAGAAATATATATATATATATATATATATATACATTAGGGTGGCCCTTAGCATACAGTCAAAAAGTAAAAATCTTAAAATTTTGTCTGGCACCCTTTCAATCCATGCCAATTATAGAAATAACATTATGTTGAAAAGGATTTTGGAATTGCAAAACATTTAGGGGTGCCCCTCGAGCGCCAAAATTTATTCTTTAATACAAATTTGATCAATTGAATCATACAATTTCAACCAAACTATATTCAACACACTGTCACTCAGAATTTTACAGAGATGACTAAAATACACTCTAGGGATGCAACAATGCCAAGGAAACAAGTGTTTACTGTTCAATTATGGTTCAGTTATTGTTCACTGTTCAGCTGGTCACAGAAGTAAATGATCGGTACAGGACAATAAAATGCAGGAATCACTGCTTTCTACTAATTTGACACGATATTTCTTTTCGTACAGTCAGGGAACTGTCGTCGATGTTCACTGACAACCTGCAGGAGAAATTGAAGCTGGTCCTCATCTTTTGTAAGCTTTTTATTTAAGTCCTGGATGAGTGCCACACCTCGTTCAGCATTGACGATAGCCAATCCTTTGAGTACTGCTTGTGCTTCTCGAAATGCTTCATGCTCTTCCCAAAGAGCAGGATCTTTGAAAAGCATCATCTCAGATAGTCCACGCAGACCAAGCACCTAGAACAGTTTCTTGAAGTTGGTTGTACAGAATTATTCCAGACCGTTGGTGCCAAGAAATGCATCTGACTTCACACTGGGTCGTTTAGGCGGATGATCTGGGGCTGCTTCTTCCATGGCAGCAATCATTAGCTTCTTGGGGTCATTGGATACCCTTGAATCAAAAAGAGCAAGCCCAATAAGCTCTTCAGACAAATAACAAATAACAAATACCAGAGATGAAGCCATAGTTTCTTGCTTGTACCAGAAGAAATTGTAGTATGTGGATATGTGAGAAGGTTTGCCATGAGAGTGAAGTCATTCAGAGGAGCCTCCACAGCAATTGGCGCAGTTATCCAGGTTTTCAGGTAGACAACAACTGAAAAGATGGCAATATCACGAATGCTGCGTTCTTCTGCAGCAGGCTTCTTGAACTGAGTATGAAAGAGCCACATCTTTATGGTATAGATAATTTTTGCCATCCATCGTGCCCGGTGCATAGCGCCAGGTATTCGAAACCGAATAGGAACACCTCCAAGAAAGACAACTGAGAGCTCGAGAAATTCCCTGTAATCGTCTCGTGGCTGTGCAGTTGCTAAATGTCTATGAGCAAACTCCAAGATATCAGAACGGTGTGGAGCCACCAATGATTCCACCAAAGGATCTGACGAGGCTACCTGAAATTTGTCGCTTTCAATGAAATTCCAGTGGTCTCGAAACCTCTTGAAAAGAAGAACATCAGGTCCAGTAGAAGTTCCAATGGAAGTTTTTTCGAATGCAACCCCAACAATTAGTTCCATAACATGGTGTCGACATGCCAGGAAAAGTAGATCTTTATTCAATTCTTGCTCTATTATGAAACATGCACCTGAGCGATGACCTGTGTTGCTGGCTGTGGTGTCAAAGCACAAAGCAACAAGCTGATCTTGAACATTCCACTCTCTCAAACACTGGCAGATGCTTGAGCTGAGCTTGTTCCTGAGGATAGTTTTGGAATGCCCAGTAACTGTTCAATTCCTACACCTGAGATCAGAACTGGAAGACGGTCAACATGTTCGCGTGATGTCAAATCTTCCAGAAACTTGCCATCCCAATGAACGGTTAAATCCTGAACTAAGGCGGAAAATTCGGATTGAAGGCTGTTTGATTTGATGGTTCTGTTGCTCGCCCTGGCTCGTTGAATGGAATTTCGGTTGATATTTAAAGTCTTGACGTCACAGCCAAGACTGGAAGCCATTTCGCTAAGAACGAATGTAGCATTTCTTGACGAAATCTTTGTTCTGTCCAAAGCCGATGTCAGACCATGAGACAGAATATTGATTCTGGCTCGTTTGGGCGCAGTTGCTTCATTTTTACTAGTGTTAGTGCCGCAAGTTTTGTTTCCTTTACATCCAACATCAGGCCCACCACTTTCATCACTTGATTCTTCATTAATTGAACAGTACTAACTGGCTTGTACACGCCGCGAGCTCTTCCTGTGCTCTTTTTTGCGCATCTGTTCCACTTCCTTCCGTTCCTGTGCACGCTGTCTTCGACGCATATCCACCATGTCAGCTGCACCAACTGAACCTGGACGTCCCTTCTGCCTTTGAGAGAGTAGAAAGTCTCTGTCTTCAGGAGTGGAGATCATTGTGAGAGCGTCTGCATGGGCAATATCAAACAGATCATCTAGTCTCTCAATAAATTTATCCTCCTTAATCTTGTGAGCTCTAGCTGTTCGGTGTCTATGCTTTTGAAGTCCTTTCCATTCCACGAACACCGACTCCAACTTGTCAATACAATGCTTTTTGCCTCTTACAGGTATACCAGCTCGGTTCCAAAATAGAGTGACTTTTTCTATAGCCTGCTGACTGGAATAACGGACTGTCTGCTTGCCAACTTTGAGTAGATGCATGAAGTATCCAAAAGTTTGACGATATGATGGCAACTTTGCTCCAAGAATTTCATGCTCATAAGAGCCAAGTAGATAGATACTTGTTTTCCCTCGCGTTTGCATAATTAATTATGAATAATTATTAATATTTCGTATTTACTATGTCTGACAATGTAGGCCTATGTTTCCAATAGTAGACTAAAATCAAATGTCTTTCCTTGTATTAAGCAACTCTTCATAAAATATTGCCACCTTTTTTCAACCAGACAGCAAACGTTAATCAAACATATATTTGAAATTGTACAGTTACTAAAATTTTAGAGCTCACGTAATTTTAATAAGTAAGTAAGTACTAAATATTAAATGTTGAAGCAAACATTAGTAGACCGACAGAATGTATTAAAGCACTGAAAATTTCAGTTTGCGATTCCAATAATAATTTGGAAGTTTACTCGTTCATTATTGAAACTTGAGAGCTCGGGGGGCACCCCTAAATATTGGCCTATTGCAAAGATTTTTTGCACAAATTATTTTCTTCATAATTGAAATAGATTGGAGGGGTGCCAGCAGATTATTTTTAACTTTCATTTCTAAGGGCCACCCTAATATATATATATGCAATTATGCATGCATGTAGGCCTACTCACATACAAATATGCACATGTAGAAATATATTTGAAATATGCATATGTATAAATTATGCTAAAGTCAGAGCTTTCATAAAGATTCTCATTTATGAAATTACGGTGGCCTATTCAATAAAATCCTGTGTTGGCTATTTAATTGCTCTGCACGACATGTTTACTACTCTGGTGTCAGCTGTTGTATGCTTCCTGTTGCTCTTGCTTGGTGCTTGAGTGATCTGGTGTAATTGCTAGATTGAGTTATTGCATAAAAGCTGCTTCAAGAGCTTCAGCCAATGTTATTGATCTGTAATTGTTCATGGTAATAGTTCTGTTGGGATTCTGTCAGTTTCGTATCGGCCAGAGGAAAAATGGATGTTCATATTGAAATAAAGTTGTTGTGCTCGATGTTTCATAAATAGTTGTGTCATAACAAAAGTAGCAGTGAAACTTCTGTAGTATGTCATACAGAAAGAGACCAAAAGAACTCACTGAAGGTTTTGACCCTAGGTAGTTAAACTCTGTATAATGTTTATGTTTGATTATATTATGAAATGGCCATCTGGTGAGTTTATCATGTAGCTGAGTAATGTACAGATTAACAGTTAAATTGTTGCTCCATATGGATGTCCACATAATAAGTCCTTTATTATGTAGAACAACTTTGTTTTTATTGCATGCAAGTCATTGTCATAATTCTGTTTACTTTAAAAATAATTGTATGTGTCTTTTTCAATCTCATACTACTGTCTGATATTAGTACCTGTAGTATATTACTTGCATCAGTCTCATTAAAAACATATAAGTGATGCTGATATGTCCAGTTCAATGGTAGCTCGGTCACCGCTTGACACTCTGGCCACATTAAGGAGTATAAATATGGACACTAAATATATTTAAGGTATTGCTGTGTGTGCATATCAATGTGCAGCATGGCAGGCAGTTGTTAATGGTAGAGGCTGCTATTTGTCCAGTGTGTATTATGCGCTGGTAGTTGTCGTAGTAAATTCTCTAGAACACCCTGAGGCTAATTAATTCAATGATCACAGCAGTCAAGCGAAGCAATTATTTCTCGACCAGTTATTGCTTGCTGAGCTGGATGTTTGAATAATGAATTGTTTCCAATCTATCGTAGTATTATGGAATTTTTTTAGTACGGTACGTATGTCTTGCATGCTGATGTACGTTGAAATGTCATGAAAGTGAGTAGAAATGGGAACAGAATGTCAAGACTTGATCTTAAAAGTAATGAATACTTGGTGTTAAGAAAACAGATCTGATCAGAATTGTAAATCATCTCTATATGTTCTCTTCATGCTTTTCTCCATCTTTTCGCCATCATGCACATCATCGGTGTTGTCATCACCAATGCTGATATAGTTGTTTCATTGTGGTCTGCATAATTCCAATTCAATAATGTCCCTAAGTTGATTTTGAAACACTTGACTTTTGAGTATCAGAGGTACTTTATTTTATTAGTTTCTTAAAGTCTTAGTAAGGTTTCTGAAACAAGTCTATACTTTTAGTTTCATGATATGCTTTCAGTTTCATGATATGCTTTCAGTTTCATGATATGCTCTCAGTTACTCTCTTTGTTTTTTACAGCTAGACTAGTTATTTATAGTCAGAAGCAGCCTACTGCTTTGCTCACAATTTTTTCCCACCAGCCACTGATTTGTAGCAATCAACTTTCCCTTCATAGTTTCTATTTCTATATTTGTACAGTTAGAAAGTGGGAAGCAGGCATTCATTTATAATGAAACATCACCATTCCATGATATATGGATGTATGTATAGATCTCCTGTGTGCTTTCAGATTCTCAGCTGAATTTCGTGGACCTTGATGTTCTTGAGGCTCCAAATGTCTCCATCATTTCGACCATTCACTGCTTCTTTGAACGCTTCCACATCGTTCTCTCGTATCTGACGTAAGATGAACTCGATCATCGCATTGCTAGAGTGGAATGTGTTGCTGTGGATCGTGACCTCTGTCGTGAACTCAAGTGTCGGGGAATTATTTTCTCCGGAGAGTCACCATGGCGATGATGCAGCAGATCAGAGCCGATCGACGGAGTCTTCAAATAGTAATAGAGTTCCAATACGTTACGATATACAGATGCCAGGAGTACAACCAGCTCAGGTTAGTTCAAATTTAAGGAAAATTTCCATAAGGCCCAAAAAAAAGAATGTTGTGTTTCCGGTAACCCGACCGACCCTCTTTCATTGCCGCGACTCAAATAATTTTGTAAAATAATTTTATTAAAAAAAAAATTTTAATAAAAAAAATTTATTAAAAAAATGTTTCTAAAAAAAATTTTCAATTTTTTTTTATTCACATAATGCGGGGACATTGCTTTCCGTATAGAGTTGGATATTAGGCAAAAAAGTTTTGTTTCCGGTAAGCCAACCGACTAACTTTTATTTCCACGACTCGGAAAATTTTGTGTAACTTGTTTTTATTTACAGTGACATTGCCTTAGAGTTTCACACCTGCCTAACTACTTCCTGGTTACCAGTCTTGAGAAACCTCTAGGGGGTCATTGCATAATTACGTAACGCCGAAAATGACCGTTTTCGACCCACCCACCCACCCTGTAACGCTTCGTAACGTTGCCCTTGACCCACCCACCCACCCGCCCCAGCGTTACGTAACGATTGTCACGAAAAATCAGTTGAGATTTAAGTCTATGTGAGCGCGTAATTATAATTCATATTTTCATAGCGAATTTAATATAGCCTAGTATGTGAATTATAGGCTAATTTGACAGTATAATTATAGACTTGGCTTAAAACATACACAATGTTTTATTCATATAGGCCTAACCGACAGTCATGCGTGAACTGTAGCCTAATTTTTTAAAATTTTACCGCAAAGAATAAAGGTTTACACGGCTGAAAAGTTTCACGGACTAAATTGCTCATTAGCAATTAATCAAATTAGGATAAAAATAATTATTTGCTTAGTCGGGGCACTTTGATAATTATTAATAGAAATATTGCCGAGTTTTGTTGAGCATTAATTTTAAATGTTTGAGATCCAAGGGCAATTAGACCTGCCACGTTGTTCCGTTGGTAAAACTATCACAGATCCAAACAATTCGAACAGCGGTTTCCGGTTTGCACATTATGGAAGAACAGATAATGATGACCTGGCATGTAACTGCATGGTGTCTGCTGCCGTATCTCATTCAGATACCGGTAATTATATAGACCTATACTTCGGTTAAGTTTTAAATCAATGTCACGAAGTTTAAACTTCCACCACATCATGTCTGAAGTGTCATTCGAATCTATCGATGGTAACTTGATATTCATTAATAAATTTTTTTCATGGCGTTACGTAACGTTCAGCTCCCCCCACCCACCCACCCTCGTAACGTTCCGTAACGTTTTCAGTGACCCCACCCACCCACCCTCGAGCGTTACGTAATTATGCAATGACCCCTAGCCTTATCATTCTCACTTGAGCCACCTCTAACGGTGACTAGGGAAAATAAATGTAGCAACCTCTAGGTGTAACTAGTCACTGGCTCGGCCAGTCTGGAACGACCCCTAGCAGTGATGTTCTGTTCGCATTCATCTTCCCTTCCCTTCCCACTTTATCTTACCAGAAAAGATGTCAACAAAATGAAATTAACAGAATTGTTTTCTAGAGCAATTTTAGGTACAGACAGTCGGGAAATAGGCAGTTTATACTTGCTTAGAACACGTACTTTTGTTGCAGCGTGTACCTTTATGCAAAAAAGAGTAGTTGGGTATAATTTTTCGGATAGTCACTGTACAAAAATATTTTGCCAAAATAAAAATATTTTTCGACCTACCTACCCAATTTTTTTTAGCTCTGTTACCGGAAACACAGCATTATTTTTTTTGGCCTAATATGTTTCTAAGTTAATATTTAAGTTAATATAAGTCTGATATATATATTTACTTTCATGTACTGTGATCATGCAACAGAAAGCATTCTCTGTGGTGGGTCCAGCTATCTGGAAAAGGGATCCTTTGGCTCGCCACTTTCGCTTTCTTCCCCATGTCTCTGATGGCTCTTCCTATCATCTTGTTAAGCTTTTCTTTTTGACCAGGCCTCGGTTGGCAGCACTTCTTAGTAGAGATCTTGAAGGGGCACTATATAAATTTATGTGATTGATCTTTCCTTTTATAAGAATACGAATACCGGTATATTTCATTATTTTTTATAATTACCTATATATATTCATGTTTCATATTTTTGTGTGCCAGTATTTATATAAATTTTATACATTGTTTATTGCTACAATGTATTACTGAAATTCATTGCTAAAATATCCTTTATATGACTTGACCAAGAAAAGAAGCCACTGTTGGGAATAGACTTATATTCAGCAGTTTCCATATACTGATATTGTAGGAATGTCACTGAAAATTTTCAGGATGTTTGATCCAAAATTTTGTCTTTTGTAAATTAAAAATTAAAAATCATTTGACAGGAAATCACAGTTAAAAAGTCACTGTGTTTCTACTTGATGCAGTAATTAAATTGTTGGTCTTAATACATTATGTGGCATAATATTGTAGTTTGTAAAACAATGAGCCATAGGTGCAGCTACATTAATTAAATACAGAAATCAATAATCGTGGCTTTAGGTAGAAATCCGTCTTCCTGTTGAACTAGAAAGCTGCAGGTGGTCCCTTTTCTTGGCGTAAGTCACATATAAATTTATGTATTTTACTCGAATGAAAGAATTCTGTATGACTGAATTGAAATCTTTAGATTCCAACACCTGTCTACCTGAAAGTATTGATTTTCCTGCTTCGATGTTTTTTATGGAAATTATTTCTGTCGTTTCTGTTGATCTGAATTTCTTCTTCACACAGAATTTGATAGCATTTTGATTGTAGCATTAGAATAATTAATTATTCTTTGATTTCCTTGCCCAATTTGTTTATTTTGTTTTTCATGTTATTTTGCTTTTCCTTTGTCTGATGTTATATAATTAGTAGTTGTTGGATTGTGCACATAATGACATTTATCGATCGATCGGTCTGTCTGTCTGTCTATCTGTCTATCTATCTATCTATAGCAAAGGTGTAAGGTGCTAATAACCAGCTTAGTCATATATCTATCTATCTATCTATCATCTATCTATCTATCAATCAAGGAACAGAGCAGAAGTTATAACATATGCAGTGAGCATAGTTAAAGTATTTCATTTGATTAGCAATATGTACAATGTGAAGAAAATGAGAGATATAATTGATGTAAAGGGTCTGTAAATGTCCTGATGACAAAAAATGCTCGGTATGCTTCCATCGTTTAGACCAGGGGTCTCAAACACGCGGCCCGCGGGCCGCATGCGGCCCGCGAACCCGATTAATGCGGCCCGCGGACAGCTTCCTGGTTTTTGATTTTTTAAAGTTAGAAATCGGTTGAATAGAATTTTGCAGTTCTTTTACGATTTGAACCAAGGGTTTAAACTGCTTTCTACTCCGTTTGCTGTGGACATTGAATCCACAACATCAGATAGGCCTAGATCTATTATGCAGATGGATCTAGTGGACCTTCAGTGCGATGCAACGCCGAAGCAGAAGAATGCGCAGCAAAGTTTGTATACCGGTGTCGCAAAATATAGTATCCTCGGAATAATCGTCGATTCGTAGGCCTATCTCCCCAGATGATGAGAAGTTGAAAAATGTCACTTCCGCGTGGGCTTATTTTTGCAAGTTAACTTCCATTTGCTTGGTTTTGAACAATGACACTAACAGGTCATTGCCATCTAAAATTGTGGGGCGCGGTGGTGTAGTGGTGGCGTCGTTGCCTTGAAGCCGGAAGGTTCGAGGTTCGAATCAACCTCGCCGCGTAAGGATCTTGGGCAAGTCCTTCACTCACAATTGCTCAGCGCTTCGGCGTGAAACTCCGATGCAGTGTCCGCTCTGCATTCGGGAGCGCCTCTGAGTAGAGAGAGCTTGAAGGGGCGCTATAACAAGTGCACATACAAAAAAATCTAGATATTTCCCTATGTTTATTTCTATATGATTTTGGTGACTTTCATTTTGAGGACTTAGATTCTTAGAACATTTAGAACACTTAAGAACACTCAAGAGTCTCTAGACCTAACTAAATTCGAGTTGAATTACTCAGAACATTGCTTAGGATAGACCTTCTTTAAGGAAATTGGAGTCATTTTAAACTCTGATTACAGCATGATTTCTTCAATTATAGCGCCTGCGCATTTTTCGGTAACAACGATAGAAAGGTTTCCAATTTTGTTTCTATAGTAGGTCTACCATTATAGCTACACTTAAAATATAAAATTATGTGAATTTTACAGGACTACATCATCATTACAGTATTGTATGCTGCAATGACACATAACTAATTCCAGTTTCACGTGCACGATTATAGCCGATATTTTTATGTTGCGGCCCGCGAGTCATCAAAATTTCCAAATGTGGCCCACGTGCTGACTTGAGTTTGAGACCTCTGGTTTAGACTATTAGGAGCTGATGGACTTTAAAAGTGTGTTTGTTGATTCTAAAGGAGGACGATTACTTGTGCAAAGCGTGGAAAGTTCCAGAACAAGAACTCTATATCGGTCAGTTAGTCGTGTTGCTTTTCATCAAATCACCGGTTTTATCATACATGTATATATGTTTTTGGGCAGATCTTCCGGGAACAATTGCCTTGGCCGATGTTTAAAAGATGCAATTATTTCACTTGCTACAAGATCCTCTTCTGGTTTCCAAGCACAGTAATGATGATCATCTATATTTATCTATGCCTGCTTCCTCGTTTTCTTTCCTGCTTCCTTTATCCTTCCCTATTGCGTGCTTTCGATGTCTTCCTTCATTCATTAAGAGTATTGATATAGTGCCAGTGTAATAGGGCAAACTAGTTTTATACTAGTGTTATCTAGTCTCTCTGTGCTGTTGGCACTTTTTTACTGTTATGCTACCTATTTTCACTGTGCTGTGTGTCTATTTCACTGTAATGTTATCTATTTTCATTGCGATGTAATCTATTTTTACTCTAATGTGAAATCTTTTTTCGCTGTTACGTATCTATTTTCACTCTAATGTTATCTATAGATTTTCACTTTTATTTGTTTGTCTATTTTGCTGTAACATTAATTATCTATTTCCAATGTCTGTCTATTGTGTGTCTGTCTTGTTCAGCATGGGCAGATACAGAATGAATCTAGACAGCTGACTTGAAGCGTAAACATCTGGTCACGTGTGTCTTATGTTGTCTGCAGTCTGTCTTTTAATTGTTTCAGTGAAATTTGAAGCATTGGCAAATGGTGCAACTGTACATCATCTCGTACTCACTGGATGCCTAGCTGCCGCATCTGATAGTTATTGGTATGTTCTTAACTAGTGTATTGGCATTTTGGTCTTTTGATAATGATGATGATGCATATTCTTATTTATTTATCTATCGATGTTATTGCTTAGTATATATTACAGCAGTAGTGTCTTATACAGGAGGCATAAAGTGCTGATGCTCCATAATGAGGTCAAGCCATAATGAGGTCAAGCCATAATGAGGTCAAGCCGTAATCAGGTCAAGCTATAATCAGGTCAAGCCATAATCAGGTCAACAGCTGGAAGGTCAGTCAGTCCACAGATGTATTGTGGATTAGCATAAAAGACACAGATTTCATTTTTATTGGAGATTATTTCTTGCACTGAATGCAATCTCTATGTCATTATGCCTGACCAAGAGGCATGAGACAGGTGTGCATGAACTAAATATGTCCAGGGTCGATTTATTGTTCGCTACGACTTTCTGCTCCAGTGTGTTACTGAAGTGACAACCTTGCTGAATGTAGGCCATTGTCATTGACACGGACCAATGATACATTGATGGCCATCTGAGCCTCTTGAATAGAATTCTTAGTAGTTATGTGGATGCATGTAACTTTGTGTAGTACCATTTTATTTTTGCTAACTGTTATTTTTTAGAATGTTCCATTACATGCAGTTAAGCAAAGGCGTACAAGCAACCAAAACAATGGCATTTAAAGCAAGAACTGATCTTCTGTAGACTAAAGAACTTTGATTGTAGTTGAATATATTTGTCTCTTCACTTTGTATATCGAATTATAGAGCCTTGGTGAATCTAGAGACCTGGGGATATTGGTAAATTCATAAATTAATATTATTAAAATTATTATTTTGCAACTTCCATGGCCACAGTATTTGGTGCGCAAGGCATCAAAAGTTGTTGCATGGAAATTCAGTTCACAAGTTAATTTGGTTTCTGATTAAACCACAAGGATAAAAAAGGCACAGACATGTTAGCAGCAAAAGTAGATCTAGGGGAAGTTCAGGAAATTGTTTGTTTCTGTTTATCAGTTGGATCTTTTTGTTGTTTCTGATTTCTAGGAGAAATTGTTACGAGGCATGTCATAATGGTCAGATCATGTACGCTTGGGCAAGAAATGCTCCACCGTTTGATCTCCCAGATGGCAAGTCAACATATGCTTACATATGAGATGAGATTTTTTATGCACATGTTCATGTGTCTGTGTAGGAATGCACGTAGTCACATGGGTGATATGGTGTAGACCAGTGAGGTTGAATCGTTTTGTCTTTCTGTGGTGGTGGTGGTTGGTGGGTGGGTGGTGGACTTGGTGGTGGTGGTGGGTGGGTGGGTGGTGGTGGTGGGTGGGTGGTCTTGGCGTTGGTGTGGTGGTGGTTGATGGTGGTGGTTGGCGATGGTGGTGGTGGTGGTAGTAGCAGTAGATGTAGTAGCAGTAATAGCAGTATATGTTGTATAGTTGTAGCTATGTGTTTGCAGTACATATTTTTGCAGGCTCTCATTTAGGTGGATGCTAAGAGTGATGCCAGCAACCGGGTCAACAGTTTTGAGGGATTCGCAGTTATAAATATGTGTGTGTTGATAATTGGTCAGTTGTCAGAGGGTCATTGGCAGGGTAGTCACAGCACCGGGCCTGCAATAAGCTTAATGTGACCCTGTATGTTTGATTACACTGTTAATTCTGAATTGTATGGCCATTTGTGTGTGATAGAGAGAGTGCTTGCCACTGTGGGGATATTTACAATTTCAGAGCATCATATAGATGAAGTTTTTCTTGCTAGGGAACTCAAACATTACTAAAAGTAGGTACATGGTGCCATGGTTATGCAGTTTTTAAAGGCATTCTAATACATACATATAAATAATTATGGTATGATTGTTGTAGATGTGGGTTTTCGGATAGGCAATGGCACCAGCGTCAAGTATTTGGTCATTCAAGTTCACTACACGAAACCATTTGCAGGTAAGAAGAAAAGAGTTTCTGTTCCCTTGTTTTCCTTTGCCTTCATTTTCGACCGGTTATTTGAGAACCATGAATTATATTTACTTTTGTTCTTTTGTGTTTACGTTGCTACATTAATCCTTGTAATATCAGCCATGTTGAGAAGAATTTATTTTAATCAACTGATTTATTTGTTTGTGGATGTCATGTTTAATAAATATTTAATAAATAGTTTTAAGGTCTGGCTTTGCCTTATGCAAAATCAGGATGTAATCTTTTGCATTTAGCCTAGCACGCCTCTGTACCGATATCAGCTCATACATCTATCCGTGCCTACATGCATTCATGCACACACAGTGTCACACATACATGCAGACATACATACGTATATGTATACCCAAGCAAACATGCATACAGTACTTGTATACATTTCGAGCTGTAGCCATGCAGTTGCCATAATATTTTGTGCCTTTAGAAGCAATTTAATTTTGAGCAAGATGACCAATTATGAACTTCCTTGATCGGCTGTTTTTAAATTGGTTGCGAACTAGGATGTCTGTTTCAAAGCCGGAATAAAAACCTGCTTTTACTCTTAACCAATTTTAAGTCACCCTCCAGTGACAATTAAGTCAAATTCCCTGCTTTGCCCCACCCATACTTGTGACTTATGCAGGGCTAATCTATTAAAGTACGAACCAGCATTTATTTATGCAAATAGGTAACAGATATTGGTAAACTATTTGTTTGCTAATAGGCAGGATTCTTTGCTGTTGGTTTATATCGTATAAATATGTAACAAAGCATAATTGTATTTATTTGTTTAAAAGATATTGGAGGAAGGCTTTATTTTGTGATGGCATTCATGTTGAAACACTAAAATGCTTAGAATGAATGTTTGCATATTTATTTATAAGCACTTTGTGATTTGTTTATGTTTTAGATGCTTTGCAAAAAGACTTTTCTGGTGTTAGTATTTCTGTGACGGAACAAAGGTGGTTGTCCCAACTTGTTTGATTATCAGCTATATAAAAAAAATTAAGTCTGAAACAAGAACTGTTTTTGAGATTATTTTGGCTTTAACTCTTTGGGGGCTAAATAATTTTTTAGGATTATGTTCTATAGGCTGAATATATTTCCATATATCCCTCATATTTATATATATTTATGTATTTGTATAATGCATATGCATATTTGTATATGTATATATAAATCTGGGTGTATATGTATATATATATAGGTGTGTATATATAAATTTGCATATATATGTGTATGTATACATATATATACATATATATATATATATAATTATGTATATACATATATAAATGTTTGCATCTGTAGATACGTGTATGTACGGTATAATGCATAAACATGTATGTATATAAGTACATATATGTATGTATATACATATATATATATGTATATATACATATTTATGTATATGCATACATGTATAATTTGTATGTATATAAATATATACATATATATGCACATATACATATATGTATATGTAATTATGTATATATGCATATATAAGTGTATATACTTATATATGCATATATATATACACATACGTATGTACATGTATGTAGACATGTATATATGTATGTGTATGTATATATTCATATGTATATACATATATATGTATATATTCAAGTATTCCATATATGGGCCATTCCACGGTATTCAAAATGTTACGGACTCTACATTTCGGAGACTTTGAGCCCCTCATACGGAGAGATGACAACTGTTTAAATTATTTAAATATTTTTCCCAGATGCCGCTTCAATCATAGACTAGTTTGGTATTAGTTAGACTTTGCTGGCTGTGATGTATCATTTTTGGCGAATTAAAATGTTTGCGTTACGGACTCTACAGAAAAGTTCCCTGAACTTTTTTGATGACTGAACTGTCTTGATTTCCTGTGAAGTTATAATATACAAATTCTTTTGAGACACAACCTTAGATTTGCCAGCCATTTCTGTTGATATAATCATAATTGCATTTCTTTTTTTGGATAAGTACTGATGATGAGCACTCACTTAATGAACACACTATGCGTTACGGACTCTACGTTACGGACTCTTCAGTTATGGGTCATAAACAAAAACTGATTAATATCCATGAAAACAGTTAATTTATACTTTTTATAGCAATTACTTTCATCATTTCAATTGCTTGCAAGGTACTACAGGAAGTTTCAGAGCTTAAATTGAACAAATATGGTGTTTTATTGTCACAAACAATCAATGGAATGCTTGTACAGTTCAAAGATCTGTAATGTTGAAGCTCTTAATGTTTCAGAAGCTTAGGTCATTCTGTAACACTAGTCACAGGGTCAATGAACTTAAAAAGACCTCTTTCATCTTTTGCTACAGGTGCATAGCTTTTCAACAATCTGATCATTCCATAATAATTCCATGTTATCCACATTATTTATTGCTCAGTGGAGAGAGCGCTGGTCGATAAACTGAGAGTCATTATCGCGACCCGGGTTCAAGCCTCGCTCAGGGCAAACATTTATCTGAATTTTCTGTTAGCTGCCAGTGGCAGCTAACAGTTCTGTTGTGTTGCTTGCCTCGGGTCTGTTGAAAATAAGATCGTCCCTCCCACTCCTGGCTTTGCCTAATCAGGAGCGTTCCAGCACTTAGGCCATTAGTGTTAAGTTACCGAGCCGACCATTTGAACAAGATACATGTTGAATGTTTAGCTTCCATGTATAATTTCTGTCAATTTTAGCCATTATCTCATTCATGAGCTGAATATGTGCTTGGTAGAGTCCGTAACGCTTTATGTAGAGTCCGCAACACTAACTTCACATAAAAAATTTCTAAGCAATATTAGGAAAAGTAATCTATGCTTACTGAGTAGCCTACAATGAGGAATCGGAAGAATAAAGATAACAAGTTTGCTGCTCAAATCGAAATGCCTGCAAAACAAATTAGAAGCCCCAGAATGTTACGGACTCTACAACTCATGTTTTGCTCGAGCAAATCTGGACACAAGATGAGGCGAATTTTTGATCACGAAGTATTTATCACTTACTCTGACCACGGTCATGATGTCCAGCAAAAAATATTCGATATTGGATTTACATAAAAAATTTAGCATTTAAAAATTGCATGTAGAGTCCGTAACGCAAAAAATTCAAATTTGCCACTTTCAACCAAAGTCGACACAAAACGATGAGTGCAGAAAGATAAATTCTTTTGGAATCTTATACTAGAACCATCTAGCTATAACAGGAATTAATAACAATTTATAATTCCAATATTTTTTATTGACCCTTCATGGACTCCAATACCGTGGAATGGCCCATATATGTATATAATATACATATGTATATATATATGTATACATGTATTCATGTATATACATATATACATAAATATATGTATATACATACATATATACATATGTGTATATACTTTTATACCACTGTTCATGTGTATATACGTATATAATCATATGTATATATACATATGCATGCATATATGTGTGTATATATATATGTAAATATATGTATGGCAATGTTTGTATGTGTATGTATACATGATATATATTTACATTATACATAAACATATAAATATATAGACATATACATATATTTATGCATCTATAAATATATGTTAGAGCCCATCCCTGTTGATGTCGACTTTTGTCGACAACCGCCCTCAGGCCCTAGTGTCGACTTTTGTCGACAACCGCCCCCAAAGAGTTAAGAGAATTTTCGATGTCCTGAAAAAAACGTAGAAACTGTGGATTCATCATCATGCTGGATTCTACTGTCATAGTTTAGTTGTACAAATCTTTTGAAATTAAATACGAAAACCTTAAAAAAAATTAATTTTGTGAAACGTTTGCTAATTTTATCAAAGTATTGTACTGTTTATGTTGTGAATGCTTTCTTAAAACTTCTGTGGTGTCATAATGGTCCGCTCGAGATTAATTAGCCAATATCACCAATCAGACAATTATGTAGTTCTTTTTGTCTGGTTCTCTTTCATGACACTTTCTTTGTATGAATGTTGTTTAGGCAGAAGTATGTTGCTGGGATATTTCTTCTGGTCGTCAACAGTTTACTGATCCCAGCACATGCGCAGAGTAAGCACAATATATTTCAATTTCCATTATTTTTTGTCTTAAGATATCTAAGTTGTTTCTTCATTGGAAAGTTGATGGTTTGCTGCAGAGTTTGCTATTTTGGCCTGGCTGGCTTGAGTATGAAAACAATGGGATTTAAGTACAATATATAATTTAGTACACATCTAGTCTTAACTTCTGATTATACTTTAATTGTGTTATGTCGATCAGCATGAACTTATGCGGACTTATGTTTGCAACTTAATTTTGAAAATATTTCCAAACCTTTTATTTTTCTCAATTTCTTAGATATATTAAACCAAAGTTATAAGAAAAAACTAACTGAAAGATTAATGTCACATATGATTAATTTTGGCCTAAGTACTAGTAAAGTTAATGTATTATTTGCCGATTAAGATAAAATTACATAGGCATGGTTTTTAAGTTTAAAATGCTGATTAAAATGTTAAAAAGTCAAATTATTTTTGGTTTTTGGTTTTTTTTCTTCATTTTTCTGTTTTTTTATTTTTTTGAATAAAATTAACGTTTTTTATTTTGTTTTCATCGTTTTTACATCCATGCGTTGTAGCAAGCATAAAATTAAATGAGTATGTAAAGTGCTGGGTTTTTTTTACTGCACTTCTGCTACATTATTTTTTTGGTTTCATGTTACAGAATTCCACGGTGATGTATCCTGCTATTTTGATGCGGATGCTGTTCTTCATCCATTTGCATTTCGAACGCATGCTCACTCGCTAGGTAAGTGATCGGTTATTTGAGTAATCTGAGTATTGTTTCCATAATTATTGCACTGTTGCTTTTATATCAATCAATCATTCAATTAAATGTTTATTTTGCAACCAAAGTATGCATGACGGGTTTGCACATCTTGCAACTTTTAAAAAAGGGGGCCATAAAGGGATAAAATAATCCCGCTAGAATTAAGCTAGCTTGCAATATAATATGCTTGCAACTCGATCTTCTTTTAAAACAAAATGAAAAAATAATTGTGCATTCCCAGTCTTCTTTCCAAGTTTTCATGCATTCAAAAGTTCCTTTTAGATAATGTCCTTGAATGAGAGAAATTATTAATATTAGTATCTAGTACAGCTTAATGTTATGCCGTGCTATTATCAGTATTTTTAAGGTTATAATGCAATGTTAAATCTTAATCCAGAAAAAAATATTTTGAAATTCATTATGAAGAGAATATTATGGTTGAAGTCAATTTGTTGGATTAGGCTACGTCTTTTTTGTTGACAGGTTATTACTTTAAGCCTACTGTTTTCAGGATGTTATTCTGATATTTGTAGGTCGAGTTATATCTGGTTACATGTTCAATGGAAGTTGGCATTTGCTTGGCAAGGGTGACCCACGTTGGCCTCAGGTAAGATGAATCCAGGTGAGATCTTGTCAAGTGGTCATGTGACAATGTGTTTGATGTCTTCACCCTGTGCAAGACATCAGTTGCTGGAAAACATGGATATCTTTGCTGTGCTCTGCTGCATTGCTTATACTTGCTGCACTTTATTTATTCTCTTCTATTTGACATTCTCTGCCTTGCTGTCATCATTCATTCAATTCCTAATTTTGATTATTATTCCTGAAGGGATCTTCTCTCAATCCCTCCTCTATAAAATCGAAGTCGGTCTGGCTTGTTTCATGATTTTTCTGGATTTATGTATGTCATTTCTGGTCTGACTTGTGTCATGATCTTACTGGCTTGTGTTATAATCTTGCTAGCATGACCTGTGTGAGATGCTCACTGTGTTTTGTTAAATTACTTCAAGGAAACAGAGAAAAGCGATGGATTGAAGTGGACAAAAAAATCCAATAAACTCTCAGCCCGAATTCCTTGGGGAAGGTTAGTCAATGCAGAAGGACCCAGAGTTGTAACGAAGTGGTATTGATCTATGGCTGACCTGGGTTGAATCTCTTGACCCTTTAGTGACCGAGGATGTAGCATTCCCATACCATTTACTGCACATTGATCTGTAGATGGTTAATCGAAGGAACCTGGAAGAGAGAGCAGAGTTCGCTTTACGAAGGTGTTCGCAAGGTTACTTTGGCCATGGTGAACTCTAGAGATGAAATGGAGTATTTTAAATTGGATAAGATGCGTAAATGGGGGGGGCAATGCAATTTGTTTGTTATGAAGTCTTGATGAGTTTTATTTATGGTTTTATTTCAGGCATTTTGGCCAATAACGGAACAATACACCATAAAAAAGGACGATGGTTTGGTAAGCTATTAATCTTCGTTTTCCATATAAATATCAGTTTGTAAAATTTTCAAATTTTGTTCAAAGTGTCTTTTATGATAATGATTCAAGTAATATAAATCCCATACTAATGAGATTATCAAGTTCTGGTAGCCTAACCATAGAACTGTGTGGTGGATTTAACTTCCAAATTTTACTTTGTCACAGATGTTGTCTTTAATTATTGTCACCTGGTGCCGTCAGCTCTTGGAGCTCTGGCGACAGTCATGATGTATCCTCTCCATTGTCTCCTGTTTATTGTCGCCTCTCTTAGCTACCTCATGACTGTTTTCTTGGCAATAGATAAGGGGTGGTTTGCCATTGCCTTCCCCCCGTTTGCCATCCGTGCCCGTTCGTTCACCCTCCTTACGGAGAGGCTACTAACAGGTCGCACCACGAGAAGGTGGGCACGGTGGACTTTGATTCGCCAGCCCAGGTCGGTTCCGAGTCTACGCCCCCAATTGGGGTCGTCGGTCGGGTCTCCTCCCTGCTCTACTCACGTTAATGAGTGGCTGACGAACCTTTACGACCCATTTATTTATTGTAGGTCAACACAATAAAGTCGTATCACAATAATGTCATGTCATAAATAGATTTCAATAATAAGATATTGATCGAGATGTTTATGCTTCTAGTCCTAGCCTGGCAAAGACCACAGCACATATCAACATAAAACATATATAATTATATACATATCCTGTTATAAAATTTTGGCGCTGGCTAACCGTAGAAAATTGAATAATTTCAAGATTGCCCAGAAGGTTATATGTTTTGACCAACCTAGCTACACATATCTTCATCTCATGCTGAACTCCATCACTTGTTGTACTCTGATTGTGCCAGTCTCAAGTGTGGATAATGGAGGAGGGCAGCACCAATGACCCTGGTGGTCTTAAGATATCTTTGAACATTGGACTCCTAGATCTGTTTCTACTCAACCATGTTCTCTGACTTTCTCACTCTGATAATTATGCTGCAAGTAGGGACATCTATTGATAGGCATGGAAATTTTGATGTGATGTGGACAGAGCTGGGGATCGTAAATTCAGCTTTGGAATATTATCTTTTTTTATTATTATTATTTTTATTTATTATTATTTTTATTTACTATTATTAGTTTTTTTATTATTATTAGTTTTATTATTATTATAAGAAATATTATTTTTTGCCCAAGGTAGACATGATTCCTCATGGACTTCAACATTATCTATAAAAGCAGATTTGCCTAGAATGGACCCTGTTATATTGCTAATTTTAAAAATTTATTATTATAATTATGCTTTTATGAAGCACCGCTAACAATGTAGTGCAGGAATCGATGTCGAGACTTACTCAGACTTTCCTTTCCCAGTTGACCATCTCAAGAAAGTCTCAAACCTCTGTGGCAAGTCAAGTGGTACTTCAACTTAATCTACAGACACAGCTATTTTCAATGGATACTTCATCTTATATCAAAATAGCACTTGTAACCAATCAGCTTCATATATCCCACTGTCATTTAAGAGCACATACACATGGCCGCCAAAGGAGATTATGTCTTAGGTCATAATCATACTCTAGTCACTCTAGTGTGTCATGATCTTCTGGGTTTGGCTTATGTCATAATCCTCTTTTTCCCAACCATTTTTGGTCTTCCAACTTTCCAGTGTTGCAATACTAATAAATTATTTCTACTTTGTGATCTTTATTTGATGATTTGGGTTAAAGGTTGCGCGCTGTACATACGATGCATCTGGTTCTGACAAAGACACCAAGATCGGGTAATTTTGACTTAAGTCTAGCATCTTTTTTTGTGCTATTTTTCATCCATCTGACTATGCAGATTTTAGGATAAAGTGATGGACTATTAAGTAAGTAAGTAGGTAATGTATTCTTAATTTTACCAATTTTACAAACCACACTTTGGTTCACTACTATGAGACTAATTTCAAACTGTCATGAATTGAAACACAAACAGCAATACTAATATAAATTGCCACATTAGAACAATGCAAGTTTAGCAGTCTCGTATGAACTATTCTGATTTCTAGTTTTTCAAGCTGTACTGCATCTATAGTTTTTGTGTCAAGAGTAAATCATTCCAATATCCCCAAAACTCTCTTTTGCAGGTAATACTCTGTTTAGTTGGTGGCCTGACAAAATGTCATGCGACAAGGTGTCATGGACAAAATGGAACAGACAAAATGTTACAATGACCGAATGTCACCTCATAAAATGTCATGGACAAAATGTCATTTATTGACAAAAAATTTCACCTGAAACAATGTTGTGGACAAAATGTCATAATCATAAAAGAGTAAATAAGTGTTTCTTTCTCTCTTTTTCTGAGATGAATTGCGGTTATTTTATTCAGTGGTTAGATATTGGTTTGCCTCATTCTCTGAACAGTAAAACTGGTGCTGTCGATGTTTCAACATTAAATTCAATTCATGGGGGTAAGTGAACAATAGACCACCATGCTATCATTTGCTATTTGCTTTCTGTATAAATCTGGCTATTAAATGGCATATTTTTTATGAATGACGGTCAGATGATCATTGTTTTCCTAGTTCCACACACGAAGACGAAATGTGCAACTTCTATCTGATGTACTACACGGACCCATCCACTGGTGCATCGTTCTACTCATGTCGCGACAACGGAGAACCAGCGTTGCTCGACCAGATTCCCGCCGACTCCGACGTCACACTTCCACCAAATCCTGCTCTGGACGACATTGCCGAGGGCAACAGCTACGAAGGTAAACCACTCGACTTCGTCAATTCTGCTGTGTCTAATTCTAGCGGGTCGCTGAGGAGAAGCGAAGACTATGCCGTCGAGGATTCATATTTGTTGAAAGAAGACCCGGCAAGGTCAAGCTATGATGGACCGTTGCTTGAAAACACCCATAGAGGAAGATGGCTATCCAGTCGTGGACAGGTAAATCAAGGGAACCAGCGTATGCAGGGGAACCAGTACACGCAGTGGAAGCAGAGGAGTCAGCATGCTCCGGGTAGCAAGTATGTGCAGCAGAACGTTGGCGAATCAGCTAAGGAGGATGATGAAGAGGAGGTGATGGAGCAGGGATATCGTAATCAGCATCCATATGCAGATCCAGCGGAGGATCAGAATCCGATCGTGGATCATCAACGGGATTCTTCTTCGATCTCAACCGATCCGAGTCCAACAACGATCGCCGTGGTTACCGCGACCGCCACGCCATCTACCGTGGCTTCAACGCAACTGATTGCTGGCGTCGTTGAGTCTGTGATCAGAAACTCCAAGAGTAGTAAGTTGGACGATTCGATGTTTGCGTCATCTGCTTGAAACCTTTTTGGTATGTTTCGCTCGATCCTGGATTTTCCTGCATGGCTTCAATCGTCTGTGTTAGCGAATGTTAGCAGAATTGTACCTCGTGTAAGTCATGAAAATCATACGTCATGTAAGTCATGAAAATCGTACGTCTTATAAGTCATGAAAATCGTACGTCATGTAAGTCATGAAAATCGTACCTCATGTAAGTCATGAAAATTGTACCTCATGTAAGTCATGAATCCCTGATTTTATTTACCTATGTCAATCTGTTACTCGTTACAACCATTATGGGCGCCAACATATATTTTTGCAGGAGGGGCAAGACACAATGGTTACGGTGAAATTTTTAGCAAGAACTTGAAAAAGCAGAGTGGAAAATTAAGAATGTTGGTTATTTTGTAAAGAGGTTTCTGCATGTAAATTTCTCAGTTTCACTTTCTATCATTAGTTTCATCATTAGTTTTTTGCAAAGAAAAGCCAGTTAGTAATCTTCCAGGAGGGCAATTGCCTCTCTTGTATAGGCGTCCATGTATATACCATAACTTTATTTAAAAGTTTTTCTGGTTTTAACCAAAGTTGTATTATTGTTAGCATGAAAACCAGTTGCTATAGTAACATCTGTTCACGAAAGCAGATGATTTTGGTCACTTTCGTGTGATCAGATATTGTGTGTTGCTTACGTTTTGTGTTTTTAGCAACATTTTAAAAATGGAATTGCTTTAATTGTTCTTGAAGTATTTGTTTGATTTAGACAATCTTGTTTCATTTAAAGATTACTGCATGTATTTTCTTTTCTGTTTTCATTGGATGCATTTGGCTGACTAGTTTTGGTGAGGGCCATCAGGGCTCGAAACTTTTAGTGGCCCGGGCTAGGTAGTTATACATATTCAAAGTTTATGATTTACACCTGTTTAATTAAATATAATTTTTGAGAGAAATTGCATTTTCTTAATCATTTTAATAATTTACTACGATCAGCTTAAACTTCAAATTTACAACTGAATAAAATCATATTGTATATAAAAAATATAAAATTGCAGGCCATACCTTCACTTTTATTATTACAATATGTTTTCAACAAATTGTTTCATTAGAACCTTAAGATAGGTTCGGGCACATGACTGCTTTGCCCAGTGGCCTGAAATTTTCCTCATCAGCCCTGGTTGTGATGCATGTAATCGTAATCTCCAAACTTCTGAGGCGCTACGCGAAAGCCAAGCGAAGGGCACCAGCGTATTCACAAGCGCTGCATTGCGTCAAAAGGGTTGTCCGCAGGAGTAGTCTAAAGGTGTCCGGGTCGAAGATGGGATCTACTTCCTTTTAATGCTAAAGTAGGTTGGAGAATCATGATGTGGTAATAAGGTTCTGTTTTGACAAGTTTCTGCTCCTGTGAGATATGGTTACTGTTGGGCTGCTACGGCTGTGCTCTTGATGGGCTCTACATGTGTGTGAAAGCTCAATAGTGATGACTTTTCAAGTTGCCAGAGCATTAGTTACAGATTAATGTTTTGTTTTTATGCTAATTTGGCACTTTTGAAATGTGCTCAATCTCATTAATGTTCAATTAAACATCAGATATATTGGTAGATAGAGATTGACAGATACATAGTTTGCATAACTCTTATAATATACAATACCAGTACTTAATTATATACAAATTCTTACATAGATTTAGCAAGACATGACATGTTTTCACTTTTAACAGCTTGAAAATATTGTTCTGTATGAAGTCGTAGTTTTTATTTTACGGATTCTCTGTGCTTTCAATTGCTTAAATCTTTTCATCTTTTATGCATCAGTTTTGTTTCTCTGCCTATTTGTCTAGTTTTTATCTTATTCAATGAAATTGGTTGTCTGCATTTTTTCTCTATAGTAGGTGAGATGCCTTTGAAACTTTAGCGATGAGTGTGTTGTATAAGTTTTTTGGTTGGGACTGTGGGCAAGTCCTTCACTTGCAATTGCTCAGCGCTTTGGCGTGAAACTCTGATTCAGTGTCCGCGCTGTAGTCGTGGGCGCTTCTGCGTAGAAACCGTGAAGGGGCGCTCTAACAAGTGCACATACAAACAAACAAAACAAATAAGTGACTGGGAAAAATAATGCAATTCGTTTTCAAAATGTCATAGGCATGTATATGCTTTGGATATGCAGTGTATGTTGCTTTGGTATGATTAATGTGAGTTTCGACAAAATGAGTTTCAAGCCCTGGCAAATGACACAGTAGTGACTGAGTTTTGAAAGAAGCTATTTGATATGAATTTTGCCTTGTATCATTTGGAGTGCATTTTCTTTTGTGTTAAATCTGTGATGGTTATTTTGGTTTGTGTGTTCGGATGAAGAAACTCTTGCCAAGATGTTAAACTTTATCTTTTCTGTTTTACCTGTTAAATTATTGATTTTTCATTATGCATGAACTGATTGCGCTCGTATTTTTATTTCTAAATTTAGTTCGGTTTTCTATTTATATGTCTGTGGAGACAGTTGGCTCATAAAATATTGATTGAAAACCTCACTTTAATGGTTATTGTTCGTGCTCTGTGCAGATCAACTCAATGCTTTTAAACACAAAACGTAGCATCTGCTCAAGTATTTTAAATATGGATGATGATGGTGGTGGTGGTGATGATAATGATGATGATGATGATGGTGGCGGCGGCGGTGGTGGTGATGATGGTGATGATGACGATGATAGTGACTGCTGAAAATGTTGAGTAAAGGAAGAGTGACTGTTATTCCTCTCACATGGATTTCTTCAATGATAATAGTAATGATGATGATGCTGTAAAATTGATGATGATGAATATTTTAACAATTTGAGTTAATAGGAAAGTGTTATCATATTTTTTCATTTGCCTTTTTCAGTTAAGCATTTGGGTTGTTGTTGATGATGATAATATTGCTGTTGATAATGGTGAGCATAACAATGATAACGATGTATAAAAAGAAACGATGATGGTGGTGATGATGATGATGGTGATGGTGATGACGATGATGATGATGGCAAAGTGATGAGAATGCTGATGAAAATGGGTGAACACGATGATATATTACACTGACCTCACTTTATCCCAACTAACTTTATCCTACTGAACCGCATTTTGCTTCATCTAACCTCATCGATTAAATCAAATCATACTTCGTCTTTTCATTGGCTATTCTACTGCACTAGAAATCAATGGAGTGTGAAGGTGACTCGCTTGTGATGCTGTGATGCTGTCTTTTATTCTGGAAAACACAGAACTGGAGACGGTTGATGCGTGGACAAAGAAAATGGAATCAGGAGGATTGACGCTCGGTCAGGTATCGAGCGTTGCGGTTGGAACGGGTGACGCAGACGTTTACATCTTCCATCGTGGAAGCCGTGTCTGGAACAAAGACTCGTTTGATGCGTTGAACAATCTGCGTGAGAAAGACAAAGGACCAGTCAAAGAGAAGACGCTAGTGCAGCTGAATGCCTCGTCTGGTGATGTCTTGAGACAATGGGCCGATGGAATGTACGCGCTCTTTATCTTCATTTCTTATATTTAATTGCAGTTATTGTAGTTGTGAACTTGAAATGTCTGTAAATAATTTGAACATGCCGAAGCTGTGGAGAGTTCAGAACTCCTTGGCAAGAGCCGTAACTAATATATCAAAATCTGAACATATGACTGCAGTGCTTAAATATTTACATTGGCTTCATCATCAGCCGAGAGTTTATTTCAGACTGGCGTGCATAGTTTATTGAAAGTTTTCAGATTAGATTAAAGTTTTTATGTATTTCAGTTCACTCTCATTTAGCTGATCAGAAATAGCAACGAACTGAAATACATTGAAAATTAATTAAAGTAATTAAAGATGTAGCTGTATACGATGTTGTTAATCTTTGAAATAATAACAATCATGATAATAATAATTATAATAATAATAATAAGATTAGATTTTGGATTTTATTAGATATTAGGTTGTTAAATTACTATTGAACCTGCAAGAATTCTGACATGTTTTTGACTGTACGATGGTTGATGTACGATGGTTGATGTGTTTCTGTATGTGTGTCCGTTGCTGTGTTTGTTTGTGTCTGTCAGTTTCTATATGCCTCATGGACTTCATGTTGATGCTGAGGGAAACTTCTGGGTCACGGACGTTGCTCTGCATCAGGTAAAACACAACAACCGAATCGCATCTTTTGTGATTTTTGACGTTTTGGGATTGACAACTTCTTTTTTTCGATGTCTCCATTCTTCTCTGTTCTGTGCTTTCTTTTTCAGCTTCTGATAACCGTCCTTCATCATCCAGTCCAACAGTCTTGACAACTATCCATGTTTTTTTTATTGTATTAAAACATTTGTAAAGCAATTCTACCAGGCTGAACGTCTTTTTCCCTATGCAGGTTTTTCTACCTGGCAGCGATACACTTTCTGTGTTGCGGGCTCTCTGGTCTCGAATGAAATTCCAAAGGGTCGTCTCTGACATCTCTGTTCTATTGCAATCTTAAAACTGTCGTCTTTATCCGAGAGTTTGGGTCTGGAGCGCTCCTGAGTAGTAACCATGAATGGGTGCTATATAATTCATCATCAGGAATGAATATAATGATGTCAGCATCAATCTGCATCGTTATGAGCATCATAACGATAATTGTCATCATCATACTTTGTGTCCTGTCTAAAATTTGTCTTTGTCAGCTTCTTTTGTTCTTTAAATAAAAGAATATATGTTCTATTTGAATTTGAATAATTATCTAATTGTTGAAGGTGATGAAATTCAGTCGACTGTGGCCCACGTCTGATCCGTCCACTAAACCCGACTTGGTTCTTGGTGTTCGCTTTGAACCAGGCAGTGATGAAAGTCACTTCTGTAAGCCAACTGATGTTGCGGTTCTTCATTCCGGAGAATTCTTTGTTTCTGATGGGTCAGTGCCTTTTTCAATCGTCATTCTGTATTTTTTGCTTGAGATCGTGCTGCTAAGCGGTTGAGTGTTGTGCTGCAGGTGGTTTTACCATGATGCAGTAAAATTCTTGCGTAAATGAATGTATTTGTATTGCATTGCATTGTATTTGAGCATTTGTGAAGTACAGTGAACCATTCAGAAGTGCTCCTACTATACCAGGCCCATTGAGGAGAAGCAGGTTTTGAAAAGAGCGAAGGAAGAAGAATGACTGTCAGAGAACATATGATGTGGGACGTGGTACACAACTCATTTTCGACCCGTGGTAGTCTTTCAAGCACGCTTGTAAAATGGACTGCTCTTCTGTGAAAAGTGCAAGTATGCAACAACTTTTTAAGTACTCTTTGAAGTTCTGTTCATCCAATCAGTATTTTACGTTGGATGCTTTCTGTGCTCTTGTAGATACTGCAACAGTCGGATCTTGAAATTTTCAAAAGACGGAAAGCTTTTGAAACAGTGGGGAGAACACAGCTCCAGTGTCCTTGGTAAACTTTCTTCTCATTGACCCATTGTAGTGCTTCTGTGGTCACTTCAGGTTTTTAGCTCTAGGTGTTTAGCTAAAAGTTTGGAAATATTCAGCTAGGTATAAAAAGCCACCAGAAATTATGGGTTCCATGACAAAATGTCGCACGACAAAATGTCGCAGAGACAATATGTCGCAAGACAAAATGTCGCCGACAAAATGGCGCAATCGTAAATTATTAAAACACGTTTTTAATGCACAAATCGACCATTTGAAAAAACAATCGAATGAACTTGTTATTAGTAATGTCAACAGACACACATCCCAACAAAAAAATCCATGAAGAAAGTCCGCAAAAATTTAAAATAATAAAATTGTGCGAACTAACTCTCATTACATGAAGTTAATAAGACAGCTACATTGATGTTAATACTAAATGTGTTAAATACAAAGCTACATAGTGTGCAACACACTATAAATAGGCCTACATGATGTTAATCTACAGCTAGAATTAATCTAATATTGAATCTGTCAGTGTCTCTGTTAATGTCCATGAAAAATGCTAATACAGCGTTCAAACAGTTCATACAACATTGATATTCAGAATTCTTGCAATGTCTCCCAAGTATTGAATGGGTTATCTGTTTCCGTAATCGATGACGATAGTGCATGCGAAGTGCTTCGCACAAGTGTGCTTCAAACTTCGGATAGATCGAACGTACTACGCTTTGTCTCAGATCCGTCATCTTTAAGTTAATACTCGTCCACTAGCTACCTTACCGTACAGGTATACTTCAAACATTTTGTCGTGCGACATTTTGTCAGGCCACCGAAATTATGCAATTACAAAATGCATACTTTCTGGTGACATTTTAATGTTGCTAGTTATATTCTTTGTCTGTCCATTTTGTTCAAGATTTTTAATGTTAGATTTTTGCACATTATTATTATAATGTTAGGGTACATTCTGCCTTGTTAATTAATGTTAAAGTACAGTACAATTTATATGTTGTTTTTGCAAAATTGCGGTACATTATACAATATATGCTATGCCGCAGTTGCTACTACCAATTGCGTCAGCTTAGAGTGGTGCTCCGCTCGTTAACCTTCAATGCTGCCTTAACGCTAGTCCATTCTTTTGTCGTCTCTCGTCTGGACTACTGCAGCGCCCTCTATGTGGGTCTTCCGGTGACTCGGGTTGGGTGCTTGGATCGGGTCTTGCGCTCTGCGGCACGCCTTGTTGGTCGCATCCCAAGATTCGGCCATGTTACTGACTATATGCGGGATGTCTTGCATTGGCTCCCTTTTTCACAAAGAATCGCTTACCGGATATCTTCCTTGGTTTGGCGCTGTCTCGCGGGTGTGGCCCCTGTCTATTTGCAGGAGCTCTGTTGCTCCACCCTGAACGTCCAGCGCCGTGGCTCTCTCCGCTCTTCTAAACAGGCTCAGCTTCTTGTCCCCCGGTCACGCACTTCTATTACACAGCACCGTGCCTTTTCTGTCGTTGGCCCTATAACCTGGAATGGGCTTCCTGTGGAACTTCGTCTTGTGCCTAGAGCCTTTGAGACTACGTTCTACTCTGCTCTTAAAACTGTTCTTTTTAACCGTGGTTGGGTCGGGAGCGCTTCTGAGTAGATACTCTTGAAGAAGCGCTATATAAGTGTTTGAAATGAATGAATGAATATACATTATATTAATGTTAAATTTATAAGATTTTACAAAACTTTCCTGACCAATGCCTATCAACAACACAAAATTGTTTCCATTCATATAATTATAATACACATTAAAATTTATTCACTACTAGCTGTACCCGGCCACGCGTTGCTGTGGCTGAAAAGACCGTCCAACCCTCAATCCCTACCTCCCCCTGCCTCACTCCCTCCCTTCCTCTGTCCTCCATACCTTCATCCCTCTCCCGTCCCCTCCTCCTCCCCGCCCCTACCCTCCCGTTCCCTCACGCCCTCCCGTCCCCTCTCCCTTTCCATCCTCTCCCTTCCCCGTCCCCCTCGCCTCCCCTCCCTCCCGTCCCTCCCCTTCCTTCATCCCTCCCTATATATCTCGTCCGCTCCATCTTCCTCCCGCTCCCTCCCCTGCCTTCCTCCCTCACCCCTCCGTTCCCGATAGCTATAATTATATATGCGCTAAAATACCACGCGCGGATATGGAAAGTTGTGTGAAAATTTGAAAACAAACAGTGAAGAAGTGCCTTGATTTTGTAAAAACCGACAGCCAATATTCACTATAAGCACATGCGCGGATATGCATAAAAAGACGGCCGCATTCGAAAGCAAATCGACACAAACTGACAGTAACAAATGCGCTATAAGAACGGATATGCATAAACCATCGATATTAATATCGATGGCATAAACACACGGCCGTATTTGAAAGCAACGTCGGGTGAGAATTGACGACTCGAATTTAAAGTTGTGTTTTCTTGTCGAAAAGATTGCGCTTTTGCCCAAAAATCATTATAACAACCCGCTCATGTTCGAATGGAACGTTTTGCGAAAATTTTGAAAACAATCGGTCAATAACTGTTGGAGATCATCGATTAAGCACGATAACGTTTTTACATTTTTATTTATATAGATTATTCTTTATTGCTGTTTATTTTCTTGTGTTATCTAACCATCATCTTTTATCCTTTGACCATTTCTTCTTCTTCCAGCGGATGGCTTTCCACCTCCGTCGACCTTTGATATTCCGCATAGTATAACCGTGCTGGAGAGTCGACGGGAAGTTTGTGTCGCAGATCGAGAGAACGTTCGCGTCCAGTGCTTCGCGTTTGATGGGACGTTTCTGCGTCAGATCCATCCAACGGAGTTCAAGCCAAGGCTGTTTGCTGTCACATACAGCGAAGTGACAGGTAGTTGGGATAATTGTTTTGTTGTGTGCTTTATTGTGTGTGGTTGCTGATTTCTTTTGTTGCTGAGTTGTCATTGGATTTTCGTTGGGGCACTACTGATGAGATTTTTCTTGAAGTGATGCTTCATTAATGACGGCTCTTTTCTGGAGCTGCCTCTGCTCTTTTCCGCTCTATCCCATTAAACCCTGTCACATCTTTCACGACCTCTGACCTTCCCATAAGGTCACTCCATACAATAACTAACACAGGCCACGTGATCTCACCCTACTTAGAGTTGACACCTTTGCCAAACGATGTTTTGTTCTGAGAATGTTTTATTACCTTGCATAAATATTTATCTCATTTATTTCTTGTCTGATCTACTGTGCATTTGCTGGTAGTCTAATAAAGAATTTTCTTACTTACTTAGATTGCAAGTGCATTGGTGCAAATTGCACACGATTACGATTGTAAAGATTGCAATAATACAAGATTGCAGTTACACATGAGAGTAATAAGTGAGAATGTTGTATCTATATAGCGCCTCTCAGTTGTGTCATTTATATAGCTCCTCACGGAATGACTATTCTGTCATCTTCTGTGTCCATTGTTTGTATCCACAGAACATTTAAGGATGTCACTGTCTATTGTTTCAGGCAACCTATATTCAATCTCAGGTCCATCGGTTCTTGACAGCAAAGCACAGCTGCAGGGAACCACGATCAGTATGGAGGATGGCAAACTACTTGGTACTTGGCAGCCAAAAACGGTATGCTTGATACCTATTTTGATACTGATGGAAAATACTTGTCAGTTCAGTATCATCATTTCCATTTAAATCCTAAGTGTGATACCTCTTGAAGGCACTCATTCTAAATGCCATACATCTCGAAAATGCGCTTCGTTCTGAGTACCAATACCTTTTTTTTAAGTACTCATTCTAGCTATCATAGTTCCAGATGAAGGGACCAGCAAAATGTGAAAAAACGCCGGTCAAAGACAAGATGTGTACCAGGAACTACATACTTTCCAGCAGATGCTGAATGAAGAGAAGAGCGACCTTCAACAGAGTGTGTCCATAAAAGTAGAATGACAGGTGATTGGTGCATGCTTTGAAATGAATACGCTCACAGACAGGAAGCCAGTGTAAGGAACGAAATGCAGTTGTGATGTAGTCTCAGTAAGAGAGTCCATTAGACAGAGTGGTGCAGGCTAATGAATTTTTAATAATAGCAGAACCATTTTTAATTGCAAACAATGCTTTTAGAATATGGCAGATGCAGATTTCATCAGATGTTTTGTCATTTTGTTTGACTTTCAGTCATTTGTGCATCCACATGATGTCGCAGTCAGCCATGACGGGCGGTTCATCTACGTTGCGGAAATTGGACCGAATCGAATCTGGCAGTTTAAGATCATCAGTAATGGTAAGAACTCTGCAGATTGTTTTGTATTGTAACTGCTAAATGCACAAAACTGCTTAAGAACCTTAAGAACCTTATAAAGTTTGTTGTGAAAAGCTATTCGGAACAACTACCATCTGCTAGCTGATCTTTTTTCTCTCGTCTGTTTCATGTTTAAGTGACATTATCAACTGATTGTCCATCATATTGTCATAATGGACACAGAT
The DNA here is from genome assembly GCA_949752735.1 of Lumbricus terrestris. Lineage (NCBI taxonomy): Eukaryota > Metazoa > Annelida > Clitellata > Crassiclitellata > Lumbricidae > Lumbricus > Lumbricus terrestris. Next base: position 68,604,616 of record OX457037.1, on the reverse strand, counting down.
GGACAGAAACCTCTAAACAATTTCTGCATTGGTGGAGATTTTAGCCATGTAATGTAATTAGTGATTTCTTTAGCGCCGCAAACAGCCATGACCATTCAGTGGCGCTCCCAGTGCAAGAATCCCAAGAAAGGAGGCAGGTCTTAAGAATAGAAAGAGATGTATGTAGCGATCCAGAAAGAAGAGTTCCACGCAGAGTGGAGGGAAGGAATTCCATACGGTGGACAAAATGATGGTAAGGAATCGAGTTTGACAATCCATGTACTGTTGATAATTACGTTGCAGATGAGTGATTGGCTGAATTTACCATGTGTTTGTTTTCACTTTGTGATTTACTAAATTTACCATGTGTGTGTTGTCACATAGTGATTGACTGAGTTTACCATGTGTTTCTTTTCGTTCTTCCTAGCGACGAGTTTCCACCAGTCGGTAAAGAAGGCTGGAGCGCTCTACCACCCGATCAGCAATGGCGATGAAGACAACGAGATGGAGGACTCTGCCGTGGATAAGGCGGAGACGTACTTTGGAGCGACAGTCATCATCGGTGGACTCATCATTGTTCCCATCGTCATCATGATCGTCGTCTTGACGTTCCTTCGCTTGCGTCGCAGAGGTTTGTTCATTTTGCTGACATTACAAATGCACGCTGTTGAGCTATGCCTTGCGTGATTATAGACTTTTGTTAGTGGAATGGAACCAGAGTGAAGTTCATTCATTTATTCATTTCAAGAATTTATATAGCGCCCCTTCAAGAAATCCACTCGTATGTGCTCCCAGTCCAACCACGGTGTGATACAAAAAGTTTTAAGGAGACTGTAAAATACTGAAGTTAATGAAGTCTTCCTTGTCCCACATTTGAATGAAAGAGAGGCAACTCTCATTTCCTGCTCTTTGACGTTTGACTCGGGAATGAAATTTTTTGTAGATTCTCGATGTTGGACGAATGCATAAACAGTACTTCTCGTTTACTGACTAGTTTTCGTCTGTACCAAGTCATAGTGGCAGAGACAACTTTGCACAACTGGGGAATTGACCCTGGGCAACAGAACTATAGAAATTTTCAATAATTATTCAAGACTCAAGAGGGATTTGGCATTGAATGGCTTTAACAACTTGTTAAAGTCTGAGAGACAGAAAAATGTTACTAACCACATTTCAATGAGCCTGATCTAAATACTACACCATGTGTATTTTATGCCAGTTAGTAACAGATGGTTGTGATCAAGCAAGTCTATATTGAATATCTAATGTAAAATTAATTAACATCTGTGATTGGCCAATATCTTAAATACCTAGAACTTATGATGCAAATATCATTCATAGGTCCAACAAATATTGAATGCAAGTTTTTTCTTTCTTCGTTTCAGGGAAGCAGGCGATGGCTTCGTCTCGTAGCCACAATCGTCGGTTCAACCTCGGTTCGTTGCTTGCGGGGTCGCGTAGTTCAGACTTTGTCGCGAGGGACGACGAGCAACGACTGGAACTGAAACATCTGCAGAGTGACTCAGAAGTCGAAGAGTTCAGTTCAGTCCCGCAGCAAAACGCATAATTAATGCTCTGATGCTTCAGCACGAACAAGAAACAGGAATTTATTTATCCGTTTTCAATGAATGTTGTTGTACAGATCCGTCTTTCATGTTTCGTCAAACGGGAAAATCTCCTAGAGCTGTGCTACTTCTCGCAAGTATTATTATAGCACCGCTGTTTACGTCTAGTTTATTTAAGTGTAATGTAAAACAGAATTTTAGGTAGGGTGTGTTGGGTGTAATTTGCAATTGAGTTAATCAATACTCGGCGGCTGTAGGAGTGTATTTAACCATTTCTGCATGTAAGTACTGCATTAGAAGTCCATTCTGTTCTGCAATATTTGAATGGCACCAAGATCAATAATGACTTTTTATTTTATGCTGGTTAGTGCATTGCAAATCTGTGTATTAATGTTCGTTGAAAATGGTTTCTGCTGCGGTAACTGTTGTATATATGGAGCCGATATCTTTGTGCTTGTAAATTCTTCTATGTGCATTTTCCCAGTCATTTTGTAGAATCTCTTGGTGTATTTTTGACTTGATGAATTGTTTACGGAAGAAGCGAATACTTTTGTGAACCATTCTTCCAGAGCACTGTGTACAGTGAGAAGTTTAGATCCTGGTATTATTTCCTGCTTGATTTTACAGGCGTTAAACTCTTAAGTTCTTACGACACCAAAAGATAGAAAGTAGTGTACAGAATGAAACTGGACAATGTTGATTGTCCGTTATGTTCATGTTGCCAAATGATGAGCTGTGTCTATAATTGAACTCATTAGTAGCCATTAATTACATCGGGCGATTAGCTACGTCAGGATTTTCTAAGTATTACTTGAAACTGTCAAAGTTAGCAAATTGTACGTTGTGCCAATTTACAATCTGCAACAAAGTTGCCTTACGTGGAATGAAATTAATTTTCAGTAAGGCAGAAATAATATCAATGAATGAGAAAATGTTTTGCCAAAAGAACGTCATTATGGGTCGACTTTGTCCTTGTGATGTGTGAAGTATCACAGCTTTCCAAACGATATTTCTTTGCACTCCCAAGTGCAGAGTTGCATCAATTGCCAAACAATAGAACATTGATGGTACTGAGCATCTATGGGTGAAGGACTTGCCAAGGCCATTACGCAGTAACAGTAATTGGCTCAAGCTTGAATCTCCATGTTACTAGTGGCTGCTCTAACCAATTTGGCCGTTGATAGTAATTGGACAGTTTAATTAGTAAATTTTATTGTCTAATGTGTTCAGTCTTATTAAAAGTTCAAAGGGTCATCATTCTGTTGTCAAAACTATGTAAGATATATCATTTGTTATTGACTTGATATGACTGCATTGCTTATCTACTAATTGAAGTAAATAAATACCAATAACTACTAACAAACTGAAATTGTTTTTGCTGTTTTTAAATATTTGACTACAATTATTATTGTAGTTATTATTACGCTTTATTTAATACTCAGAGGCGGATCCAAGGGACCATGGTCTCTTTTTGCCCAAAAATTTGGCCGAATGACAAAAAAAGGTCATCAACTTTTTTGGCAGATAAAGTGGGATATTTTCCGTGAGAATTGGACAAACGACTGAAAATAAGGTCATCAGAATTTCCGGCGGCTAAAGATGAAAATTGTCCTTGCCCAAGACCGAAAAATTTGGGGCCCCCCATTCGAAACGTTCTGATTCCACCACTGTTAACACTAGGCCTACTACTGCTGCCGATATAACTACTATTTAGATATTGAAAATAGAACACAAATGGAACGTCTTGTAAATGAATAAGGGTAAATGTCTTAACAGTCTTCTGAGAAAAATTGGATTTTTCAAGCTTCCTCTCTACTGATTTTCCTAGTTTTGACGCACTCTGTTCTAGAGCTGATTCTGCTCTTCTCTATATGCCTTCCTAAGCCCTTGTCATATCCTTCACGATCTCGTCCCTCCCTGTAGGGAGTCTAGGGACACTCCCATGGGCGCCCGCACATAGGGGCACTTGCCCCCCCCCCCCTTGAAAATTGAAGCCTATTTTTTTAACTACTACCTGTGGGGTTTATAACAAATTTCTTTGCATTAGAGAATTAAAAACCTACTTTTGACTAATATTTTTCGATTTTTAAAACAAATTGCTTTGCACAAAGAAACAATTCATATTCGAATTGTTAAAAAGTGAAACTGAGAAATTTACGTCAAGAAACCTCTATGAAAAGTACCTATGCATGTTCTTAACTCCCTGCTTTGCATTTTTTTACTTCTTGCTAAAACTTTTTTAACCTTGACCATTGGGTTTTGCCCCCTCCTGCAAAAGTTTCTGCGGGCGCCCATGGACACTCCATACAATACTTGACACAGACCACATCAGTGGCGTAGCCGGGAATTTTTCATGGGGGGGGGGTTTATGGCCGGAAACCCTGTTTTTTGTTGTTTTTTCTTATCTAAATGGACGAATAGCCTTTAAAAACTTTCTTTCCGGAGCCAATGGGGGGGTTTAACCCCCGAAACCCCCCCCTTGCCTACGCCACTGGACCACATGATCTAACCCTACCTAGAGTAGAGTTTATGCCTTTGCCAAAAGAAGTTTTCATGAGAATGTTGTCTGACTTTGCTAAAACAACCCTATGATTTCTTCTGTTAACTACTGTGTTTTTCTGGTAGTCTAATGAAGAATATTTCACTTTATTCAATTTTTTTGGCTGTTTGCTAGTACAAGTAGCCACGCTATCAAATTTTGTAATGTGCACCTACAGCGTTTTTAGTTGTTCTTTGAAACGAATGAATATACATAGCCTACATGTCTGGACTTGCCTTTATCTTTCATATTGACCATTAAAACAAGTCGTGACTAAATTCATATAGCTAGAAGAAAATACGTTTAAGCGTACTTTAGCTATGTGTAAATATGGATTCTCTAAAATGAAATCACACGTGATAATTTTTTAGCATTGGTCCTGAGCAAATCGTGTATACATGCTAGCGCTTCAATAATCATGTCGTCGTATACGGGATCGTGGCACCAGACTATCTATGTCGGGTCACGGCGCATGACCTGAGAGGTCAGGGTCATCGAGTGCTCAATGAGGTTGCGTTTTCAATATATAATCGCGTTGGACGTTGATCATCGATCTTAGTCCGATTGCTGCTAAGAGATCAGTTCGTCGTTATAAACGCGATAATAGTTGAGTTTAGCTGCTCAAAATGGCTGGAACAAACAACGTTTTCAAACCGTTTCCTCACTTCTCCACGCAGGCCCTTCACGCGGGTCAGGATCCGAAGCAGTGGACGAGCCGGGCGGTCGTTCCTCCGATCTCCCTCGCGACGACATTCCAGCAGGAGGCGCCCGGCAAACATGCGGTAAGATGATTGCATCATTTCTATCCTGTTAGCAAAGAATTGATGCCATTTTGTGGCTTATACTAACAAGGTTTAAGTTCACGCTTGAATGACAGTGACCGGTCTTTACCCGTATGACATTAACTAGTTGACACAGATATCAGTGCTCAGTGGTTTAGTACATTCCACTATTTCTCATAAATTTTTATTTTGGCTCAATTTTGCCTTCTTCACCATCTTCATTGCTAATTATTGCTATGTATGATGCTTTAGTTCAGACAAATGCTTGTAAAAATAATTGCTCAAGTGATATTTTTTCAGAAAATCTCCCACTTATTCAGTGCTTCCTTCTAATCAAACAAGTCATTAACCATCACTATACTACTTTTTTCTTGGTCTGCAGCTTGGTTTCTGGACTGTTAGTATGTGTCCTGTAGCTGTGAGACATAAATGAATTTGTAAGTGTTGTTTGATGGTTGTCTCGTGGTGTTGTAATTTTTGGTACTATTATGATGAGATACTTTATTGTGCTTTTTATGGTAGCGTTCTATAATGACTCGGTAGCAAGTAACTTTTTTTATAAATTTGATGAAAAATATTTCCTCACGAAATAGAAGCGGGATTTGGCGCGTGAGGGTCGGTTAGGGCTCAGGTTAGGCGTCGTGAGGGTCGGTTAGGGTTAGTTTTAGGGTTAGTGCAGTCATTCTGCTGAAATTGAAGCTGGATTGATGAACAATAATTTTCAATGAAAAATGGATGAAAAATATTTGCTGACGAAATAGAAGCGGGACTTATCGAACAAATTCTTGCCTAAAGAGAAGCTGGATCGATTAAAAGGATTCTCGGCAAACTAGAAGTTGGATTTATTAAAGATAACAATGCTGCAACGTTATCTACCGAGTCATTATAGAACTCTTACCGAGTCATTATAGAACGCTACCATTTTTATGGTTTATCTCAATAGGGTTGGTAGCTGAAAAGTTGTTTAAATTTGTTTGGAAATTTGTGATAAGAGAAAGAAGAATGCCCTACAAAAGTGGTGATAGTAAAGACAGGTCATCGACTAGCATTTATATGGTGCAATTGGATAAACAGCTCTGGCTTTGCAAAGCTGATCTGAAGTTTGTACTGTTTGGATTAGAGTGCGTAGATCAGCAAAATAGCAAAGGCAGCGTACACAAGATACCACCTTTAGACTATCTAGACCCTTGTTAAAAAATACTACCATTGTAACTTTGAGGACATGAATTCTAAATATATACAGATCTGTGAGGTAGTTGGAGAACAATTCAAGAGTAGAACGGAGTACTGAATTGCAATATTATTATTATTGAAATATTAAAGTACTTTTTATGTAGTGGCTCTTCAATGTTACCTGCTCAGAAGTGCTCCTGTCCAACCACGGCTAAATAAGACACTTTCTAAGTTCATAAGGAATATATTGGTGTGACCTCCAGGCACCTTGCAGATCGCAGCAGGTGTCCATTCCAGGTTATAGCCCCTGTAACTTAGAAAGAGCACTGCTGCTAGATATATAGTAGTTCACAAGTGAGATACTTCGGCTTGATCAGGGAGCAGATCGCTATTGGGCATGACAGGTGGGAAAACAGGTCGAGAGGAGCCAGACCCAGAGGTAGAAACCAGTCAATTGTCAATAGCATTACTCCAGGCTTGAGAGAACTAGCCAGTTTCGCTGCGTGGTCAACATTTGACGAAGATTTGGTACAATATTCTTAAAAGTTATATGCTAACATTTTGTATTGATAGCATGATCGCGGCATACAAATAGATCTCAAAAGTAATTTACCTATGGCGTACAAACTCATTGTAGCATGACCTCAATATAATAAAGAACTTTCTAAACACAGAGCTCCAGTCTGAGCAAGGCAGGATATTGCTTACAGATGCCATGTGATAGTTTGAAAATTGCAGTCATTCCATGTTACTTCAGCTTGCAATCTTGAGCATTAAGTTCTGTATTGATTTATGAGGTGACCGTTCATAAGAACACCCAGGCATCCTCTTATGATGTTGTTCTTTGAACAGTTCAACAACTCCAATTCTTTTGTTCTGTTTAAAAGACACAATTTTGAGTCTCTTCAAAGCCACAGTCCTTCAGATGACTGCACCACTGGCTAATTGATAATTATCAAACCTCTTGGGCAAAGTCATTGTAGATAATTATTGTCTATCGCTTTATCAGTAATAATAATATGTGGCACATTATTATATAACATTATGCAGCATTAGTAATATATTGTGAATCGTGTATGAATGTATGTATTATGGTGATCAAGCTGACAGGCCAATGCAGTCAGACAACTTAGCTGTAATGGATGCATGTCGTCAGTGAGAAGATGAGATGGCAAGGGGAGTGTAGGACATTTCCCCCCCTGGACAAAACCCCCCCGGACAAAAACCCCCCCGGACAAAAACCCCCCCGGACAAAAACCCCCCGGACAAAAACGCCCCGGACAATTCCCCCCAGGGTAGGACAATTCCCCCCCTTGTCGAACATATTGCGTGTAAGTGGTATTACTATAAAACGGCGGTCCTAAGTACACAAGTTGGATTGATGAAAAGATTTCTTGCTAAATAGAAGCCGGATTGATGCAAAATAATTTGTACTTAAATTGGAGCTGAATTGATGAAAATATTCTTGCTTAAATTGGAGCTAAATTGATGAAAATATTCTTGCCTAAATTGGAGCTGGATTGATGAAAATATTCTTGCTTAAATGGGAGCTGGATTGATGAAAATATTCTTGCCTAAATTGGAGCTGGATTGATGAAAATATTCTTGCTTAAATGGGAGCTGGATTGATGAAAATATTCTTGCCTAAATTGGAGCTGGATTGATGAAAATATTCTTGCTTAAATGGGAGCTGGATTGATGAAAATATTCTTGCCTAAATTGGAGCTGGATTGATGAAAATATTCTTGCTTAAATGGGAGCTGGATTGATGAAAATATTCTTGCCTAAATTGGAGCTGGATTGATGAAAATATTCTTGCTTAAATGGGAGCTGGATTGATGAAAATATTCTTGCCTAAATTGGAGCTGGATTGATGAAAATATTCTTGCTTAAATGGGAGCTGGATTGATGAAAATATTCTTGCCTAAATTGGAGCTGGATTGATGAAAATGTTCTTGCTTAAATTGAAGCGAGATGGATAAAAATAATTGTTATTTAAATAGAAGTTGGATGAAACGCATTTTTGCCTAAATGGAAGCAAAGGGGGGGAATTGTCCGGGGGGGTTAATGTCCTAGGCTAAATCAGGGGGGGAATTGTCCGGGGGGTTTTTGTCCGGGGGGTTTTGTCCTGGGGGGGTAATGTCCGCGCCCCGGCAAGGGAGAGGACTGTCCCCCCACCTAATATGCCACTGCTAAAGAAATGAAGTTGCTAACGCTTTACACCTATGGCTGCTTAAGTGCTAACTTGTGGGATTGCTCTTCTGTTTCCTGTTGTTCATGCGTGTGTGTTATGTGTATGTGTAGTAATCAGACTTTGTTACGTAAATATTTTTTCTTTGCTTACTTATGACTTATTAAGGTAGAACACATATGCTACAAATGCATCTACAGTTCTACACACAAAATTTGCTTATCTTGTGAGAACTAAATTGCCTACAGGTCTTCTGCTTGCTAATTACATTTATTTATGCATGTTTTGAATAAATTTACTTCATTTCATGGATTAATATAGTGCCTCTTCAAACTCCCAGCCCATCCACGGCAAAAGAAAAAAAGACTTTCAAGAGAGATTTATGAGACAAAGTTTTATTGGTCAGACATAATAAGGAATATAAATATTTCAGGGTATCTCCTTCTGATTTTTGCTATCTGAGAATTAGAATAGCTCTCATTCTCTTGTCATTTTCACCTACAGTTTTGTTTTCAGGAAGACAACAATCAATTGGAATCACTCATGGCAGTTTTTGTCTCAGGGTGCTATAAATTGTTACAACTATGTTGCCTTGCGGTGTAGTCTGTGTGAGCGGCCAAGGAGATGTTTATTGCTCCTCTTGTTTGTTCTGGTATTCAAGGCTGTAGTCTGAAAGCTGGGCCGCTATTTGGTGTGGTTTGATATATAGCTGTGGGAAGTGTGGCTAAACCTTGTGTTCATAAACCGACTTCATATGACTTGTCCTGTTAAAAGGATGATAGTTATTTCCAGACCAGACGAAAGCCATTTTTGCTTTTATCCTCTAGCCTGGTTATAGTAAAGCCATAAAAGCAGGTTCATGGCCCTGTAAACTGTGCTGTGAGAAGTATCTGATACTGCTGCCTGTTATCTGTAATGCAGTCATATCCAAGGATCTTCCCAGACATGTTGCACGTGTGTGACATGTCTTTGCACAGGCTACACATAGCATAGAATAAAATTCAGTTTAGGGTTGCTGTTAGGTGTTGAATTTCAACCAACCTTGATATCTTTGTCTCATGGTAAGCCCTTGATCTGTAACTACTTTACACAGTCCTTCAACAATCCAAATCTAACAAAGAGCAGTTTTTGTTGGTCATGCCTTTCTGAAGCTCATCCAGACTAATGTATCTCTCCCCCCCAAACATATTATGTGTCATCTGCAGAGTGTGCTACATTTAGACCTTGGCTGAAATCTTGCATAGAGCTCCCTGGAACTATTATCCTCAAAGGCTTTTTTCAATGTCTTCTTGTTTCCCTTCTTGGCTTTTAGCAGAAGTTGGAACTTGGATTGCACAATGATTTTGCATTCTTGTTATGTTTTTTAAAATTGATTTGGGTTTACAACTTTCGAATGCACCGTAACAGGTTTAGTGTTTGAATTCTCGAGAGCCATTCACTTCTTAGTTACTGCATACAAAGTTGTTTAAATGCGAAGTTGTCTATTGTCTTGAGTACCATAACGATGTCTGTTATTACCCAAAGAATTATTTTGCTGTTCAAGTGGATGGTCAAAATGATGAGTTTTATAATTTTTAGGGTTACGAATACAGTCGGAGTGGCAATCCAACGAGAGGCGTCACAGAGAAATGCATTGCTGCTCTAGAGAATGGAAAACACTGTAAGTCTATGTTATGTTTTATGTCTTGCTTGAGATAGATCATAGATCTTATGTGTTGTTCTCACTGGCCGATTGATTAGCTAATTAACTGGTCAGACTACAATGAAAGTAGGACACTTTTTTAGTTGTGTGCTATGTACTTGTACAAGTTTGTCAATTGTCTGATAATGTCACAATCAACGTGGACTTTGAAACACTTGGCTTACATCTATTTTGGCCTTGCAACCTGGACATGTGCTGTTTAATGATAGGCATTAAGGTGACTTAAGTGCTGATAGTTTTTTTATATCTGAGTTTCATACATTTACTGCTTGCTCCTCTGCTTGCTACTTAAGTAATTTAGTGAGTATATAATCCTTTAGTTTATATCCAGCTGCATGACCGCAATATGGTTTACATGAAATTTGGCAAATTATAATTCAAATCCACCGCATTGCGGTATCCAGGCCTCTTTTGAAAATTATAGCTTTTTGGAAGCATTAAATATCCTGTTTTGTCCTTCACAGAATCTGAACAGTTCTACTTACCTATCTGCTGTAACCTGGTCATGTCAATAGTGACCTTGTTTCTCTGGTGTATTGCAAAGAGGCATTTAAGTTGATGTTGAGAACATAATACTCAGGAACCAGAGCCCTTGATGTAGGTTAAAGCTCTTTAGCCTACTCCAAGGGCTCTGGTTCCTGAGTATTATGTTCTCACCATCAACTTAAATGCCTTTTTCCTTAATTATTAGCTTTAACGACTGCAAAGACTCTCTAGATCCACTGGATTTAGTATATCTTGTTTCTGAGTTGGGGGTAAAAGTTTAGCCTAGAGTTCTGATGAGCTTCTTGATCTCCATGCTAATTGTACTTGTCCTTGATATTAATTGTATTATTTGTTAATTATATTAATCCTCATCTCATATCACAATATTTATTGACAAAGGCTTAGCTGCAATTCATAGTCATAGTAATTAAATTTTACAGATGCCAGGTCAAAGTCCGATTAGTAGAAGAGACCTGGGCAGATGTTTAGTCATGGAGATTAAACAAGCGAAAACAGATGCACCCAATATGCAATGTGTTCCAAGTTCATATGGGAACATTGGCATTAGCCAGGTGCAATGTTCTAAGTGGCCTACTGTGAATTCTGGAGGGCCACCGAAATCGACCCAGTTTGTTGTTTACTGAAGGAGTTGGCCTTTGTGGACCACACTGCTGTGCATAATTTCTCAGCCATGGTTCGGACGTCAGTTGTAGAGGATTGGCAGTTGAGCATTGGATGCCCTGGTGAACTTCAGGGTAATTTTTCCACAGTCACGATGATCTAAAGCTTTTCTGGCTAGCAAAATCATGTATCAACTTACCTGGTGTTGATGAATCACACTTGTAAACAAGAATGGCTTCCGCATTATTCTGGGAACAGCTTGCACTGGACCAGGATGAACCCTGGTCCGTATATTAGACATATGACAATGCATTTATGCACTGCTGCCTATTAGTTTGTAATCATGATGCAGCATTTACACAATGTCTCAAAGAAAAACAGTGCTGAGCCTGAACTCAATTATGGATTGTTGTTACAATGCTAGTACATACCTCAAAATTTTCCATTGCACGAAATAGGGATGGTCATTGTTAAATAAATCATATTGCAACTTAGCCTTCTAAGATGTTACCTTTCTGCATTGTACTATGGTTTTCAAGATGTCTTTATCCAATGAATATTGGATATAATATTTCCTCTATTTGCTGAAAACATACTGAGATATAATCCACTTAAAATTTGGGGAGAAAATTTTTAATAGAACATCTATATAGTTCATATATCTAATGACCAACAATTTCCCTCACTATGTATTCATTTGTTACAATTTGAGACTGTCTTTCCTATGAATTTTTCTCGTATATTATAATTAAATGGTGGCCTTTACAGTACGATGAAACTTGAGGAGTAGTTGCAGACCAGCTGCAATGAAGACTCATTTGATAAGCAGAGTGAAATTTGTATACAGACTGATGAATCTAAGTGTTGATGAGTTTTAATTATAAGTTAGATTGATTTATTACTTTTGGATTGGTTGCAGACTACATGGGAGACCCTTTGTTGTTACTCGGGTATCCAAGGCCACCATCCTTTCCACTATGCACAGAAGGCAAGGCTCTTGGTATCATTTGCATGAACTGTGACTATGCAGAATCAAGCCTTTTCTGTGGTGGCCCAGTGGTCTGGAATGGACTCCCGAAGGAACTGTGCCTGCTTTCTGGAACTCTTACTGAAGCTTTTTTCCAACTCAAAACGGTACTTTTTGTCATGCTGTATCGGGAGTGCTTCTTACTACTCCCCTTGAAGAGGAGCTATACAAATGAATGAATAATTGTCTTATATGAGATTTTCTTTATTGAATTGTTTCTGTAATTCCTAGGCTTACTCTACGCCAGTGGTTTGGCAGCAACAGCGAATTTGACGAACCTCTTAAGCGCTGGTGACCACATTGTTACGATGGATGATCTCTACGGAGGTAAATCCAGTTGACATCTATCAGTTGTAAATAACCATTTCAGTTCTAATGGAAATCAAATCATAGTGCCAAGTCACTGTGCTCACTGATTGTAATTAACTGCTTTACTGATTTCACTATACTTTCAGTAGGTAAGTAAAGTAAAACCTAATGTTAATGATGTGAAACTGTGGAGGGATGCAATGAAATGTGTAACAAACAATGATCGTGGTGATTAAAATGATGATGAAGATGAGGAGGAGAAGTATGTCAATGGAATGATGATGATGGTGCTCTTGGTGGGGATCATGATGATGAAGTAACAGATAACAAATCTTGTCTTGTCAACTAAAGTGTAGTAAATGGTATCGGAAATGCTATACCCTTGGTTGGTAACTTGGGTAATGTCATGAATCCCTGCAAGAATTGGCTTGCTGTATCTGCAAGTGTAAGCTCGTTCTTACTGTCTCCTTTTTCGTTCTTTCTCTTGTTCTCTCAGTGTCCATCTCCACTCTTTGACTGTCATCTGGCTTTAAAATTAGTTTCAGCAATTATTCTGAATTGGTTTATTATGTGAGATTTGTTTGGTTTTGTCAATTGATTTCAAATTTCATTTCAGGTACCAATCGCTACTTCCGAAAAATTGCCGAACGCATGAACATCTCTTCGACGTTTGTGGATTTGACGGATCCAGAGGCACTTAGGACAGCAATTAAACCAAACACTAAGGTAGGAAGAATCTAGAGGAGTTTTGCCTATTTATCTAATAATCATTATCCAAGCCTAAATATGATCCAAACTTTTTTAATTATTTAATATTCTCTTCCGGATCTACAATGATAAGATAAAAATTATCAGTCTATAGTCATCACATTTATTTCGATAATTAATTTGTCCAAAGACATAAATAGCATTAGTGTTCTTTGTGGCAATGTTGCACTTAATGTGGTGCATTGCTCGACATTTCGTGATGAATTTACCGGTTGTTATATTAACTTGTACTCTTTATAAAAATATTTATGATGCAACCCTTAGAAATCATTTTATTTTACCATTGTCTTTCCTTACATTTGTTATTTTTGTCTGTGCCAATGATGAATTTTTGTAGCTCAGCTCTTATAGATGGTGACTTAATGTTGCAGTTTAAATTGTGACTAATGTTAAAGACTTCGATTGATCCTCTTGTTGGAAATCTTGCAGGCACTAATGTTTTACATTACAATAACCAAACTTGGTATTACCATATATGAAAAAATTATTGTGGTTTGCTGTGCAGTGCTTTGGTGTGGCACATTAATGTGCTATATAAGTTAGTTGTCTTCATGCAGGCATACAGACTTTGGTTTTTCTTTCTCTATAACTTAAACTTTTGTCTCAATGTTTTACTTTATTTCTGAAGAGAATAAATATTTCAAGCGACTACATTATTATCTTTCACGAGATTTACTATAAAGAATTGTACACACTAGTAATACCTTAATGTAGTAATAGTAATAGTAATATCTGGATGCACCTCTGATTAGAGTGCACTGTGAGAGGCGCTATATAAATTTATAGATACAGTACAATAGATACAATACAATAGATACAATACAACAGATAGAGTGCATGTTGTGATTGTATTGTGCAGATGGTTTGGTTGGAGACGCCAACAAATCCGATGATGAAGATTGTTGACATCGCAGCCGTGTCGAAAATTGCTCATGAGCAACCGGGTGTCATTGTAGTCGTTGACAACACTTTCATGTCGTCCTACTTCCAGGTAGGGTACCTCATTCTGCTCTTTGCAAGGATGTTTGTTAAGGATGTATGATAGGGTAGTGGTTAGCATACTCGACTCACAATTATGAGGTATGGTTAACAGAGTAGCAGGGTGGAAACATGGCTCGAGATTTTGTGTTCTGTTTGGATGTAAATGCTACTTGATTGCAATTTGCAGTTTCTATTGTCATATTTAAGTATGCAAAGTATGCTGCGTTTGCCGCCAATAGAATTCAGTGCATGATTTAGTCTTTGTGAGTGAACTTAGAGCTGCATTGAACGTACACTGTCCATAGGAAGATCTGACGGTGAGGAGGAGGACTGGTCCTCTGTCCTCATATAATTTTGCTCATGCTAGGAAAGCCTGCTGTCCTTAACAGTTGATGCTCATGTCAGTTGATTATGTGTTGTAGCGTCCTCTGGAGTTAGGAGCTGACGTGACAGTTCATTCCTTAACGAAGTATATGAATGGTGAGATGTTTTATCAGCTTTACATTTTTTACTAGTAAAGTCTTAGCTTTGTTATAGTTGGTGTTAGTTTCTGCAGTTTGCCATATTGCTTCTAGTGAAAAAAATGACATCTGCTATGATAGTGCTGATTAGACCTCTCGGCATGTTATCTGTATTTGGTTATTAATCAATCACATGTCACTTCTGATCAAGCTGAGCTCGTAGTGCCTCTATTGTGGACTACTATAATAATGCATTTTCACTCTTTCTCGGTGACTTGCCCTAAAACCTGGAATGGACTTCCTGTTCACATCACCTTGTGCCTGGAGGTCACGCACCACTATTTTCCTTTCGAACTTCTTTTGAAATAAAAAATTTCTGATTTCTAGTACCATGTCATTTTCTGTCGTGTTTTTTAGGCCATTCAGACGTTGTTATGGGTGCAGCCATTACGAAAGACGACAGCTTAAATGAAAGACTACGTTTCCTGCAGAATGGTAAAGTCTTCCATCTATGCACTACTAAACAAAGTTTGTGTTATGTGTGATGCCATTTTATGAATGAGTATTGTGTCTAGTACTGAATCACTCGTTTCAAGATAAAATGTTATTTTTCAAGTATTATGCAAGCAGTGACATTGGGATATAAAAATTCTTTATTTTAAGGTACGGTTAGTGTCTAGTAACATAGCATATAGCACTTTTTAACATAATATGGTAATCGATGAACTGCTGCCTACACCACTCTTTTATATTGTAAAACGTTTATCAAGATCAAACTGATGTGTGCGTTTCTGGTAAGAATCTGGTCTGGTTTGATAAGAAATTTAATTAAACTTGTGCTGTATTGATTTCATGATTTTTAATATGGATGAATGAAACATTTTTATATACAGCGGTTGGAGCAGTGCCTTCACCGTTCGATTGTTACCTCGTGAATCGAGGTCTGAAGACGTTGGCTTTGAGAATGCAAGCGCACATGAAGAATGGTCTGTACGTCGCTCACTGGCTCGAGAAGGACCCAAGAGTCACCAAGGTCATTCATCCTGGTACGTGTGCTGGCATTAAACTTTTGTAGATTTCTATTCTAGGATATACATAAATAAAATCTTTTGTCATTCATTGTGAAGAATGGTTTATGCTGCAGAAGTTTCATTATAATTATTGAGTTATCGATAGAAGCAAGAATTTATCTTGTTATTTTGCTGGCTGCAAAGAGTTGAATAAATGTCCATGTTTGTGATCACTAGGGGTGTGTGATATAATCTTAACATTTGTGTTAGCGTCGAGCCTTCTCGGTTGTTGGCCCATCCACATGGAATGGGCTCCCGCTTGCACTATGCTTACTACCTCGGAATAATTTGCCTGCTTTCTACAAGTTGCTCAAGACCTATCTTTTTAGTTGTGGCTTGACTGGGAGCGCCTCTGAGTAGGCTTCTTGAAGGGGTGCTATATAAGTTCTTGAAGGGGCGCTATATAAGTTTTCGGATGAATGAATGAAATGAATTTGGTTGTTGGTCTGGAAAGTTAAAATTTAGGTTTTTGCTCCAGTTGTGTCTTCTAGCAAACTTTGATATGAAATGAGTGTAATGACTGTACACTGTCAGTGGGATCAGGTGGAAAGAAATAGGATTGTTTGTATGTGCACTTGTTATAGCGCCCCTTCAAGCACTCTACCTACTCAGAGGCGCTCCCGACTGCAGAGCGGACACTGCATCAGAGTTTCACGCCGAAGCTACTTCACCGCGCCCCACAATTGACCATCAATTGACCATCTAGCCTTATTTATGTCTGAGTTAAGAAAAATCACCAACATTTTGCACTGTGGGTTTGTGTTAGGATCAAATTAAAAGCTTGCTCTCTAGTATTGGTTTTGTGTTCACCTATCAATTGTTGAATTTTGCTGTTCAAGCTGTGAGCAATTTGAACGGTTTCATCATTTATTTGTAACAGTGGGTTTTTGCGTTACTTACAGTTTATTAACACTTCTATTTCTTTTCAGGGCTTGCCTCCCATCCGCAGCACGCCTTGGCAAAGCGACAGATGAGGGGATTCAGTGGAATGATCACATTCTTCATCAAAGGTGGAGAAACAGAAGCATCACGCTTCCTCAGCAGTCTCAAGGTATCACGGAGAATTGCTTTATGAAAACCTGTTTTGATATTGCTCCACTGTGGTCAGAAAATAGATTGCAGTTGTTGATGCATTGTGGAGAAGTCTGAACAGAAACATGCAAGTGTCTTATTAGAATGCGTCGGCTATATTACTTTAACTCTGGCTTGCTCTGGTCGCTGCTTTTTGTGCTCAGAATCTCTAGAGGCGACTCTGTGATTCCACCTGCACACACACAATGATCAGACAGAATAGGGCTTTCTTGATTGTGGATTCCTCTCTTTGGAAAAGCCTCCTCGTTGGCCTGCGTTCCCTTCTGTGGGACTTGTATCCAGATCTTTTTATAAACTACCCAGGACTTTACTCTTTGGTCGTGCCTGGGTTTGGAGCACCCCTGAATAGTTATCTTTAAAGCGTGCTATAATAAATTCCATGGATAGATAGATTGCAACTGAAATATTGTTGACTAGCAGTGCTCAGTGTATTTATGCACCTGCACGTTTTTGCTGTACTTTTGAGGCCCTTGAATGTTGACACACATTGCCCTGGTAGACTAATTACTGGACAATACGCTGCATTTGTCCATGTGCAATCTATTGTTGTTAATGAGGCATTGTTTACTTTCTGCTGCTTGTGGCACAGTAATGCAAATTAGATGCTTTGCATTAGTATAGTTTTACAATTGCAAAACTTTGAAACAATGCTTGTGGGCTGTGGCTGGTAATAATTGATTTGTAATGGTAACCCTATAGAATGCAACTTTACTGTGTAGAACTTGATGAACTAAAACATAGTGATTGGATGAAATTTCAGGTTGTAGCTTTGGCTGAAAGTACAGGCGGGCCTCAGAGTCTGGCCAAAATGTAAGTTAGGCCAGCGCTTTTCCCTGCCTTGCCAGCCCTCTTGCCTCTGCTGCATTTGCTTTCTTTGTCAGAACATGAACACATTTTATTACCTTATATTACAGCTGTTCGTTTTGGCTGAGAGCCTCGGCGGATATGAAAGTCTGGCTGAGCATCCGTAAGTATTGTTCCTGTATTTTCTGGGCATTCACTTTTTATGTTTTTTTTATGATTACCTAATCCTTCTCATCATTGTCATAGCCGTTGTTAATATTCTGCTGCGAAAAATGCTAGAACTCGCACTGTTGGGCACAGTGCTGTAGGGGTATGTTCGGTGCCTTGGTGGTGGAAGGGTGTAGGTTTGAATCCACCTCTAGCTGCTGCGCAGTAACCCTGAGCAAGTCCTTCACTTGCAGTTGCTCACGCGCTTTGGCATGAAACTCCAACTCAGTGCCAGTGCTGTAGTCGGGAGCACCTCTGAGTAGTGAGCTTGGAGGGTGCTATAACAAGTGCTCATACATATAAAACATGTGTGTCATTACATTATCAAATCATCTATAAAGCTTCTATGGTCCATATCAGTTGGTGATGAGAGCATGTGTGCACATTTTGTATCCATTTGCTTTTCATAACTTGCTGAATGTCTTGTATGGTTTTGTAAGTTTAATCCACATCTTATTTGAATGCTAGCTGACTTTTATTGAGCTTTTTGAGACTTACTGCATTTTATTCGATATTGATGTATGTATTATGATGAGAGCAGTTTTGACATCTAGATATATTTTTTTATTTTTTAGTTGTTTTATGCTTTTTTGTAATTTTCAAACTTATTATTGCTTGCCATATTGCTTATGATATTTAACTTATTACAGACTTTTGGTTTCTGTATTTGCCCAAAGAAAATGTCCATTACTTCGTCATGAAAATGTAAAGTAGCTGAACTTTGTAGGGAACACTTGATGAGAATCTTAAGTTATTACTATTTTGTCCTTTCTGATGTATTATTTTATTGATATCCCTTGCAGCACACCAGCTGTTCTTTATTAATAGTCAAACACTGACATGACATTCATTTCTCATTTGATCCATAAAATCGTTTTTATTTATAGTTGTTGTACTATGCTGCATTGATCTTGTAGGGCGATTATGACGCATGCATCTGTGGCAAAGGAGGAAAGAGACGTCCTTGGTATCAGTGACACCCTCATTCGTCTCTCCGTTGGCATTGAAGACGTCGAAGATTTGGTGGAAGACCTTGATCAAGCGCTGAAGGCTGCGGTAGGTTGATTGATGAAGTTATTTGTTATCCTCTTAAGAAGTAGGCCTACAATTGCTCTTCTCTCTAAAGTTTTGACATTTTTGTAGTATCTGTAAATTAATAGGCAGGGCATTTTTAAAATTGAAATAACTATTAAGTATAAGATGTTCTTTTTTTAGTGTTGGTCATTAAGTTACAATTATTTTGTTAAATTGTTATCATTATTACGCATAAATTTATTAAGCTCCGCTATCCAATAACAATCGATGGTGCTTAGCATTTCTGTGGTGCGTGCGCAGTAACCATATTGAAAGGTGAGTATTCAATCCAATTGAATGCTCTTGAAGCACTTTAATAATGCTCGCCCACAGAGCTTTATGTTAACCTGTGTTATGTACCATTTTCATTTGCACATTAACAGTGTGCAGTGAAGGATTGTGACTGTCTTTCGATATATGTAAATCTCAAAAAAGAAACAACGGTTATACTATTTGACTTTCTTTGGCATGATCCATTCTGCGATATTTTGTTCTAATGGCTGGATTTGTGTTTATTTTAGGTGCCTGATGCTTAATGATATCGTCATTGTGTCTGGTTTACATTTTGTGAGATCAGTGATGTCTACTATTTCCATAATTATCCGGTGTAATTGAAAATCCAAATGTTTAGATATATATTATTCAGTTTCGTTGAGGGTATTCAATTAAAAGACATCACAATGAATGTGCTCTTACAGCTGTTTTCCATATCCCTGTGTTTATAAATGTAAAATACTTGCTCGGTTTGTGTAGTACTTCAGTATCTGATTACCTATGAAACACTTGACTTATTGAATTGAACAGTAAATAAAGACTATGTAATTTTCTACAAGGAATGTGTGTCTTTAAAGATTTCACATTTACTGTAGGCCTACCAAATAATGTTGTCAAATGCCATGTTTACCATACAGATTTACACAAAACTCCTGTGTGATTTCGTTACAGAAAGTTTTGTGGAATACCTTTAACTTGTCCATTTTTCAAATGTATTGGAACAATAAAACCATGCAGATTTTTATTTTGTACAATTTTACGTTATCGTTTTGGATATGATTTTCAAATTCTTATAAAATCCTATAAAGTTTGTGATGTCAAAAACAGCAACACTATATTCAGCTCATCTCAAAAGAAGCTGTGTGGCATTTGTTTAGTAATCAGGGTTCACAACACAACTAGGATATTAAATAATTTTTATCCCAATCGGTTTCTTACAATTTTTCCATGCGTGCATTTGTAAATATCTTAGTTATAGATGGCCAGAGCAATTCCGTGAATGTAGAGTGTCTCTTCAAAGGTTTATATGCCTGAAGATTTGAAAATCGATTTTGTGAAGCTTCTTTTTATTGTTGTAATACCTCCGATAGCTATGGGTTAGAAAGATTACTCCAGAGCATGGCAGTTGAGAAGTTTATCTGTTACTGTACTTTGTAGTATTTGAGCTCCTTTTATTTGCATTTTCTCAAGGCCGTAGCTAGGGGGGTGTTTTGGGTGTTTGAACACCCCCCGAAATAGAAAATGTGAAAAATAATAGAATGCATTTACGAGCACATGATGTAAAAACCGTTAAATAAAGCCATGAAAACACCCCCAAGATGGAAAATATGTGAAAAAACTGAAGTAATTAGGCCTAATTGGTGACATATAGTGAAGAATTCGGATGACCAAAAAAGGTCATCAGTTTTTTAGGAAGGAATATTGGTGAAACACCCCACGAAATCAAATCCTGGCTACGGCCTTGCATTTTCTAACTCATCTTTGGAATCTATGTTTCAAATTTTTGGTCAGTTTTACCTTGAGTATAGCCTAATACTGTATTTTGAGAGTTTAGTGAGTGACGGTTGCCCTCGGTAGGTCTATTACGGTAATGTTTCGTTTGTTGCAGGTTAAGTAAAACTTCACGTTTTTCATTTAACTACAAAAATACACAATGACCATTATCGGATTATTAGCCTATTGTTAATTCAGGTACAGTTGATATCAATATAGGTAAAACCGTAGTTTGCACTTGTCGCCCAATGTTCTGCAAAGAATGGAAGGAACTGACAGAGAGACAGACAGAGACAGACAGAGAGAGAGCAGTTTGCACTGTTCAATTATTTTATTGTGTTATTATAAAAAGAAAGCTGTAGGCCTATTGATGAAAATAATTGCCAAAATGGATGTTGGATTGAGAAAACTTGTTCTTTGCTGAAATAAAAAGCTGTATTCATTGAAATAATCCGGTTTTTTTTCATTGGATGTTGCTTTGATCAAGTTTTTTTGCTTAGATAGAAGTGGGATTGATTGGATAGGCTGAGTGTTTGGAACTGAAGCGACCAAGGAGGCCACTGGAAAAGAAGGACTAGGGGAGATTTATGAGAGTAGTAGCCCAGTCTACATGTTTTGAGTCTTGAGTGAAAAACCCTTGGAGAGATAGCCAGAGGTGAAGTTTCAGAGTCTGTTCCCGATAGAAGGAAAGTAGGCTAGAATTTACATCGAAGCAGGACTTTTGGCGCCGGACGTATTGGCGCCGGAATTTTTGTCACGCTCATTCTAGAGTAGGCCCTATAAAATTATGATATTGTATGCTCTGATTGTAGGTAGCTGTATTTTACGCACATATTGAGGTAAATTTTGTAATGCTATCCCACGCCATACAAAAGGTATGCCCGAAATAGCTAATGATATAGGCCTTTGTGCGACATACATTCCTCAGGTGCTCTGAAAGGGTCAATTATTCATGGTCCAGTGGGATATTATAATTATTAGTATTAGGCAATACTACTATTAAAGGCATAATTATAGTATCGGGGACCGACGTGTCGGTTAGGTTCAGGTTTAGAGGTAGTGAGGGTCGGTTAGGTTCAGGTTAGGCGTCGTGATGGTCGATTAGGTCAGCTTCGGCATGGTGAGGGTCGGTTAGGTCAGGTTAGGCGTTATGAACTTATGAGGGTCGGTTAGGGCTAAGAAGATGGTCAGTGTCGTCATAATAATAATAATATTCTCTTTATTCAACAATTTTATTAATCCGGTTGACAGAACGCAACCGGTTGCAGTGTACAATTATGCAGTTTGAACAATTTACACGAACGGAGATCACAGAAACTTAACT
Organism: Lumbricus terrestris; assembly: GCA_949752735.1. Taxonomy (NCBI): domain Eukaryota; kingdom Metazoa; phylum Annelida; class Clitellata; order Crassiclitellata; family Lumbricidae; genus Lumbricus; species Lumbricus terrestris. Next base: position 68,582,694 of record OX457037.1, on the reverse strand, counting down.
ATAGGCCTACTCACTGAGCAGACAGCCTGCAATACATGACGCTAATAGCAGCCTACAAAGCACATCAGCCCAACGGGTCCTCGAACTCGCTAGCGGCTAGCCTATCTCTCTCACTCTACGCCTGCGTGTTATCCATTAGGCCTACTCTATACCGGGCCCCTCATTCGACTATAAGTTTTACTATAAGTTTGTCCGAATTAAAACAATATAGGCCATAGGCCTAGAACTCCGCCACTGGTCGCACTCTGCCAGTGCCAGTCCCAAGCCTGGATAAAAGGAGGAGGGCGTCGCTAATTGTTCTTTGTTACCACACAGTTAGGCCTACGTTAAACTGCAAGTACTAGGCCTACTAGGCCTACTACAATATATATATAAGTCTGAGAAGGATTTTTACAAAGAGAGCGGAGGGTCAGAGGAAGACCATTCCAGGTTGAGGGTCCCACCACCGAGAAAGCACGGCTCTGCATAGTGGAAGTTCGAGCAAAAGGTACTGAGAGTAGACTTTGTTCAGTCGAACGAAGGGAGCGGAAGGGGTGAGAACTAAGAGTAGGGCTACAAAGCTCACAAAGATAGGCAGGAGCAAGGCCTAGCATGCAGCGCCAGACTAGAGTAGATATCCTATACTCAATTCGCTGCTTGAGTGGAAGCCAGTGGAGAACGTCACGCATATAGCTGGAGATGTGGCTGAATTTAGGTATATATATATATATATGGTCTACACATTACGGTTAATGAATACACTACTGAATGAAACTTGAAAAATAAATATTAAACCCAATTCGATCACATCGACTTGGCCTAGTTTTGTATCTTACTCACCTCTGCAATTATATGATCTCAAAATGAACTTATACGATAGTAGATCTGTGTCATAATCTGTGTGACGTCACAATGAGTCTAATTTCGAATTCTCAGTGAATTTATATAATAGTAGATTGGCATTGAAATCGTTGTGATGTCACAATTATAGGCCTCGTTTTAGATTCTGAAAATGAACTTCAATAATTATTACAGTATAGTAATCGAAGTTACGTCACAATAGACCTTGTTTATACTCATCTATAATAGTAGGTCGGAGTGACGTCACAATAGGCATATAGTTTATTCTCAAAATGATCGTCTATAATAGTATTTCTGTATCATAATCAAAGTGACGTCACAATGGACCTAGTTTTATATTCTCAAACTGAACGTATAATAATAGATTTGTATCATAATCAGAGCGATGTTGCGTTGAAACAACCCCAGTTTTGTATTATGAAAATGAAATAATATGATGATAGATCTGTATCATAATCGAAAGGACGCCATAACAGGCCTAATTTCTTTTTCTAAGTTAACTTATTTAATAATACAATTGTATCAAAATTTATACTGGACGATCTGTATAATAATCGAAGTGACGTCACAATAGGCCTTATTCTCAAAACGTACTTCTATGAATAATACATTCGTATCCTTATCGAAGTGACGTCACAAGAGGCCAAGTTTTTGAATTCTTAAAGTGAACTTATGTAGGGGAAGTAGGGGCAAGACGGACCCTTGGGGCATGATGGATCCCGTCAATATAAGGTATATATGATGTCGCCACCTATCGAATGAACTTTAATTATTGTAAAACTGTTGGAGCTTTGGTGATTTGACCAAAATAAGCGACTGAAACGACATTTTTTCGTTTTTTATGATGAAAAGTTGATTTTCGACCTGTTCGATCCTATTTTCAAGAAACAGTTTTTTGCTAAGTATTCAATTGCACATTGTCACAGGCTTTTGATGCAAGTATATCTGGTTAAACACCCTTTTCTGCCGTATTAATGAATTCAGTATTGGCAGGATACCCAGTAGATTAAAATTTTAATTGGTGAAAAGTTTATACCTTACGCATGGGGGTGAGTTGGATCAGTCACCGACGGGGCAAGACGGACCTTGTGATCCATCTTGCCCCGTTTTTGTTAATTTTTCCTGTGGTTCGAATTTTTTCATCCGATTTCACATGTTAATTAATTATTATGTTATTATTACTATAACAATAATTGTTGGATACAATAATAATGACAATTAACGCGAAAGTCACGATTGCAGTGGTCTATCTTGTTCCACCATGGGGGCAAGATGGACCACTAAAATTGCCTAAAATTGAAAAAATCTAGTCCAATGTAACTTCTGCGTTATTCTCACTGTTTTACATTATAGACGATCACATTTATGCATAAAATAGTATTCTTCATGTGATCAGAACATGCTATGATGAAAGACTAATGCGTAGGGCATGATTTATTAGATTGGTCCATCTTGCCCCATAGTGGGGGCAAGACGGACCATTACGACTACATTTTTAAATTTAAAAAATCTTATTATCAAAAAGGAATGCAATTAAATTTGTGTTGCCCTTAGCTATAGTACTGTATAAGCTACGAGTAGCAAAAAATATTGGTGCCCATGAAGCACGTTTATGGTGTCTCAAAACCAAAAATCCGTTAAGGGGTCCGTCTTGCCCCTACTTCCCCTAATAATGAAATTGCATCATAATCAGAGTGACTATGCATCATCAAACTTGGCATAGTTTTGTTTTCTCAAAATTGATGAAATTATATGAGAGCAGATACGTACGTATCTTGATCGAAGTGACGTCACAATGGGCTTAATTTCGCTTCCTCGGTGAACTTATTTAATTGTAGAATTGTATCATAAATGAAGTGACGTTATATTATAAAAATTAACATCTGCATGTAGACCCAAAACAGGCCTATAATAGTAGATCTTTATCATACTCATTAAGGGACGGATCCAAGGGGCCAATCCGGCCATTACCTCTCCAATCACAGATTTGCATAGGGCGTGGCCCCTCACCCATATAGTTTAAAGAAGCTGCTGTAAATAAACGCAACGGGAACAGGAAGGTGAGAGAGAAAGTAGCACCTGACTAAAAAGTCATCAGATTAAAAATAACCGGAGTTGCACGGGTTTTTAGAAGTTTTTTGTGCGGAAGACTAAAAAAAAGATTTATTCGGCGGAAGACCAACGAAAAATTTTCACGACTCAAGACCAAAACTTTTGGGACCCCACTTCTAAAATTTCTTTATCCGCCTCTGTACTCATTCAACTCAAATCGAAAACGCACGTCTATAGCATGGATGTAAAAACGATGAAAATAAAATAAAAAACGGTAAAAAAACGTCGTTTTTTCGAAAAGATAAAAAACGACAAAAAAACCGATAAAAAACGGAAACGGAAAAAAATTTGCGTTTGTTACATCTGAAACTTCATTTTAAGCTGAAAAACCTTGCTTATGCAATTTTATCTTAATCTGCAAATAACACAACTTTATTATTAGGCCAAAATTAATTGGTTATGCACCATTAATTGGTTATGTGCCATTAATTGGTTAATGTACCATTAATCTACCACAGTTATTTTTTATAACTTTGGTTTGATAGGAAATTCAGAAAAATTAGAGGCATTGGATATTTTTCAAATTTAAATTGTAAACATAGGACCACATACATGTAAGTTCATGCTGATCGACATAACGCAATTAAAATCTAATCAGAAGCTAAGACCATAGATGTATACTAAATTGTATAATGTAGGCTACATTTGTACTTAAAATTGTTACTTACAAATATTTATTATTGGCCCAAGAATGTTATATCAAAATAACTCTTACAGATGTCATTTCTTGTATAGGGACCTACTACATTTATTTCTCAAATGATGACTTAAACAATTACATAATGATACTATAATTATCTGAATCCTTGAGAGTACGGTGAAAACGTATGGAATATCAGACAAAAATGAAATTAAAGAAAATAATAATACACAGTAAATAAATAAATAAAGTAACATAAAAATGAAAAACGATAAAAAAAACGATGCGAAAAATAAAAAAACAAAAAAAACGAGTTTTTACATCTATGGTCTATAGTCAACAGTAGCCTAACTTTCACAGTCCACTAAGACGAAATCGCCAGCTGCCAAAAGGGTCATTAGCTGCACTTGTGTGCAAAAACTGAATTAAGCCTACGTTATCATCATGTAGGTCACTTTGAGACTTCAAGAAATAGTAAATAAAAAAATTCTAAGTTGAGACGAGTCGAGTCGATGAAACAACGATCGACTCGACTTCGGAAAACGGACGATCGACTCGACTTGCAAGTCGATCGAGTCGAGTACTTTTCGATCGACTCGGCTTGGCAAGACTCACGACTAGGTCGAGTTACTATCGACTCGATCGATCGACTCGATCGACTGCGGGGTATAGGCCTATGACAGAGTGTGACGGAATACCGAAGGCAGAGCAGGATGAGAATTACCGTGGGGTTCAATCCCTAGCTTTTGTTAGGACCCCATAGTGTGATTTTGTCAAAACGAGAATAGCTTTTTAATATGTTTTTTTAGCCTACATTATTATTATTACATTGCTGCATTAGATAGCCTACACGAACTGTTATAATATAGGCCTACCATGATACTATCTACTATCATAGGCCTATTGTGGTGAACCCGGGTTCGAACTCCAATAGACCTACCAGGATGACTATCCTCAGTCCCGTTCTCTCGAGTGGTAAGGCAGGGTAGACCTAGGCCTACTGCTCCTGGAGTCCTGGTGGTCTTTCAAGAGACTAATTTATTAATGAAACTGAACGAAAGAAGAGAACTTGCTTCAATAATCATCTGAAAAACGATAGGCCTATATCTGATAAGTTCAAATCTTTCACTATTCGCGAACAAGTAGGCCCTATCGTCCGATCTTCGAATTACGCTGTCGCCAACGGTCCACGTGTCAACAAAGGGTGTTCGTCTGCAGTTAGGCTAACTCACACTTAGATAATTTCGTTTGAGCGCCACAATAAAGTTCTGCTCTCCGTCCGTTGCTACAGCCGTCGAACGATTCTCTCTGGATTCTCTGGAACGACGACGACACGGGCATCGACGAAGCCTGTCGACGACTACCATCGACTCACAGCGACTACTCTGCGGGCGAAGACGATGTTCTCGATAGACGTCAGTTCTTTCTGTGCGTCGCTGTCGACTCTACGTCGTGTGTCTCCGCTGTGTCACTGACTCCGCTGATTGTGACTCTCCGTGCGACTGAGAAACTCCGTCTCACTATCCGCTGACGTCGTCATCGTCGTCGTCGTCGTCGTCATCATCATCATCGTCATCGTCATCATCATCGTCATTATCATCATCGTTGTCATCGTCGTCGTCATCATCATCATCATCGTCGTCATCATCATCATCGTCGTCGTCGCCTTCGTCGTCTTCTTCATCATCAACATCACCGTCGTTGCTGTCGTCATCATCATCATCGTTGTCATCATTATCATCATCGTCGTTGTTGCCGTCGTTGTCATCATCATCATACTCATCGTCGTCGTCGTCATCATCATCTGCTGAGCGCAGAACGCATTTCAGAGTGCATGATACGCATCAAATGAGATCCGATCAATTGAATTGAATTGATTTATTATGTCCGATGGTTATCGTGCACTCTGAAATGGGTTCGGTGCACATCAGATGATAATGACGACTACTATGATGTCGACGTGGCTATGAGTTCAAACGGTGGACCACCATTAGACGTCGAGATCTACATTACGGCAGTTTCTTTGTCCTTGGGTGATTCAGAAATATCATCCAGCTGACATCACCGCAACCTTAGAGTTCACTTTGATAGCTGTTTGACCATGTGATTCAATTTGTTTGAGATTACATTTACCAACTGCCACGTATTAAAACCTTCCGCAGATTAACACCAACCTCAACCACCACCATGCTAGTCAACAGCTTTGTTGTCTCCAGGGTTGAGTACTGCAACAGCATACTGGCGGGTCTACCGGCACGCCAGCTTGAGCGAGACAGTCGTTTCTAATCTCTGCTGCACGTGTCATATAATGTTATGGCCGGGACACCACCCGATGACGTCACCAATCTGCTTCGTGGCACTGGCTGCGTGTCCCTCAGCGGCGAACATACAAACCGTGTTTGATCAGCTACAAATCACCGCATAACCTCATGTCGGAATAGGCGTTCCTGACTTCTGCAATCGTGTAGCAGAAAATCCACTAAGGTCCCCGTCGATTGGTCTGCTGCAAGTTCCACGGTCTTCTACGAAGTTTGAGACTGTTCCTTCTCGGTCTCAGGACCCACGACGTGGAACAATCTTCCCGATCATGTGAAGAAACCCCCATCCTTGGAGGGATTTAAATCGCAGCGCGAGACCTCCTGTCTTTTTAAACAATCATATGACAGCCATTGCCTTTTTAAATATGCACAGCGCACTTTCCTTCGGCGCTATAATGATAGTCGTCTTATCACTTTTAGACTATTATAAATAATTATTATCGTCGTCGTCATCCTCCTCCTAATCATCGGTTTAGTTCGCCAGCCATTTTGACAGCGATACCTTGAGTCGAAATTGAATGAGTCGGATTTTTGTTCACTCTAACAAGTTCAAAATCTGATCCAACCAACTCACTCACTCACTCACCACCCATCTAGCTACACAAACACACACACACACACACACACACACACACACACACACACACACACACACATTCCATTCTACCCACCAAAACACAAAAAATCCCACTGCACGCATCAGCTCAACCCACGCCGCCGCACCTATGCTCAGCGACAGCCTACTCACATTGGCTCAGTCGCTGATTCATCTGGCTATAATAGGCCTATATACGCAGATGTTCGAACAGTCTTTGTATATATGTTTGTATGTATGTTTGTATGTATGTATGTATGTATGTATGTATGTATGTATGTATGTATGTATGTATGCATGCATGCATGCATGTATGTATGTATGTATGTATGTATGTATGTATGTATGTATGTATGTATGTATGTATGTATGTATGTATGTATGTATGTATGTATGTATGTATGTATGTATGTATCTATGTATGTATGTATGTATGTATGTATGTATGTATGTATGTATGTATGTGTGTGTATGTATGCATGTATGTATGTATGTATGTGCTCTTGTTATAGCGCTCCTTCAGGCTCGCTGCTCAGAGGCGCTCCCGACTACAGAACGGACACTGCATTGAAGTTTCACGCCGAAGCGCGGAGCAATTGCGAGAGAAGGACTTGCTCAAGGTCCCTAAGAGGTGGCTTGAGGTGGATTCGAACCTGCAACCCTCCGGAAGCAAGGCAACGAATATCAGCTATATACACCACCGCGCCCCACAATTTGAATGGGCTGATTAATCTTTTTTTTCTCAGATATCTGTTTCTTGTTTTTGCTTCCGAAACAGAGTCCATATCATTCATGCACGGCTTCTGAATAAAAAATTGTCTCTCGTTTCTGGAAATGTTATCTGCACTTGTTGCATTTTTAATCAGCCTCGATCGTACCCGAGTTGCTCAGGAACACGCACGGCCATATAACTGATACTGGAACGATTTGCATTTTTGCTTCTTTCTGCAAAAGACTAGGCTATGTCGTAGAAACGTAGTCCCTAGGATTGCATGCTTTTAAATTTGATTAGTCGAATTAGACTTTATTCGAAATTATCAGAAAAATTTATCAGAATTTTGGAAACACAGTCCATCGATAATAAACGTTTCGTAGACAATAAAAAGCCACGTTGTGAATCCAATAGTGCACTGATCGCTTGACATCGGCTTCAGCTTTCAGCATTGCAACGAGTTACAGCGCCGGTGAATAAGCTGGTCTCCCTGACGTGGTTTTTGTGGGCGCTGAGAAATTCTCGAAGATTTACATTACATTACTTGGACGAAGACTTCGAAGAGAATGGCGCGGTGCTTCTTCCTGATTTCGTTGGTTGTGTTCTCGCTTATCTCAGCCGCAGCAGGTATTTTTGTAATTTATTTTGCGTAGGCTTTCAACCGATCACTTGCTGGTTATAACAGTACGACTGATGACAAATCTCGGTCCTAGGCCTACCATTATTTTATAGACTCGTAAAAGATGCATTGCGGAGAATTTGGAGAAGTAAGAAGGTCTTATCGTTTAGCGCTGAAGTTCTCGTTTCATCCAGAATCTGTGGCATTTGTAGAAGCATCTGAACGTGCCACATAAATGCTACGGTACTTTGCATCCGTGATGACAAATTAAACTCAAGAAGATTCTATATTAAATACACTGGGTCAGGTGTATGGAACTCAATAATTCCTAATCATAGGCTATTCAACAGGTATCCAGTTTACAAAGGGCTAAGACACTGCTACGCGACTACTTGATTGATGACTGCGAAGATATTTAGCCTTGTAGGCACTGATTTTTTTGTTTTGTGTTTATTAGTTAAGTTTACTCTATTATTTGTCATTTCGGGCTTTTTTTTATTAGGCTAGGCCTACTGTTAACTTCATGTCGTTAACCGTTTAGCCATCTTTTACAGTACCGGTAGCACAAGTAAATAGGTGTCTCTGGGGTGGATTATTCATCCCTTAATGCCTTCTTTGTTACCATCCGATTATGTGAACCGGTGCTACTGTATGGAGCGGAGTGCTGGTGTCTCCGCAGAGAGGATGAGAGAAGACTAGGCTACTGGTGGCGGAGATTAGCTGGCTGCGAAGAATTCAGGGTAGAAGTCGGAGAGACAGGATCCGAAACGAAGTGACTCGAAAGGAGCTGGGACAAAAGGAAACAGTGTTGGACAAGATCAGAAAAAGAAGACTCACCTGGTTCGGGCACGTGACACGAATGGAAGACAAAAGGCTACCAGCCGCAGCTCTGCACGGGCATGCGGAGGGAAAGAGAAGTCAAGGGAGACAAGCAAAGACCTGGATGGACAATATAAAAGAAGATCTAGCAGCACAGAACATGGATATGAGTGATGCGGTGGATAAAATTAGAAACATAGCAAGCTGGAAACGCCTGTTGAAGCTTCATCGCTGGCGTAGGACCTGCGCGTGACGAAAGAGAGACCAAGAAGAAGAAGAAGAAGAAGAAGAAGAAGAAGAAGAAGAAGAAGAAGAAGAAGAAGAAGAAGAAGAAGAAGAAGAAGAAGAAGAAGAAGAAGAAGAAGAAGAAGAAGAAGAAGAAGAAGAAGAAGAAGAAGAAGAAGAAGAAGAAGAAGAAGAAGAAGAAGAAGTTTATGTGAAGCATGTTATATGTATACCATGACTAATTGTTTACGGTTGATGGTCACAACAAATTAAATGAAAAAATTTCTTTGCACATTATTGTCCTTTCCAGTAAACCATGTCTCAATAAAAATTATTTTTAAAAAATAGTTCCTTCATCACTACGACTATTTTGATATAATTTCTTTATCCTAAATTGATCATAAAATGCAAAGAGGTAGTCTAGGCCTAGCCTATTTCTGACTTCTTAGGCCTACAATGTACTGTGCGCGCCAGTATAGCCTAGATGAGTGGCATAGTGTGTCTAACACAATTTAACGACTCGGAGACGTTTTCTGGCATGATACGGCATCCAAACCTTTGGGCGCTCAATGCCGCTCGTACCGACGTGTAGGGCACTGTAGGCCCTATAACTGCCAGGATGAGATGGTAGCCTACTGTAATGTGACGAGAAGAGAGGAGAACAGCTGCGTTAAAAGAATCATGAAGGCGGATGTCTATGGTCGACGCAGTCAGGGACGACAAAAGAAGAGATGGGAGGATGCGATACAGGAGGACATGAAACGCCTCAAGCTGAAAAACGAAGACACCAAAGACAGAGGAAAGTGGAAGAGGATGAGCTGAGTAGCTGACCCCTCCGCAGAGAGGAATTAATACTAGTCTGAAAGAAAAGAAGAGAAGATGTGAGGTAATGTTTTGAGCCCCAGAAATCAACGCATTTTTTACAGGTAGACCAGGTAAACACTGAAATCTAGTGCTTTATGAATCATGAATTTAACTAAAATTATTAATACAGAAGAATGAGAATGAAGGAACTTGCTTGATTGTGTAATTTGAAAGACCGAAAGACCCCTACCCCAACACACAAAAAACACTTCGGATTTGGAAAATTTGCGTGGGTCACCTTTTTAGCCCTTGGGGACCCCCAGCGGGGCCAGCACCCCCTGGTTGCGCCACGGACTCATTTACAGCGAATAGCGTACTGTATATCTACTAGTCATAATTATGTGGTAGGCTATTGCTTAGTTATTAATAAATAAGCGGGTCTGTCAACTATTTTTTTTCTGGTTACCTGATCATCGACGTGACTGACGAATTCAATGGAGTAGCTTTGGAGTATTTACAATAATTGATAGTCCTAAGAATAATGTATTAATGTTTTCATTAGCTGTTCAACACGCGACATTTGGGCTACCTTTTGGTGTAGTTTGGTGACCATTTGGCACTAAAGCTGGCGACTCTGGTCTGATGCAATTCTAAGTGTTCCAGATTTTATGCAGTTCCAATACAAAACGCTTCTGGAGAAACATTCTTTTCTGTAGGCTACTTATAAGACTGAAATCTGTGCAGGGTCGGCGCTACGCCAGAGATGACAGGGTGTTTGCCCTGGTAAAATGCCTTTGCCCTGGCAGTTGCCCAGCCAGAATTTTCCATGCCTGAATTTTCGGGCATAGCTTATGGGCCTATTGTTTCTTACTGTTCCCGTCCGTCTGTCCGCTCTCTGAGTGCGGACGGACGGAAACAGTAGGCCTACGAAGCAATAATATGTCCCAACAAATTCTGCAGGGAAACATTCTGGCAGGGAGAAATTTCTGACAGGGAAAAAATTCTGTCAGGGCAAAATTCTGGCTAGTCAAAAATTTTTGGCAGTACAAAAGTTCTGGCATGGAAAAATTGTGGCAAGGAAAAATTCTGGCATGGAAAAATTCTGGCAAGGCAATAATGTGGCAGGGCAAAATTCTCTCAAGGCAACCTGTGGGAAAATAATAATAGTAAGATAGGTCCTGTCAATGTACAGTGGGCCTCTAGAAAATTGTAATGAGATCTCATTGCTGCTGCATTGTAGGCTAATGGTGATCAAATAAAACGCACGAATTGCAGGGCTTTTTTAACGCGCAGTTGTACACAAAATGTGCAGTTCTAAATGGATTTGTGCAGTTGTAGAAGCACTTCTCTGCAGTTAAAAAATTAGCAAAAAAGGTCATTGTCCTCCGATTGGAAGTAATCTGTCATGGAGGGTGGGAAAGAAAAGAAGTGGTTGTGCAGTTCTAAAAATTTCTTAAAAGCATCCCTGATGAATTGATTTGAATTCAATTGTTGACCATCTTGCAGGCTGGTCTTGTTGGCGCGTCACCTGTTGCCGCCTTGTGCATTGGACACCGGCAATATAGAAGTTACAAATTAATCATGATCACATTTGTGTCGAAACAATAACTGCCAAAAATAGATTTTTGCCTGTTAACCCATTAGTGCCCAGCGTCCGTTATAACGGACGCTCAGAAAACACGTTGCCAAAATAAGAGGCAACTGTACAATATGGTCATCACTATTTTTTTAAATTAGTAGGTCAATTGACTATAGATTCCACTATTGTGATTGCCGGATTATGTGAATTGGAAATATTTTATTGCATGTGCTAATGTGTCTACTTCAGCATATCAAAAATCTTCCCTACCTCTAGTTATTATATTTCTGTTTGGCATTGAACGAGGAGGAATTTAGAGAAAGTGAAAATGTTGTTTATAGTAGCCACATGGGTCAACATGCTGACAAAATATTATCCCAATTGCCGCAAGTTTTCCTAAGGAAATTTCGATTGCAATGTAAGCGTCCGTTATAACGGACGTCGGGCACTAGCCTAGAGATGACGTTTCCTACAGCAAGTCTCTAAGCGTCATTGTTCCATCAATTACCTTCGTCATAGCATTACTTGTAATATGAAGTAGGCACCAGCCTGCAATTTATTCAGACCGGCGACTCACTATTTTGACGTGAATATTTAAGACTTTGCACTTCTGACATGAGTTTGGGTACGACGGTGCATGCACTTGAGGAACCTGTACTTGAGGAACCTGTACACAGGTCAATTTACCTTGAAACCCATAGCAGCCAGGTGCAAAGAACTAGTATACATCATGCCTCACTATACTGATTATTATGCTGGCGTGACCGTTGTGTTGTAAGAAACTTCTACCCTCCCCCCTCCACGAGGGGACCGGATTCAATCCCTGTCCATCCTCTCCCAGGCCGACCATTCCCTCCCGATGTAGGCTTTGGCTCATTTCTGATTTCCTCTGTTTTGGACTTGGCTCAAGATGCGCCCACCCTGTATAGGATATAAACCCCAGTTACTGTAGGCCTATAATAGTTTCCAGTGCACGAACTTTTGGATGGTGGACGAGGGTCGTGTGCATTGATAGTCACACAGCCAGAAGAAAGCCATGTCTGTTTTTCAAACTTCCATGCTGCTGTACAATCAAGGCGGGGCGGCTTTGGTAAGTAAGATCGGCGCTATGCTTGTTGCATGATATGACGTTCAATCAGTCTACCTGTTTGACAGAGCTTGGTATCTCACAAAGTTTGCTAAGGCAGCAGACGTTTGACATCAGGCAACATTATGGCTGTAAGTGTAGGCCTACATACAATGTACGTGTCGTGGCGTACCACCCAGTACTCAAGTGCTTGGCGTACCATCCATCCAAGGTCATCGTACTGCTGCAGTACTATGAACCTGATGTACGATGCGATGGTAACAATCATTGGAATGTACTAAGAAACACAAACTGTCATTGCAAGGCTTGAGAAATGTGATGGAACCTTTATAATGGAAGCCACAAGTAGGCTACTATCACAATGCATGAAACGCTCGTAAATAAGCTGGTGCCCTGTACCTGGCATTAGATAAATGGAGACACTAAGCTCATATAATAAATAGATGTTGCAAATCATCAAAAACATTCACCAAGCATTGTATGAAATAAGAAGGATGCTTTATTCTGCAATGGTAACCGAAGCACTAGGCTAGTGCCCGACGTCCGTTATAACGGACAGTATGGAAAGTACTCATATTGTAGCAGGAATCGATAAATAATTTCCCAGCCATGTTACTGCACCAAATTGTTGAAATTACTGAAACTACAACTTAATTTGGTGGGTATTACCACTTTGGGCACTAATGGGTTAATTTACAGCTATGTTGCGTGTGAAAATTATAGACCCACATCTCTTCAGCTTTGAATTCTTATTTAGTTGCTCTGGGGGCAGGTAGAAGAAATGCCGGTATGAGCAGTGCTCGAAGAAACAGAGTTAAATAAGCGTTTCGCAAAAGAGGTGATCGTGAGACGAATTGAAGTTTCTTACGAGTAAAAAATAACCCATTTTTTACCATTGAAGTTGTTCATATTAAGTAGTCAACAGCGCTGTAGGCCTATCATAGTTAGCCATACTCTACCATAGTTAAACTATTTGAAAAGTAGAAATAGATACCGGTAACGTAAGAGGCACATCGTAAAGTTGGTATATTTTGTTATAGAAGTAGATAAAGTGAGTATTGGTTACAATAAGAAATCAACATTTACATTTTACAGGCTTCGTGATCAGTTTTTCGCAGCGCTGGGCTCACGCTGCTGATAGAATAAATCGATGGATCCTTCGTTCAAGAATTTAATGCATTTGTTTCGTAGGTCGAAGGTGCTATGAGTGTTCATCTCTCTTGGATGGACTCGATTGTTGGACCGCAACAAACATGGATCGTTTTGTACACGATTGCAACTCTGATGACGATCACTGCCAATATGTGATCACAAGTGAACGTGGACGAAGTTAGCAACTTGCTCATTAGGCCTATAATATGTTATTTTAATTAATTAGCCTATTCATTCATTCATTCATTCATTTCAAGAATTTATATAGCGCCCCTTCTTGGAATCCACTCAGAAGCGCTCCCAATCCAACCACGGTGAAACAAAGAGTTTTAACGAGCCTGTAGGCTATACAGTGTATAACACTGACTAGTCAACCCTAGGGAACAGACGCATCTCGATAAGGTTGTCAAAAATTCCATGAAAGTAATGACGTTCGAAACAAAACACATTTGTAATAGTACCGTAGCAAAATAAAACCAGCAATAGAGGGCGTAGGCTAAAGCAATTCGATAAAACTGACAAAATTCGGAAGTGCGCACTGACGGAAACTATAAGAACCGCAAACAGAATCCACTTGATAAACTGGGTATTTCCTTAAAAGTCGTTTATTGTTTTTGTAAATTTCCGTCTCGTTTGTTTCCGTTTTTAATTTTTTTTATATAGGCCTAATTATTTATTAATTTACTGTCTGTTATTATTTTCCTCATTTTTTTCTACAATATTCGTTACGCTGTCTCATTACTTTCAAGGATTCATCTAACTTAGGCCCCGATGTCATTTTTAACAACTTGAAGTCATCATTAGGGTGGTTTCTAGAAATTCTAGTGAAATTCGGCTAGGCCCTATAGACAATGTGGTGCTAGAAATGTGCTCCTTGTTCACGGACACACAACAGTAGACCGTCACAATTTCAGACAAATCCTAACGTTTTGACCTAGTAATGACACTTTTTTGTGTCTTCTACTTTTTATCCGGACACAGTGTACAATGTAGGCCTACATGTACATCATAGTTTTAAAATCAAGATTAGACTCGAAGTTCAACATGGCCACATCCAGAAGATACTGTAATTGGCTATTATAGGCCTTTAAAAATTAATTCTATCATGTTCAGGTTCTTCAACTTGCCTAATAATCTCTTTGCAGAGGCTATTGCTGATTGAATTGTCTACAGTAGGCCTAACGTAAGCTTGCAAACATTTGGAAATTACTCGAATTTTGCTATGTAACCTATGTTAAAAAGTTATGCAAGTTCAATGGGCACTTCCATAATTTGTCTTAGGCAATGTACAGAGGGTAAGTCTTTCTTTTTCGCTTATGAGACCCTGACCATTAAATTCTGCAGGATTTTGCTTTGAATTGGCAAAAACCTTTCCTACCAAATCACCCGCATACGTCTATAGATATTTCCAGAAGAAATCAAACCTTTCAGACAGGTAAATAAAAATAATATAAAGAAGGAAAAAGCTTTGACTGCAGTAAAGCAAGATTGATAAACAGTGAATGAGCTTACCTCCACAATGGTCAGCATATTTTTTATATTAACACCGACACTATAGGCCTACATAGGCCTATAGGCCTACCGGTATAGTGTGATGACAGCTTTGTCCACTAGCCGAATCACCAATAATTGTTAAAAAGAGACCGGCGAGCCTTGTATTTGCATACCACAGGTCCACAGCTGAAATTTGATATAATGTCAACTCTGGTGTCATATGAGAATGTGTGCGGGAGGGCAGTTTGATGACAGTGCTCTGGATCTGGGTATCTTGGAAAGGGGATCATAATTATGGGTACAGGATGCCCACATGTATGTGCACCAGTAGCGCAGCCAGGAATTTTTCATGGGGGGGTTTTATGACCGGATACCCTGTTTTTTGCTGTGTTTTCTTATTTAAACGGACAAATAACCTTAAAAAACCTTCTTTTCGGAGCCAATGGGGGGGTTTTAACCCCCGAAACCCCCCCTTGCCTACGCCACTGATGTGCACTGTGCAGGGCCTATATTAGACTTCGGCAGATTGACTATAATGACCTATATCAAATGAAGGTTATTAAGGTGCCATCAGTCTTGCAAGTGGGCCTTGACGGGAACCTCTACGGTAGTGATTCCCAACCTGTGTGCCGCGGCACACTAGTGTGCCGCGAGAACTTTGCAAGACTTAGTGTGCCGCCGGAAAATTCTAATATGTTACTTAAAATTAATTAGGCCTAATAATGACTTTTAATGATGCTCAATTAAATCTGGATCACAGAAAGAGAAAGTTTCGAATGAAAAGCAAGGAATCAAACGAAATTACAAAGACGATTACCATGAGTAGCCTATGGCTTTGTAGCTTTGGACTCTGGAGATTCTCAATTACGGTACCATTCTGCCTAATCTGCAACAAAGCTTTGCCGAATGAGGCACTCGTTCCTAGTTAATTAAAATGACTCTTGGAAGCTGTAAACGATAAACCTAAAAAATATTTTGAAAATCTTGCGGCACAGCAAAATAAGCCAGGGTTTTTCTAACGTGCAGTTGTAGGCCTACACAAAATGGGCAGTTCTAAATGGACTTGTGCAGTTTTCGAAGCACTTCTGTACAGCTAAAACTAGCAAAAGAGGTCATTGTCATCCGATTGGAAGTAGTTTACCATGGAGGAAGGGAAATGAAAGAAGGAGTTTTGCAGTTCTAAAAATTCTTTAAAAACAGTCCTGAAATAAGCAATCAAAACACCTACGAACTACATGATATGGCCAGAAAAGGGATTTACTGCAAGCTAAAAAGCCGCACAATAATATTATTGGCAAAATGCAAGAAGGCACACACAGAAGCCGAATCTGTGATCGCACCAGCAGTAATCGCAAACTATGCTTGGAACTGAGGCTGCCGAAAAAGTGAAAAATTCCATTGTCAAATAACACGATTGCGCGTGGAATTGAAGACATGTCATCAGATTTAAGCCTTAGCAGAACAAGTTACAAGAAAAACTAACTAGACTAGAGTGACTTTAATAGACTGACTAGACTCACTAGAGCAGGCCTGTCATTAGACAATTAGAATATTAAAATTAAAATATTATTAGATAATAGTGACAAATGGATTTTAGCAAATTGGTAGTTATTGTAAAGTGTGCCGCGAAAATTTTCATTCTTTCTTAGTGCGCCGCAAGTCAAAAAAGGTTGGGAATCACTGCTCTACGGGCTAGCCGGTCGCTCTATCCGATCATACCGTACCCCAATAACCCGTGTGTTTGAAGGACTCGCTGTTCGTCTGACGCCTGACTCAACGAAGGCCTGTAGGCTATACATAATTATGACTGAGTAACGGGTTCCAGTAGTGCCCAGTATGTAGAGATAACCACAAGATATACATGAAAAATTGGCAAAGTACAAGAACACGTTGACTGTAGGCCTAACAATAATAATTATTGACCATCCTGTCCCGTTTAACCACTAACATTTTCCCCATATAGAGTTATTATTGATATTTTGTCATGATTTCCTGGGGGTCACGCGACCCACCTTAACCTATCATGCTGCGGGCGCCCATGAGTGGAGATGGATGATGAAACATGCGAGTTGGCACCAACTGGCACTGAGCCCATGGACCTCAATGTTGATGATGTTGACTATTATCGTAGTAGTAGCCTACATTGGGCGCTATACACTGAACTATAATTATTGTATAACTTCTTTCAGCCGGGTCGAAAGCGTTTTATTCAGTGGACAGAGGATGTGCTTCAAGCGGTGGGAGCAGAGACAAACCAAAACATTTTGAACCATGTTCACACTTTTCGATGGGCGACCGTTCCTACGCATACTGCAAAGAAAATTGCAAATCCGGCGATTTATGTAACGCTAAGTCTTATGAACTGTAAGATAAAACTTGCTTCGCTAGTGTGAAATGAAAGGTTAGCGAACAGATCGTCATCTTCCATGAAGCAATAGCCTACAGGTTTAGGCATAAAGTTATCTCTCTCTCTCTCTCTCTCTCTCTCTCTGTGTCTCTCTCTCTCTCTCTCTCTCTCTCTGTCTCTCTCTCTCTCTGTCTCTCTCTCTCTCTCTCTGTCCTTCTGTCCGTCTGTCCGTCCGTCCGTCTGTCTGTCTGTCTGTCTGTCTGTCTGTCTGTCTGTCTGTCTGTCTCATTTCCTTTCGTTCCTTTCGGTACATCGGGCGACAAGGTGTCTCCATTCCGCACGGTCGGCTGCGACATTTGCTGCCTCGCTAAAGTTAAACCTACTTACCAGAATATGAAACACATTGAAACAGGGCCTATAGAACTTGTTTTACCTTATATGACGTGACTGAAATCTGTCCGACAGGTGACGGAACACTAAACCTCCCTACGTGTAAAATAAACAGCGTTGCTGCATTTACAAAACTTAGGCTATCAGCCTATCACATAACTTTTTGCCCCTAGCCTATTTGCGTGAAGCTGATCGGCGCCAATGTTAGGCTGTTGATGTCTAGTGTCGAATGCAGTTCGTGATGACTTCAGAATATTTCGTACCACACACATTAGAAGTTTTAGAACCAATAATTATTATAATTGGCAAAACGTTTACAGTTAAGGAAATCTTCAAAGAAATGCGAAACCGTTGTAGGCCTACACCACGATTGCCAGTATCGGGGTAGTCATCCGATTCCATATATATATATATTATATATATCGCCTGTAAGCGAAGTCCTTAAACATCTGTGTTTATGTTTATAACATGATCGACTACATACCCGCGTATACCGTCGTGTACAGGGTTGCTTATTGTGGGGCGCGGTGGTGTAATGGTGGCGTAGTTGCCTTGAAGCCGGAAGGTTCGAGGTTCGAATCCACCTCAAGTCGCCGCGTATGGACCTTGGGCAAGTAGGCCTACTTCTCTCGCAATTGCTCAGCGCTTCGGCGTGAAACTCCGATGCAGTGTCCGCTCTGCAGTCGGGAGCGTCTCTGAGTAGAGTGCTTGAAGGGGCGCTATAACAAGTGCACAAACAAACAAACAAACTGCTACATCATGCGTTTGATGGTAGGCAGCGCTTAAAGCGTAATAAAAGAAGTGCCTGGAAGTTCCTTAAATTACCAGTATGTGCTGACAAAATAAGTGGCAGGAAGGCGTTGAGATTTGAAAATAAATGCCTGAACGCCGTCCATGACCGTCCTGACATACTTTAAGCCCTGATGGTAGGCCTATTTCGGTTCGGCGAAAATCCTACCTGGTCTTGTCGTCAACAGTCACCGCCGCCAGCCAATCGTTAAGCTATCGATTATTACAAGGGACTTTGATTACTTAAAATGGAAGCCCTAATAGCATTATCATCGAGACGGAGAAAACTTAACTAAAAGGTACATGTCAAACGGTCAAAGAGCAACACGCTTACTCGCTTAGGTCTACAGTATAACAACCCGTCGGTGTAAGGTCACCGGTTATTTACTTGTATTGTATTGTATATAAGCATTTATAAAGCGCCTCTTAAGAATAGCTATTCAGATGCGCTCTCACGTGACTGCCCCGAGGACATAAAAAGACTTCAAGTAGCGAAGAGCTGAAGATGACACCCCAAATAAGATTTTACTACGGATAGTCGGAGGGAGGTAATTCCACATAGAAGGGCCTACAGTCCTACAATGGCAAAGGCACGGTGTTGGGCTATGGCAGTCCTTGCCCTTGGAGCCAAGAGATCAAGTCGATCAGCAGACCGGAGAGGGCGGGAAGAGACTGCAGAGAGGGGTTTATGCATCAAGTCACAAAGGTATTTAGGAGCTTGTCCAGTTAGAGTTTTTGAAACTAAGAGCAGTACCTTGAATTGGATAAAAGAGGCAACAGGAAGGCAGTGAAGAACATCAGTCTTGTAGGTAGAAATGTGGGAGTAGCGAGATAGACGAGCAATGAGTCTGGCTGCCGAGTTCATAACTGACTGAAGGGAGGATAAGCGAACTTTGAGAAGCCCAGCAAATAAAATACTTACCTACTATATAATATAGGCCTAGCTAACTGCATGCACACTTGCTGCCGACACTAAGACTGTGTCGCGTTTCCTGACGTCACGCTCCTTCCTCATAGGAAATAATATTATCGTCTCTTCGCTGCAAACATCTACAATTATTCTACATGTAGGCTGATGTAGCCTATGTGAAAAAATGCGCTGGGCTTCAATGTCTTCAACCAACGGTAAAACTACAGATAGCATGAGGAAATTTGGTGAAAATAGGCGGTCATTTGCTTTCCCGGTATATAATGTATCCAGTTTCTTGATCCATTTGACGATAATATGCTGCCGATGAGACACTTCGCATTCACCGGTCTGTCTCTGACAGCATGCCCGCATCTACAGTATAGCGGGATCCATACGGAACCAGTCGGCCTATTCTCATAATGGATCCGTTTAGAACCCACGTGGGTGCCATAATTATAATGCCTACAAAATGATCGTAGGCCTACAGTCATTATAGATTTGTCCAGTGACTCCAGTAGGCCTATAGGCCTATATTGTAAAGTGTGCTATTTTGAGAGGTAGCCTAACTAATGGACGAGCCTGTTAACCCGAGAAGTTGATATTAAGTCGGTAAGTAAGTGGATACTAGATAAGCTTAAGCAAAGTGAGCGCTTAGTCAGTCGTTAACTCCTATAGTCAGCGACTCCTGGATTGACGCCTGCATGGACAATTGGACGTTGATCCGCACGATATCGAATCGTCTGCATGGAAAATCACAAGTCGTATCCGACATTTCAACGTGGAACGATGGAATAGTTACTCATTGAGGATAAAGTCTATTCTGCTTCATGCGTAGACGGTTGTAAAAATTAAACCTCAGGACACAAAGACATTGTGCATGCATATTGAGAAAACGTCTCACTATATGCAGAACATGTTTCTAGAAATTACTATAGTAGTTGAGACACATTAAGAAGAAAAGTCCAAATATAGTTGGTCAACGCCACTATTTCGATAGTATGAGTGTTTGAGGAAAGGATCAACTCCAACTGAAGTGAGCCTCTGTCATAAATTAGTAGTCAATGTTCAAATTTAATAGCCCATAGTGTTTTAATCGCTGTAAATATAATTAAAGCAAAATTTGCTAACATAGACAAACTGCTGGTTATTGCAAACTGACTCCTAGCCGATATATAATCATAGAGTAGGCCTATACTTGTTTAGGGTGAGTGTTTGGAGAATAACAACTCCAGCATATGAGTCTACGTTCAAATTTAATAGCCCATTCAATTGAATTGGTTGTTTTATAATTAAGGAATGTGGCATAGACATACTGCTCTCATGTTTGAAACTGACTGTCTTGTTTAGGCCTATATATATAGAAAATATTTCAGGTGTAGTCCTATATTGTTATATGTTGTAGCCTGTAAAATAGACCTACATGTATTTAGCCTAAAACTGCCCAGCAGGTAATTGCTGTTTAGCCAACGAGCAGGCCTACATGTATAACATTGATTTTTCTAGCGAGAGATGTGGCACATGTTAAAAGAGTAGGGCGTCGTTATCTATCCTTCAAATTAATAGCAAATATTAAAGAGTACGGTGGAGATTTTTTTGCTGCGTAAAGTTGACTGGCTGTCTGCCCAAAAAGTTGAACATTAATAAATTATTCTAGTGCCACGTTTACGGTTGATCACGAGGTGAGTTAAATAAAGATCGTTTCTAACGTTTCACTGTCGTGCCACCACGTTTTTCATCGTGCTTTACATTAGTTGTTGTAGCCTACTGCGCAGTGGTGCAGATAAGGGGGTTAGGGGTTAAACCCCCATGTTCTTACTGCAAAGCTACAGTGATATTAATATTAAATCTGTTAATGTCTCTGGAAATCTCCTTGAATAATGTTAACCCAGCATTCAAATAGTTCATACAACATTAATATAAAGTACTCTTGTGATGTCTCCCAAATATTGAATGTTATCTCTGTTTCTGTATTCGGTGACAATAGTGCGAATAAGTTCTTCGTTGACTCTCACATAGGCCTTCCTCTCCTTCTCCTTCTGGGTGGAACTGCAAGTGCCAGTCGACGACGCAGGAGTGCCATACTATGCTGCTCTTGGTGAAGTCTACGAGCAAGCTTGCACGCATTTCTAAGTAGAGACGTGTCACATGACTTCAAGAATGACCGATTGATCCCAATTCACATTGCATGTACTTAGGCCATTGGTGTAGTGGGGCGGGGACGCGGGGGGACGCCGTCCCCCCACTTTTTTGCAAAATCTTGCAAGATTGCACTTTTTGCTACAGTTTCTACTTCAATTTCCATGGCGTCCCCCCACTTCAATTTCCAGGCGTCCCCCCACTTCATTTTTTAGGACTACACCACTGATTAGGCCTACTTGCCAAAGTGACCTGCCAAATTTTTCTATGCGCAGTAAGTCTTATAGGAGAGCAACTAGAATTCATAGGCTTTGAAAAGCGTGTCGTATTATCTTTGTTGCCGTAGAAGACTAAATTACTAGGTACTGTGCTGCATTTATCCATGTGCAATCTATTATTTTTAATAAAACATTGTTTGCTTTTTACTGCCTTGTGTCAAAGTAATGCAAATCATATGCTTTCCATTTGTGCCGTAGCCTATTGCAATATTGCAAAGCTTATATACAATGTAGGCTATTGAGCTGGCAATAATATTATTTATATGTACTGGTAACACTATACACCGTGGTTCAATAAAAGTAAGCCAAACTGTTTTTCAAATATCTCTAATGCCCGAAGATTAATCATTCTAAAATGTTACCAATATTTAGAGAATTGAACGAACAATAATGGTTCCAACATATGATGTCATAAATATGAGCGGATAGAAAGATATGAATCTTTCAACTTCATCTGCCAAAATTTAAGTAGGTCTACCACCAATGGCATCATCTAACGGACAATCGACAGGAGGGGAGATCGCCCTATAGGACCAGCCTCTTAATCCTTTCTTACCGTCGCCCATCAACAACTCATCTTCTGCTGTTGAACACGGTGTGCGTTGTGAGGTAAATATCACCCATTTTAACATTTCTCTTCATTATGAACATTTCCAGCTATCAAAAGACAAATTAGTGAGCACGATATGTAGGCCTGCTTTCCGTCTATGAAATTGCATAGTTTGTTTCCTACCTATAATAATTTCTGGAAACGATATAAGCTTAGTCGATAAACTAGAGAGTGTATACCGCCCTCTGATACCTATACTATTTCGGGGATAACTTATGAATGGTGCGGGAAATCCTCACATTTTTCCACTCAAAATGTGTGTATATGAACCCTTCAACCTTCTGTAGGCCTACAGCTGCCTAAAATGTAGGCCCTAAAAAGATAATTCTATATGAAACACGTTTGAGATATAAAAACCCTTGGGGTGTGGTAATCGACCCCTTAAGTTTGATAGCACGAGAGCTAAAACACTCCCAACAATTCTTCAGGAAAATAGGACACAATAATATTATTATTGTATGAGACTTTAGTCCCTATCACCGGACAATGGTCAAGGAAGCCGCACTTCCACAATCCACAGGAACGCCGCATGTGCGGAATTTTCTGAGAGTGGAAGCTTTGCTGTCATCTGACGAATTCATCATCATCATCATCATCATCATCATCATCATCATCATCATCGTCATCATCGTCATCATCGTCATCATCGTCATCATCGCCATCATCGCCATCATCGCCATCATCGCCATCATCGCCATCATCGCCATCATCATCATCATCATCATCATCATCATCATCATCATCATCGTCATCGTCATCGTCATCGTCATCGTCATCGTCATCGTCATCGTCATCGTCATCGTCATCGTCATCATCATCGTCATCATCATCATCATCATCATCATCATCATCATCATCATCATCATCATCATCATCATCATCATCATCATCATCATCATCATCATCATCATCATCATCATCATCATCATCATCATCATCATCATCATCATCATCATCATCATTCATGATCATCATCATCGTCATCATCATCGTCATCATCATCATCATAGGTGTACGGGAGATTTCAGCAGTGGGGGGCAAAGATTTTAACTTCTGCCCGAAAAATTTGCCGAGAAAAAAGTTGACGAACTTGCCCGAAAAGTTGATGACCTTTTTTAAAGTTATTTTCCGGTCTGCCTGCCCGAAAACAGACTTGTCCGAAATTGCCCGAACATTTTTTTGTCATTTCCCGGGTCTACTTGCCCAAAAAACAGTTTTTTCCCAAATTTTTGGGGGGCATTTGCCCCCTGGACCCCGCCTCGTACGTCTATGATCATTATAACCGTCATTGTCATCGTCACCATCATCGTCGTAGTCAACATTCTCATCGTCATAATTATCGTCGTCGCCTCCGTCGTCATCTTTATCGTCAACATCATCGTCGTTGTTGTCGTCGTCATCATCATCATCATCATCATTATCATGACCATCATCATCATCATCACAACCACCACAACCATCATCATCATAATCATCATCATCATCATCATCATCGTCATCTTCGTCGTCGTCATCATCGACGTCGTCAGCATCATCATCAACATCATCGTCGTTGTTGGCGTCATCATCATCGTCATTTTCATTATCATCAGCAGCAGCAGCAACATAATTAATCATCATTGTCGTCATCGTCGTCATCATCATCGTCGTAGTCATCATTATCATCGTCATCATCATCGTCGTCGACTTCGTCGTCTTCTTCATCATCATCGTCGTCGTCGCAGTCGTTGTGGTCATCATTGTCGTCGTCGTCGTCGTTATTATCATCATCGTCGTCGATGCTGCCGTCATTGCCCTCGTCAACATCATCATCATTATCATAATCATCGTCGTCGTCATCATCATCATCGTTTTCGGAGTCGTCATTATCATCGTCATTCTCACCGTCATCCTCACCGGCGTCATCATCTGCTGTGCACCGAACGCATTTCAGATGAGATCCGATCAATTGAATTGATGGATTTTGTCTGATGACTATCGTGCACTCTGAAATGCGTTCGGTGCACATCAGATGATGATGACGACGACGATGATGACGACGGTGGCTATGAGTTCAAACGGTGGACCACCCTTAGACGTCGAGATTTACATTATGGCAGTACCTTTGTCCTTGGGTGATTCAGAAATCCATCCAGCTGACATCACCGCAACCTTAGAGTTCACTTTGACAGCTGTTTGACCATGTGATTCAGTTTGTTTGAGATTACATTTACCAACTGCCACGTATTAAAACCACCCGCAGATTAATACCAACCTCAACCACCACCATGCTAGTCAACAGCTTTGTTGTCTCCAGGGTTGACTGCTGCAACAGCATACTGGCGGGTCTCCCGTCATGACAGCTTGAGCGAGACAGACGTTGCTAATCTCTGCTGCACGTGTCATATAATAGTATGGCCGGGACACCATCCATTCACACGGGCGAGAGGTGGTGAAGGATCGCACCCTCAGGGTCGGGGCCATAAGACAACCGCTATATAAAAATCCGATTACATTACATTTATCTTAGTCAACAGCTTCATTGTCTCCCGGGTTGACTATTGCAACAGCATACTGCCGGGTCTCCCGACTTGACAGCTTGAGCGAGACAGTCGTTTCTAATCTTTGCTGCACGTGCCATATAATATCATGGCTTGGACACTATTCGATGACGTCACCGATCTGCTTCGCGGCACTGGCTTCGTGTCCCTCAGCGGGTGACAAGCAAGCTGTGTTTGATCAGCTACAAATCACCGCATAGCCTCATGCCGGAATACGTTTCTGACTTCTGCATTCGTGTTGCTGACAACCAGTTAAGGTCCCCGTCGATGGGTCTGCTACAAGTTCCACGGTCTTCTACGAAGTTTGAGACTGTCCCTTCTCGGTCTCAGGACCCACGACGTGGAACAATCTTCCCGATCATGTGAAGAACCAGCCATCCTTTGAGGGATTTAAATCGCAGCGCGAGACCTCCTGTCTTTTTAAAAAATCATATGACAGCCATTGACAATTTGAATATGCACAGCGCACTTTCGTTCGGCCTCGGCAGAGCTATGGCGCTATAATAATCGTCGTCTTATCACTATTATCATCATTATCATCGTCGTCGTCATCATCATCATCATCATCATCATCATCATCATCATCATCATCATCATCCGTTTAGTTCGCCAGCCATTTGACAGCGATACCTCGAGTCGAAATTGGATGAGTCAGATTATATATTATTATGCACTCTAACAAGCTCAATACCTGATCCAACTCACTCAGTTATTCGCTTAGTCTTCCAACCAACCAACTCACACACACACACACACACACACACACACACACACACACACACACACACACACACACACACACACACACACACACACACACACACACACATTCCATTCAACTCACCAAAACACAAAAATTCCATCCCACGCATCATCTCAACTCCGCCGCACCTATGCTCAGCGACAGCCTACTCACATTGGCTCAGTCGCTGATTCATCTGGCTATAGGCCCACGCAGATGTTCGAACAGTCTTTGTATGTATGTTTGTATGTTTGTATGTTTGTATGTATGCATGCATGCATGCATGTATGTATGTATGTATGTATGTATGTATGTATATATGTATGTACATGTATGTATGTATGTATGTATGTATGTATGTATGTATGTATGTATGTATGTATGTATGTATGTATGTATGTATGTATGTATGTATGTATGTATGTATGTGTGTATGTATGTATGTATGTATGTATGTGTTTATGTATGTATGTATGCATGTATGTATGAATGTATGTATGTATGTATGTATGTATGTATGTATGTATGTATGTACATGTATGTATGTATGTATGTATGTATATATGTATATATGTATGTTTGTATGCATGTATGTATGTTTGTATGTATGTGTTTGTGTGTATGTATATATGTATGTATGTATGTATGTATGTATATATGTATGTATGTATGTATGTATGTATGTATGTATGTATGTATGTATGTATGTATGTATGCATGCATGTATGTATGTATGTGCGCTTGTTATAGCGCTCCTTCAAGCTCGCTGCTCAGAGGCGCTCCCGACTACAGCACGGACACTGCATCGGAGTTTCACGCCGAAGCGCTGAGCAATTGCGAGTGAAGGACTTGCTCAAGGTCCCAACGCGGCGTCTTGAGGTGGATTCGAACCTGCAACCCTCCGGAAACAAGGCGACGAGCATACCAACTACACCACCGCGCCCCACAATTTGATTCGAAAGAGCTGATCAATCGTTTGTTTCTCAGATGGACCTGTGTTTCTTGTTTTTGCTTCCGAAACAGAGTCCATATCATTCATACACGGCTTCTGAATAAAACATTTGTCTCTTGTTTCTGGAAATGTTATCTGCAGTTCCGTTGTTGCATTTTAATCAGCCTCGTACCCGAGTTGTTCGGGAGACAAATACTTTATGATCAATATGCGATAAAGACCATAATTTTTATGGCTGATACCGTAATGATTTGTTTTTAATTTGTACTTCTTTCTGCAAAAGGCTAGACTATGTCGCAGAAACGTAGACTCTATAGTCTTACATGCTTTTAAATTTGATTGATCGAATTAGACTTTATATCGAAATTATCAGAAAAATTTATTAGAATTTCGGAAACACAGCCCATCGATAACAAACGTTTCGTAGACAATATAAAGCCACGTTTTGAATCCATTAGTGCACTGTTCGCTTGGCTTCAGCATTCAGCATTCAGAATTCAGAATTCAGCATTGCAACGAGTTACTTGGACGAAAACCTTCCAGAGAATGTCGCGCTGCTTCTTCCTGATTTCGTTGGTTGTGTTCTCGCTGATCTCAGCCGCAGCAGGTATTATTGTAATTTATTTTGCGTAGGCTTTCAACCGATCACTTACTGGTTATAATACTATTTATAAGCCTATTAGGCTATTAAAATAATTATTATAATGCTATTGAAATTCATCATGCTTTTGATTTCATTATTCAGCTCAAGAATTGAGCAATACTTTGGGAAGTATTGTTATCGCCTTGCAAACATGAGTGCCACTGCTAAGGTGACAAATTTTGTCCACCTTATTTTAAGACCTGGACCAACTGTTGCTTTTAGCCAGTAAAATAAAAAGTTACCAATAATTAACTGGAACACTAGCGCACCAAAAATGGCTTCATACTTGCTAACAACAAGCCGCAAGACCGTATGCCGTAGGGTTGCATCATTGCATAGTCGTCGAGAATAGTTTGTTGGGCTACTTTTCAATGCGCTCGAGACTGATAAGTTTGCTGCTGCGACCTTGCGATATTTGGGCTACTTTCAATTTGTCCCGTTGTCGCAATAGGAAAATGCGAGTTCTCATAAATTTTCCCCAGTAGATTACTCGATTACCGCGAATAGCTTGCTGTATCTGCTATTCTCATGTGGTATTGCTTAATAATTACTAAAAAAATAATATGCGCCCTATACGGAGTAGGCCTACGGACTATAGTATTACGGTAAGCACGTAGTCTAGGCTACGCGGCCTCTCAACTTTTTTCTGATGACCTGATCATCGACGTTGATTGACGAATTCAATGGGGTAGCTTAGGCGTATTGATGGTCCTAGGTATAATAGGCCTATAACCTATTAGGCCTAATGTTTTCATTAGCTGTTCAACACGCGACATTTTGACTGCCTTTTGGTGTAGTTTGATGACCAAGCACTTACTAAATCTGGCAACTTTGGTCTGATGCAATTCCAGGTGTTCCAGATTTTATGCAGTTCCAATACAAAACACTTCTGGAAAAATATCCTTTTCTGTACTTATAAAACTGAAATCTGTGCAGGGGCGACAATACGCTAGGGCACGCCCTGGAAAATGTCTTATTACCCGGGGTGGTCGTTGCCCTGTCAGAATTTTATCCCTGCCAGAATTTTTTCGGGCATAATTTCTTACTGTTCGCACTCAGAAAGCGGACGGGCGGGAACAGAACGAAGCAATATGTCCGAAAAATCCAGGCAGGAAAAAATTCTGCCAAGGCAAAAGTTCTGACAGGGCAAAAGTTCTGAGAGGGCAAAAATTCTGGCAGGGCAAAAGTTCTGGCAGGGCAAAAGTTCTGACAGGGCAAAAGTTCTGGCGGCATAAATTCTGGCAGGGCAAAAGTTCTGTCAGAGATAAATTTTGGCAGGGCAAAAACTTTGGCAGTACAAAATTTCTGTCAGGGAAAAATTGTGGCAGGATAAAATCCTGGCAGAAAAAATTCTGGCTGGGCAATATATTGTGGCAGGACAAAATTCTCGCAAGGCAACCTAGGGGAAAATAATAATAGTATAGATTCTGGTGCAAGCAGAAATGTACAGAATGCCTATAGGCTTACAAAAATTGTAATGAGATCTTATTAGTGTTGTACATGTAGGCCTATAGTAGGCCTAATGGTGATCAAATAAAGCGTATGAATTAATTTGAATTCAGTTGTTGACCAAGCCGATGTCACGATATAAAGTCATCCCCCCCCAATATAAAGTTCCTCCCTCCAAAACAGAGTCTCCTGGGCTGAAAAATCTGTATTTGAAGGCATGTTTTGATGTAAGAGTAAGCTTATAGGCTACACAATGTTCGTGTTAAATTATTTGGCAACGTAAACTAACGGTTTAATATGGTCATCTATAATCAATTTTATGCGACTGTAGCTGATTTCACGCTCAACGGAGGAACTTTATTTCGTAAACGGAGGAAATATCCCCACCGGGGACTATGTTTTAGAATATAGTCTCCGGGGGAGGGGGCGAATGTATTCTGGAACAGACCTGCGCCGGGAAGAATCTGTTCGAAATAAAGTCTCCCGGGGGGGGAGACTTTTAGGCTTGGACTTTGTCACGCGACACCTGCCTTGGTGGCACGCATCTGTTGCCAGCTTCTGCATTGGACACCGGCGATATAGAAGTTGCAAATTAATAATGATTACATTTGTGTCCAGACAATAAGTGCAAACGTATTTTACAGCGTTGCAAAAACATAGATTTTTGCCTGTTAATTTGCAGCGTGGACTAAGGGAAAAGCAGAAGTGGAAAGACTTGAAGATTAGTTGGATGGACTAAAAAAATCAATGAAGAGGTGCTACAAGTAACAACTGGTGCAAGCAGAAAGATCGCTGATTGATACAATACGGGAGAGGAAGAGGCAGATCGATCGATCGATGAACTGGCTCGGTCACATGTTGAGGGGACACTCGCTCCTGAGGACGGTACTCGAGGGGAGAATGGAATGAAAGAAACCACAAGGAAGACCAAGAAAGATGATGATGGACTGGCTGATGGACAGAGAAAAGGGACGAGGATAATATAAAGAAATCAAGAATAAAGCACAAAATAGAAAAGAGTCGTTGTAATGTTTGACCTGCCAAAGGGCAGAACACTAAAGAAGAAGAGTTTTCAGCTATGTTGCGTGTGAAATATAGGCCTACATCTCTTCAGCTTTGAATTCTTATTTAGTTGCTCTGGGGCGGGTAGAAGAAGTGCCGGTATGAGCATTGAGCAGTGCTTGATTAAACAGAGTTAAATAAGAGTTTCTCAAAAGGGGTGATCTTGAGACGAATTGAAGTTTTTTGCGAGTCGAAAATAACCATTTTTTTACTTTTGAGGTTGTTCATATTAAGCAGACAGCCACGCACTATCATACTTAGCCATGCTCTAGACCAGCGGTTCCCAACCTTTTTTTACTTTTGAGCCACTTTTTCTAAGTTAGAGGACACGAGTGCCACTTTTTCTTTGTTGAAGGATATTAGGGGCCCACAAAATAACATTTAATTAACTTAAAGCCTATAAAATTGTTATAATTGAATCAAAATAGAATATTTGACGCTATTTATAGACGTCAAAATAAAATAATTTGTAATATAAAATAATTATGTGTCCAAATGGTCAAATTTTCATATATTTTTAATTCTTTGAAATACGAGTGCCATACTGCCCTGAAAAGGCAAAACACAGTAACTCGGAAAACCAATATTTTGTACAAACTTGATTTGAAAATTTATTTGAAATATCTCGGAATTTATTTGTTCAATCCAAACGAAATTTTCACCATAAATGAAATAAACTGTGTTTTATTTTATGGTAACAATTAAATTATTTTAATAATATTATTTATCCGCCAAAATAGTCAAAAATCGTTTGTACTGCGTTTTGGCTTAGCATTTCCATGCGAATTGAATACCCCAACACACAGTTTTGGCTTGACAACTCTATGCAGCGCATAGCATTAATTAAGATTACTCTTTATATTTACAACCGTCCTTGCTTTAACTTGACTTGCATTACAGCCTCAACTTGGACAACATTATGAAAATTATGGCAAAACAATAATTATTATTATTTACGCCCTAAAACGACTTAACTTGAACATTGCATTCTACATGTACAATTGTACATGTAACTAGATTTTTTAAGATAATTATGGACATGCACTTTGCTGTCAACATTGTTTGAACATGAATATTTTTGTGTTTTAAAACATTATCTTAGGAGTTTTTTCACATTTGTTTGGCAAAAACTGCATTTAAGACACAAAAATTTAAACGTTCCACATATTTTATGTCACTTCATGTAATTAGTCACAACCTGAAAAACAGGTTAAAGGAAAGGGTAGGGGAGAGACAGGGCACTTCAGGGCGGCTGTGACATCGGACCTTCCTATTATGGATTTTTCTATAGCAGCTGGTGTATCTTTTAAATCAAGCGGTTGTTGTAGGCCCTATTGTTACTGTTTACTGCGATTCCATGACATGTTTATTCACACTATCTATATAATGAAGTTCAGCTGAGGTTTGTAATAGAACAGTTTAATGAGGAGAACCCATTAATGGCAAAAGATCGAGTTTGAGCAATTATAGTGGTCATAGCTCGTCAGACAAAGAAGGCAAACATGTCCAGAGAACGGAGAGGTTGGTGAAAAGATGCAGCAAGAGAACCAATGAGATTCATGAGATATTTCGGCACCAGACCCAGTTTAGACTTAAGGACCAGAGCAAGGACTTTATATTGAATGTGGACAGAGAGAGGAAGCCTAATTGGTTAACCATAAACGATGATATACGTGAGTATAATTATTAGAGTTATAATCCATCGTCTAAAAATAAAGAGCACTGAATTAAAGGTTCAATAAATAAATTAAAAAACAGTCAAGACATTTTCCAACATGTTGCTTAGTTCAAAATTTATAGGTTTCATTAAAAATCTCTATGCAGCAATTTCTAGGCCTGTAATAGCCTATTAATAAATCGCCTATAAAATCTCCCTTTCGGCTATTTAACGCAAGCAGCAATGTAAAACTTAGAGAAAGAGCAGGCTAGGTCCACTACATGTGGAGTTTGACCAAGGCCTATCTACCTGAATATTGAATTGATCAATCGATATTGGTATGGACATTTTTGTAGAGATGACTGAACATAGGGCGTGTACATGATTATGATTCGATTTTTGGTTTTAAAATGTCTTAAAACTTTATTTAAAAAAACAATAAGTCATTTAGCCTATCACCCTCCGTCAATCCGTGTAGGCTATTATTCACACACGCGTAGCACTGTAGACTGCTAGTAATAACAACATCGTGTAGGCCTAAATATAGGAATTATTCGCCGAGATATAAAAATTATAATTATAATTAACAACAGAAAATTTTTACAGTAATATTATTATAAATATTACAGGGTCTACAACTTACGTATAGCCTAATGATTAAACAATTGAAACTTGAGAAATGCATATCTGTTAATCTTAAACCCAATCATATTAGATCATTTCGTACTGATAATTTAATTTCACGCGTCTTGTATAAAACAGGAAATAGAATGCAGCAAACTGACTTATATCATAGTAGGCTATATTAATAATAGGCTACAGTGCTTCTGCTAAGCCAAAACGCAGTACTGTGTTTTGGCTTGACATTCTTTTGTACGTGGCATCAAATTCTGTTGCTATAACACAGTGTTGTGTTTTGGCTTGTTTTCTAAAGAAAAATATCCGACTTAGTTTGTTTTTGGCAATATAAAATCTCGGAAACCAGTGAAAATACCGCTCTGACACTAACAGGACATGAAGATAGTGACATCTTAAGCGTAAAAATGCAATAAAGTGAAAAGCGATTTTTTTCGAGTTACTGTGTTTTGCCTTTTCAGGGCAGCATATTTTTAGGCCTGGCGGGCCACTTTTGGCCCGCGGGCCCCGGGTTGGGAATCACTGCTTTAGACTATCATAGCTGAACTATTTAAAACAAGTAGAAATACAATGTAGACACCGGTACCGAAAGAGGAACATCGTAAAGTGCATATGTTGATATCAGTGGCGTAGACAAGGGTGTTTCGGGGGTTAAACCCCATTGGCTTAGGAAAGTTTTTTAAAGGTTATTTATCCTCTTAAATAAAAAACAAAACAATTGTTTGTAGTAACAATTGCTTTCTTTCCTTTGTTAGGCCAACTTTATTCCCTTTTTATTATTCAATTTATTTACTGTAGTACTGTTGGGTTGGTGTCAGGAAGGGCATCCGGCCATAAACCCCCATCAAAAATGCTGTTTGATAATTTATTATAGCCTAGAAGTAGAGAAAGTGAGTCTTGATTAAAAAAAGAAATCTACATTTACAATTTACCGACTTGGTTATCAGTTTTTAGCAGGGCTAGACGTATACGCTATTGATCGGATGAATCGATAGTCCCTTCGTTCAAGAATATGGAGTAAATGAATAAGTTTAATGCATTTGTTCCGTAGGTCTAAAGTGCTATCAATGTTTATCTCTCGAGGATGGACCCGACTGTTGGACCGGAACAAACATGGATCGTTTTGCACGTGATTGCAGACATGGCCAAGATCATTGCGCAGATATGATCGCAATTGAACGTGGACAAAGTTAGCAACTTGCTCATTATATTTTAATTAATTATTAATTCATTCACTCACTTATTTCAAGAATTTATATAGCGCCTCTTAAAATCTACTCAGAAGCGCTCCCAGTCACTTGCCCACTGGAAAATTGACACCTATGTTTTAACTCCTACTTTTGGGTTTTTAACAAATTTCTTTGCATTAATGCACCAATGATACGAATGATACAGACAGTGAAAGCCAGAAATCTACGTTTAGAGATCTCTATAGAAATAAACATGCTGTTATAACTTTCGGCCTCAATCGCATGTTCAAGCTCTTTCTTAAAACTGTAACAATGACCATTGGTTTTCAACCCTCCTGCGGGCGCCCATGCAATGATGCAAACAGCAGGCCTATCGATTATGGCCTACTTGAGTGAAAACCAGCTGTAGTGCAAATAATCACAACTGCAAAAAATTAAATACTAATGCAAATTTTTTTAAACTACTCAAAGTACACTGAAATAATTACATCAGGAGATCTGCGTATTGACCAAAAATTTCTGCGGGCGCCCATGCTCCCAGTCCAGTCCCTACAAGAAAACCACTCAGAAGCGCTCCCAGTCCAGCCACGGTGAAACAAAAAAGTTTTAAAGAGCTTGTGAAACACTGACGAGTTAACCCTAGGTAACAGGCGCATCTCGAAAAGATAGGCTAGCAATAAATTCCATGAGCGTAGTGATGTTCGAAACAAAACGACATTTATAATAGCCTACATGTATAGTTACAAACAAAACCAGCAACAGAGAGCGTAAAGCAATAGGCTACAACAAAACTGGCAGAGTTCTGAAGACTGAAGTGCGCATTGACGCAAACAATAAGAACCGCAAACAGAATCCTAGTCGTTAAAAATGATCTTTTCCTGAAAAACGGCGTTTTTCGGTTTTTCCCGTCTTGTTTGTTTCCGTTTTTACTTTTCTACATAATTATTTATTAATTTAGACTACAGCAGCTGTCTGTTATTATTTTTCTAAATTTCATGTTTCTATGACGTTCCTTACGCTGTCTCCGTACTTTCAAGGATTCAACTATAGGCTACATGTAACTTAGGCTATGTCATTTTTTAAACCATTTGACGTCATCATTAGAAATAAAAAAAAAATTAGCACAGCAGGACCCTTATAAGAAGTTATATTTAGGGCCTTTAAGAGTTATTTTGATATCAACTTCTTGGGCCCGATTAAGTCAAAATTAGCCAAATGTCAATCAGCATTGGACTTATGTCTACAATTTAAATTTGAAAATATTTCAATACTTTGTTACTTTTATATTTTATCAATTTCTTATTAAAGCAAAGTTATAAGAAAATAACTGTCTTAGATTAACATCACTTAGGTCCTATAGCTACTAGTGTTAGCGTAGCCTAGGCCTATATAGAAAGTTGTAGACTGTCATTACCTGACAGATCAAATTTGTAAGTTTAAAATAGAGTTGAAGATGCAACATAGCGAAATTATTATATGTTTCCGTTTTGTTTTCGTTATCCCATTTTTTTGCCACTAAAACGATTGTTTTCCTTTTTTACCGTTGTCTACATCTCTGAACAGAATGGACGAAGCAAGTTTTCAGTTGTAGGCCTAAGCGAAGGGCAGAGAGCCTTTTAAAAAATCGGGGTAGCCTAGACCCAGACCCAAATGCGTTGTTCAGCAACCCTGAATAAAATCTGGACAAGAACAAGACAATGGCATCGAGAACCACATTATTTTCAGCAGATAGGCTTCTGATCGAAAAGATAAACCTTTTAGACGTTGCTCAGTGTACTCTTGGATAATCAGAATGGTAATTTATTTGCATGCGTTTCGCACATTTTAGGCTGAGGTGAGAGCGCTCGAGAAGTTGTGGCTTATTTAGTTTAGAGAGACTTCGGCTAGGCACTGTGGTTCCTAGATTTGGCGAACAATCCCACACCTTTGCCGATTCATTGTATTGGAGTTCAGCAACTTCCAGCTTACGCCCAAAACGCACTTTTGGCCCCCACTTTTGAAGTTTGACGGCGATTGTTCTCCAATCTCTACCAATGGCTGACTTTCACGCATAAATTCCACAGCCGGAACAGCATCGTAAAATCATGGGCGGGGGACTTATAGGGGATAGCCGGGGGGGGGGGGCTGTCCCACAAGTTTGTGGTGGGAACGGAGATTCTTATGTCCCCGCAATAATTCAAAAATATTTATTGTCTATCATTATAAATTTCTACAGTGTTACCGTCTATTTATCCAATAAGAACAATTTAGTTAAAATTACAGCTTTAAACAACTATACAATAACAGTGCGTAAAAAAATTAACAATGGGAAGGACATCATTTTATTGAAATCTTAAACCACACCTCTGAGCACTGAAATTATGAATAATTTTGTTATGATTACAACCTAAAATATTACGATTAGGTAGCCTATGCAAATCCAAATATTGTATAAAAACAAGAATGACGACACGGTGAAGTCTTCGACCATGACTACCAGCTTTGAAAAAGCAATTTTATTAAGATGACAGCTTAAAAATGCTACCACTACAAAGTGGAAATTCAAAAAGTTAAAACAATGGGGAAGGGGACATTTAATGAAGTCATAACCTAAATCATATCCTTCAGCGATGAAATCATGAAATAAATTGAAATGACACCTCCAAATGTTACCATACGGTGCGGGACAAATTAAACACTGCGAGAGGATACTTTGAACTGCAGTGATATTTCAGTTCTGAAAATAATTCCCAATTTTAGTTCTAATTCAGTTCTAAGACTCCAATTTCAGTTCTAATTCTATTCCTATTCTGAAAATAATTCCTATTTCAGTTTTAATTCAAGTTCTTAAATAATTTCAGTTCTAATTTAGTTCTGAAATAATTTCATTTCTATACTGTCAATAAAATTTCTAAAATAATGACAGTTCTGGAATGGACAAACAATCTTCGACGGCCAAACACAACTTGCAATTTGTGAAGTCAAATCTCCTATGTTGAGACGCGGCCAAAATTTCCACCCATCAAACAATATCTCTGCTTCTAAAACAAATGCCCAAAATCAATGGTATGGGTTATGAATCTTGAAATATGGGGAATGGTCTACGCACTGTGTTAAAATCATCTGCCCTTAAAATACGTCAGTACAAGCTAGGATCCAAGTGCTATGATTCTGCCTGCGCGCTGCAGCTCGCCAATGTAATGTGTAGGCCTATTATTATCTGATCCATTAATCGAGATGTAAATAAAACACTGCACCCCGTTCCAAAATCAATACAAGCTAGGATCCAAGTGCTATGATTCTGCCTGCGCGCTGCAGCTCGCCAATGTAATGTGTAGGCCTATTATTATCTGATCCATTAATCGAGATGTAAATAAAACACTGCACCCCGTTCCAAAATCACAGAAGCTCCAATAGCCAGCCACAAAATAGCCAATAGACACCTCTATTCCCCCATCCTCATTTGTTCTATCCCCAAGAATCTAGGTAAGTTAGATCCTTAGTGTAAGCTTATATCTGAAAGTCAATATATTATGACTCATGCCCTATCAGGTTAATTATTATTGCCAAGTCTATCGAGGTGTCAAAAATGTCAAACTCGATTGCAGCCGTATGCGTGCCAATGATGATTGATATGAGCCCACAGGCATCTATAGACTCATGTTCAAACATTCACCCTCGCCCCTCCCGTACCCCCGTACAGGCCATGCATCAAATGCGCCTGTGCATGTAATTAACTTCCTTCGCCCTGTGTTCAGCGGTGCCCAGTCATCCGTCACATTAATTACTGAATTGTCAGGTTGTTTGACCAGCGATCCTCTGTCTTTAAACTGCACGAGGGCCCCTTTGTTTGAGTTATTCAGAAGGCAACGAAATATCTTAATCAGCAGTGACAATATGCCCAGGGGGAATATATTCGAAGATTACTGATCTTAAGGGTTCTCAGAAATGGATTGTCTGACTTTATACAGACTCGCACAGACAACGAATCGCAAAAATCATCATAGTGTAATAATTTTCGTTCTAAAAATAATTCCTATTTCAGTTCTCTCCGACGTATTTCAGTTCTAGTTCTATTCTCGTTCTCAAAATAAATCCTAATTTTCGTTCTTATTCACGTTAACGGAAATCCATAATTTTACTTCTAATTCCTATTTCCGTTAACGAAAATATCACTGCTTTGAAGTCTTCAACCACGATTACCAGCACTGAAAATATGCAATTTTGTTAAAATGGCAGCATAAAAGTTTATCATTACGGTATGGAAATTAAATAATGCAGACAATGGAGATAAAACATTATCAAATTCCTATTCAAAGTATTCATGTCTTTAAGCAATGAAATTATGCGAAATTTTGAGAAGACAATGTTACCTAGGCTATATAGCGTAGAAATTAAAACAGTTTAAGCAACTGAAAATAGCACTTTGAATTGTTAAATTGCTTACACGACTATCAGCACTGAAGTGAATAGAAATTTTCTTATAATGACAGCCTAAAATTCCATCATTGCAGTGTGGAAATTACAAAGGTAGATAATGGAGAGGAGTACATCTCTCCCAGCCCCAACCCTCGTATTAAGCGCTTCAAACCTGGGCGATCGTCTTTCGGCCGTTCCTTCGTACCACCCACAAACCCAAGATCAAGTCTCCGCCTATGCAAATAGGAGAAGTTCATAGTGCAATGTAGGGATTTAAAGTTTTGACAAACAAACACACATGACAAACATTTTATTCCTTCTAGTTCGGTGCAGTAAACTATTGTACACAAGGGTACAATTCCAGGATTAATGCGCACGAAATTCTGAACCATTCAAGGCAATTTGTAACTTTTAAGCCGGAAATATTAACTCAAGCCAGTGGCGGCGCCAGGGTGCTGGGGGCTAAGCCCCCTCAAATATGGCTTAGCCCTCAAATAAAAAAAGCCGAAAATGTATATTAATAATAACGGCTTACTTCGTAGTCTAATAATTATTAGGAAACTAGACAATGACCAACGGCAACGAAATTAACCATAATATCATTATCATAGCGTGGAGTGCTTAATGCTTATGGCATATGCTAATAGAATACACCGCACATACACGGTGTCCCAATTGAACTGATACCCTTTTTGTTCTGGCGATATACTTTTCAATTCTTAATGAAACTCTATAAAATTTCAGACAATGCGAGAGGGATAAATTATCCATATTGTCTGAAAATTGTATTCAATTCCACGGACAGAGTCCGAAGTTATGCACATTCAAATATGTGCAAAGAAAAATTTAAGTTTCCAACTTGTAAAAGATAGGAAATTATTGTTTGCAACAATTGCTGTTCTTCAAAGCTGATGTTCAAAATGTCCTCCATTAGCTCGAATGCATGCTCTAATGCGCTTTTGCCATTCATTGATTGCATTGTCAGCAATCCCTTGATTAAAACAATTCCATTCTTCCACAATTCGCTGTTTGATGTGGTCAACGTCACGTATGCGAGTTTGATAAACGTTGATAAATGCGTTCTTGAAGGATGCTCCATATCTTGTAGTCCAGTGGATTAAGATCAGGGTTATTGGGGTGGGAGTGTCAAAGAGTTGGTGAAATGAACTCTGGAGTTTCTCCTGAAAGCAGACCAACAGTTTCTTTGGCTCGATGAGCAGGGGCACTGTGCTGCAGGAATATGAAAAATTCACTGCACGATAATTCTTTAATAGCAGGCAGCAAGTGCTCACCGAGTAGCCAAAAACGTCACGACAGTGCGCACCGTTATTTTGTTTACAATTTGTATTAAACTCAAATCATCTTTGCTGAAAACCATTTTGATTATTGTCCTCTGATATGGAAATGACGGAAATATGATGTCATATTTATTAATTTAGAAAGTAAGATGTGCAGTTGCAAACAATAATTTCCTGTCTTTTACATGTTGGAAGCTTAAAATTTTCTTTGCACATATTTGAATGTGCATAACTTCGGACTCTGCCCGTGGAATTGAATAAAAGTTTCAGGCAACATTGATAAGGTATCCCTCTTACATTGTCTGAAATTTTATAGAGTTCCATATAGAATTGACAAGTATATCGCCAAAACAAAAAGGGTATCAGTTCAATTGGGACACCGTGTACTTATGTCAAACTGCCACCGACCCGTGACGAGGTTATGTGCACCATGTGCGAACCGCCGGCCTGCTGAGGGGCTACGCTTGCAGTCCTATGCAACTACATTGCGAAATGGGCAGCAGCACTCATACTTAGATAGATACTTTATTGCACGTACAACTCAGGTTACATAATCATGGTATCCGCTCAATACCGCGCACACAATACCGCGCACACAATACCGCGCACACAATACCGCGCACACAATACCGCGAATCACAACTTACACCGCGCACGCTCATTACCGCGCACGATCATTACCGCGCACGATCATAACAGCATTCAAGTGTTTCAACATGCATCAAGTTTTTATGTCAGATCTAAAAACACCTTCATCCAACCTCTATTTCTCGTTCGTTATTTTCGTCAATCCAGCTTCCATTTCAGATAAAAAAAATGTGAAAATACCTTCATCGAGCTTCAATTTCGTGAGCGTTTTTTTCATCAACCCAGTTTCTATTTCATATCTAAAAATACCTTCATCCAGCTTCAATTTCGTAAGCGTTATTTTCATCAATCCAGCTTCTATTTCATATCTGAAAATACCTTCATCCAGCTTCAATTTCGTAAGCGTTATTTTCATCAACCCAGCTTCTATTTCATATCTAAAAATACCCTCATCCAGCTTAACGCATGAGAAATGGAAGCTGGATGAAGAAATTTTTTTGGAGGATGAGCATACTGCAAGCGCCTAAGGCACGAAGCTTCTAGTGCCGAAGGCACGAAGCCCGTATCGACTAGGAGGTAGAGGGGAGCCGTAAACTCATCCACCAGGGTCTGGGGCGGATCCCCAGAAACCAACGCATTTTTAGCTTGTGACATCGGCTAGATTACATTTCAGGCTCCTGTTTGATAGCTGTTTATGATGAATAAAGTCATGAAAATTTCAAGAGGAAGTCGTTTTGCAGAGTCGCAGACTAACAGGAAAATAAAGTCAACGTTTATGTTAAAAGAAACAGGACCTGTTTTCGTCTTTGCCATAGCCAGTAAAGTTAAAATGTAAGTCTTATAACAAGTTTATAGGCTAAGTGTACTGTCATGTGGTATAGGAAGACCTAGGTGCAAGTCAAATTTAGGGGCTTTTACAGGTTCTACCAATTAAAAAGTGTGATTTCCTAA
The DNA here is from genome assembly GCA_949752735.1 of Lumbricus terrestris. Taxonomy (NCBI): domain Eukaryota; kingdom Metazoa; phylum Annelida; class Clitellata; order Crassiclitellata; family Lumbricidae; genus Lumbricus; species Lumbricus terrestris. The sequence goes on along the minus strand of OX457037.1, from coordinate 68,542,132 downwards.
TTTAAGAAAACTAATTCTGTAAATTACAAGCAAATACACTTGCGTATTTTGCGACCATTGCTTAGTTTTGAGCCACTGAGCTGAGGGATGGACTTTTGGGAGGGGATATCATATGCCCCACCCATTATCACTTTTTTTAGTTTCTACGCTTCAATGGTAGCATTTAGACAGGACTCATTAATTTTTTTTAGCGAAAATGCTCATCAATTCAGTGCAGCAACTGATAGTCGTGGTTTACTACTTCAAAGTGTCTTTCCTATTGTTTAAATTTGGCAAATTTCCTTACTGCCATGGTAACATTTTAGGCGGTCATCTCAACACATTGCGCACAATTTCATTGCGGAAAGACATGGTTTAATGTTTCAATAAATGTCACTTCCCCATTGTTCAAATTTGGTGAATTTCCACAATATAATGGTGGCATTTTGGGCTGTCATTTTAACAAAACGGCTTTTAATTTCAGTGCTGAGAGTCGTAGTTTATAACTTCAAAAGTGCCCCTCCTGCTGTTTAATTTTTTTAATATCCAAACTGTAACGGTAGAATTTTATGCTGCCATCTTAGCAAATTTCTCATAATTTTATTGCAGAAAGACATTGTTTTAGAGTTCAATAAAATGTCCTCTCCACTTGTGTAGTAATCAACGCTATGGAAAAAAGTAAGTTGGAAAATGCATGTCGATACCCTTTTATTCTGTTAACATCATGTGACAATGATTCCTACCAAATTTTATTGAAATTGCTCAAAGTTTAGAGGTCGTGTAACAAGGTGAGATATACCAGCATATATTTTATATAGATATACTTTTTTTGCGTTACGTTTTCGAATCGTCAAAAAACGGTGAGTGGCCTCACTAAAAGTGGTATAATTTTTTCTGTTTGAAATATTTTGATGAAATCTGGCCATCATGTGTAAATATGAATTGTCTTTAAGACTGTAAAGTTTCATTTAGAAATTCTTACTTTTGGCCAGGATATTGGCAAAAAACCTCGGGAGGTCTTTTTTGTCGCACCCTGTACATTGTTTAAACTTTATTGAGTGAGTGTTCAGTACTTCAGTTCACTACACATTACGTTTATTGTCACTGACTGTAGCCTACACAGAAATAAAACAGCGACAGATTCGTCGCTTTTCGAACCCGGTGCTACGAAATATTTTGTTACATTGGTTAAATATTCGGAAGTTCTCCGAACACGCTTAGCATTCGGCGTTTCGACGTGCACCTTTAAATCCAGTGCACCCTTATTGGCGACTGAGATATAAGAACCACTGTCGCATGTCAAAGATTCATCTTCCCAGTTATAACATCCTGCACCGAAACCGGTGTAGGCCTATTTGACTTTCAGCGTGTCTGCAAATAAACACTTAGGCCTACGTTTCAGCATTTTTTATGTCAATTTTTTTATAAATTGTATTTGCAATTATCATTACGTAACTCGCGCCATAGTTCTGCGTTTGGCTTACAAAAAACGCTTCAGGACCCGGAAGTCCAATGGTAACCGTGCTATTGAGCTAAACAGGCCTATTGCTGGAACGCGTGTTTAGTTCAAGGAACGGAAAGTAGCCTAAATGACACAAAAAAGTAATAAGATCGATCGGTCGATGACGGACGGGGAAAACCAGGACAAAAGTCATAATTCTGGAAAGCCGCCCGGTCGCCCGGATAGGGACCTAAAAAGAGGACATGTCCGGGGAAACCCGGAAGCAAGGTATCCATAAGCTTAAAATGTCACCACAGCTGCTTGAAAGTTAAAAATATTTCTTATTGTGAATTGACATGTTGTATTCTAGCCCCTGACTGACTTATTCTTTTGCCATTGACTATTATCATAATATAACCCATGCAGTCCAGCATGCTGTTCCTTTATTGTAATATTTTTACATATTGATTTTAGATAACGGTTGGCTATGTTTCATTGATACTGTTATGCTCATAAAAGTATATTGTGGCCTGTATGAATCTTCCTTCCGATGTAAAATGATTACATTGGCATCTGGCAGTTAAAAGTTACTGTAAATTTTTTTTACTACTCGTTGTGATGAACACATATATAGTCTGCTCAGAGCCGTTTTAACGCCTAGGCACGCGAGGTACACGCCTAGGGCCCCACGCAACAGGGGGCCCCACGGCGACCCAAACATACTATATCGCATAACAAATTAGCAACATGTTATACGAACTTTGACGTATGTTAAATTTACATTTATTTTACACTGCTTAGTACAAAGATTGCTGTGCTAGCTGTGTCGACAGCATACTAGCCCATAGCCTATTATTAACAAATGTAAAAAATTGCACACACGCAGATAGAAAGCATGAATGCAAAACGCTCTGATAGGCCTATTCTGAGACTGAAAGATTGAGGCCGAAATCGTGTTACGTTCAGTGTTTAATCTAGGCATCTTCCTGGTGGAGCTCAACCTAGAAGTGACCATACCCTAACATTTGATCAAATAATAATAGTTTTTAGTTGCTGATCACATTATTGTAATACCTGAACTCTAATAATAATGGGCTAATGTGATATTTTTACTATCGTGTGATACATGTATAATGATAAAATCTACTAATATAATATATGATACTATCAAATTACAATGAGTATAATAGTTTACTGTTAATATTTTTACAAAGACTGTTTTTGTACAACTAACACTTAGTAAAATAGCATCATTACAGTCTACCGCATGGCTTCCCGATTTTGGTATTTCTTCCTTGGTTAATTTGTGTAACATTTGTAACAATTCTGATAGACCTAACTGTGTCCTGGTCAGCAATGTAGGACCTTTTTGAGCAACGGGAATAAGATAATTCTAGTGCAAGAAAGTCGGGCTTGGACTACACACCGGTCCTGTCTGCAGTTATTCATTGTATACTGCAATGGTAATGGTCCAGAAGCAGCAGAACTGAGTTGCAGAACTTGATACGCAAAGAAATTATTATGGTAAATAATATTACACTAATGAAAATTTTCACCCACTCTTTTTATCAGCACTGAAATAATATAGGGCCTAGTAATTTTGTTAAGATCGCAGCTTACAATGCTATCATTAGGCCTACATTGCGGAAACTGATAAAGAAATTATTATAGTTGTAAGAGTATTTATTGAAGTCTTAGACTATTCAGGTCAGAACTGCAATAGTTGATGAATTTTGATGAAATGGCAGCATAAAATTCTGCCATTTCAATGTAAAAATTCAAAATTTTCTGGTGGGGATACGTACATTCCTCCCCTTGCCCCTCCCCACTCGGCGCTACGCGTCTCGGTGACCGACAGGCAAATATTCGTTATCCGTCCTCCTGAAACCTTCATTTCCCTCAGAAGAGGGGGTCTAGATGAGACTCATATAGTTACGCTTGGAATTAGACCTGGTGTTTGTGCCTAGGGCCCCCAAATTCCACCCCTTCGCTGCGCCGGCTTTTTAATCCCGTAGGCGGCATATATGTATGGGCCGTTATATGACGATAGGTTGTTGTCATACGCCTACGAGATTAAAGCTTTATGACGATAGGATGTCGTCATCCACAGGGAAGAGGCCCTGAGTCTGCTTATCGATTTCCTTATCTATGTCACCAAACTTATTAATGTTCAGATATTGTTTCATTATTGTCTGTTATTCTAAACATTTTGTACCACTTGTTGTGGTGAACCTATAGGCCTAGTCTAAATTAATTAATTTTGTGATTCGAACCAGCTTTCATCTGTCTTGTATTGAGAATGTCCACGAACTTTGCCTTACTCTCCGCTTATGACTTGTCTTGTATTGTATTGTATTGCATAAAAACATTTATAAAGCGCCTCTACTAGGGTGAACCGTTCAGAGGCGCTCCCAGTGCGCAAGGCCATGGGAGAAGAAATAGGTTTTAAGAAAAGAAAATGAGAATGGAGGGATTACCTGTCAGAAGTTGAGATCGAGTAGAAGGAGAGAGCGTATTCCAAAGAGAGGGGCCAATTGATGTAAAGGAACGGGACTGAGCCATAGCCGTTCTAGTAGGAGGTACTAGAAGTTCAAATCTGTTTAAAGAGCGGAGTGGACGATGCGAGGAGGCTGAAACTGGCCTGCGAATTCCATTGGTTAGATATTTTGGGGCAAGACAAAGTTGTGCTTTAGAGACCAAGATGAGAATTTTGAACTTAATGCGCGCAGTTAGAAGAAGCCAATGGAGCTGTTCAAACATAAAAGTAGAGATACGAGAGTAGCGTGGAAGGCGTGCAATTAATCTGGCGGCCGCGTTAAGGACCGACTGCAAAGGTGAGAGTCTAACCTTAGGAAGACCAATTAGAAGCAGAGATACAGAGCAAATAATATTACAGTAGTCAATTCTGGAGCAAATGAAAGCATGGATCAAAGTGGTAAAAACAGAAGGCGAAACAGAACGCCGAACTGCATGCCCTTAGACGCCTTAAATGAAAATATGAAGAGCCTGTAAGATTAGATATATGGTCTTTAAATGAAAGGGAACTATCTAGAGTAACACCCAGATCACGAACAGTTGAGGAAAAGGTATAGTGAGGAAATAGTTCAGAGAGGAGAACAAAATCAATTTTCAAAAGCTGCTGAGGGGTGCCGAACCAAATAAACTGTGTTTTGGAGGCATTAAGAAAGAGACGATTTGATGACATCCAAGAGTGTTGGGAATGTGAGAGAGACTGGATGCGTTCGACTAACAGTAGCTGGGATGAAGGAGACCCATGGATATATGCTTGCACATCATCTGCAAAGAGATGACCGGCTTTTCCAGAGAGTGGGAAAAGAGAGGGGATGTCGGCCGTATATAGAATAAAGAGCAGAGGACCCAAGACAGAGCCTTGAGGAACTCCAAGCTTAACATGGATCCATTTGGTTCTGGATTCACCCGAGATAACCATGTGGGTACGGTCAGATAAATATGATCGGAACCAGCAGAGAAGCAGGCCCTGTAATCCATAGGAAGTCTCAAGACGCTGGAGAAGAATATTGTAGTCAACTATATCAAAAGTTGCAGAAACATCATAAAGAGCAAGGAGGGAGAGTTCAGACCTGTCGACAGCAGAATAGATTTCAGAGAGAAGAGAGAGAAGAGCAGTTTCCGTTGAGTGATGAGCCCTAAAAGCTGATTGATTTGGAGGAAGAAGACCAGACTGTTCAAGATAGGGGAGGAGCTGGAGGGAAACTAGGCGCTCAAGAGTCTTGGATAAGAACGATAGATTGGAGATAGGTCGGTAGTTTTGACAGAGGTTAGTATCAAGGTTAGGCTTTTTGAGTGAAGGAAAGACGAGAGCACGTTTCTGAGAGGATGGGATACAACCTTCAGCTAAAGACCTATTAAAAAGATAAGCCAAAAAAGGAGCAAGGTCATCGAACATGTCACTTATAACAAAAGAGGGTAATGGGTCTAGTTCACATGATTTAAGATTAGCAGTCTTGTTTCTTTTTCTTTCTCTGCTATAATTCATAAGCTTACACTTGTTCCCTTTTCTGTCTATATTGCTTAAATAGTAACTACACTCTCCACAATCTTGATATAAATTCCTGTTTTTGGTTGCCCAGATTTAACGCGTTCACTCCCTTTCTGGGTTACACTTTTTTAGGAGTCTTTTGGTTTATATTATTTACATGGGCGTAACTTTCCATGGAAAAGTGGTCGTGACTAATCCTCTGCTCACATCTTCTCCCTTCCATTCTTCTCTCGGCTTCCTCTGCCCCTTCGGACCTTCCCCAGATACGAATATAATATAAAATCTTGTGAGAACCCTCCCCCTCTTCCTTCTTCATTCTCAACGATGACACTAATCTCAGCACTTTTACAACCGGCATTGGTCAGAGAACAAGTGACTGGTTTATAGACTCCGGAGCCACAACCCATATGACAAACAATCTGAATTTCTTTGAAGAGCTACATGTAGATCAAACGAAATCTGAAAAAATTACATTGCTAATGGCACATGTCTCAGTGCAGATGGAATGGGAAAAGGTTTTCTGGAATGCAATTTAAACAATGGTTCTGTGAATAGAATTAAAGTCACACATGTTTTATACTCACAAGGATTAACAGGAAGTTTATTATCAGTAAAACAACTAGCAAGTAAAGGCAAGGAAATTGAATTTTCGGGTAACCAGTGTTCGATAAAATACAATGGAAAGTTGTTGGCTGTAGGAAAAGCTGAAAACAATTTGTACAAGTTGTCATGTAAGAATATTTCTGAAGTTGTGAACATGGCCAAGTTTGAAACTAAACATGAAAATTGTAGTCATGTGTGGCACAGACGTGTAGGGCATAGAGATCCAAGCGCTGTTAAAAATATTAACAAGCAAGGAATTGCCAGAGGAATCGAAATCAAAGAATGTAATATAAAGATAAAATGTGAAAATTGCATTACAGAGTAAGGCCACACAGAAACCATATCCTGAAGCCAGTACACAGCACACAAAACATCCGTTGGACTTGATCCAGAGTGATGTTTGTGGTTCTATGAAAGAATTCATTGCAGAAGTCAGTAATAAGTTTCAAAGAAAACCGAAAATCTTAAGATCGGACAATTGTGATGAATATACTGGAGATAAGCTGAAAAACTATCTGAAGCAAGAAGGAATTCGACTTCAAACAAGTGTACCATATTCACCATCGCAAAATGGAGTAGCTGAAATAAAGAATCGATCAATAATCAAAATGGCAAAATGTATGCTGCTCGATGCAGCATTACCACTAAAGTACTGGGGAGAAGCAGTTATGACAGCAGTGTACTTACAAAACAGACTGCCAACGAAGGCAACAGATAAAACACCTTTTGAACTGAATTCCAGTTCAAAACTGTGGAATGGAGAAAAGCCAGATCTTTCACATACATGTATAAGAATATTTGGATGTAAGATATTATGCATTCCAAAAGAGAAAAGAACTAAAATCGATGATCGAGCAATCGAAGCAATCCTAGTAGGATACAGTGAACAATCAAAAGGATAGAGGTTGCTGTTGGCAGATTCAAACAGAATCATAATCAGTCGCAGTATAACATTTGATGAACATGAATCAGATGGAATGACAATTACAGAAGTAGCCTAATGATGAATCCCGAGAACACATACTTAAAATCAGAATCTGTTAAAAATGAAAATAAAGCCAAAACACAGATTCCCATAGAAAATATTAACAACCAAGTCAATGAAGATGACAAAACTCAAACAGCTGACGCTGAACAACATATGAAAATTTCGGTCAACCCAGAAGATCAACCAGAAGTAACAAGAGCATATCAGCAGAAAGACTGTTATTAATGGTTAAAAATGAAATCAGAAAGGAACCTTCATCATGGAATGAGATGAAGATGTTACCAGAAGAGGAACAGAAAAACTGGATGAGAGCAGCAGAAGAAGAGATGAATTCACACAAGGAGAATAAAACTTGGACATTGTGTGATCTTCCAGCAGAAAAGAAGGCAATAGAATGCAAATGGGTGTTTAAGTTGAAACACGATGCCGAACTAAATGTGAGACATAAAGGACGACTTGTAGCTAAAATTTCTCTCAGAAATTTGGTGAGAAGTATGAAGATACGTTCACACCAGTAGCCAGACATATAACCTTGAGAACATTGTTGACAGTTGCTGCATCAAAGAATTTGAAAGTGACTCATATTGATTCACTTTCAAATTCTTTGATGCGGCAACTGAAGATAGACTCTATTTTGAAATCAGATGGATTCCAGCAAGGTGAAGCTGATCTGTGTCTGTATACAAAGAAGTGCAACAACGTGATTGTTTATATAATTATTTCCATATGTTGATGATCTGCTGATCTGTGGAAGTGCTGAAATGATCAAGAAAACAGCGAACATGTTTAGTCAACAATTTGAAATCAAGGATTTAGGCTAGGTGAAGTCAGTTTATACCCAGTGGCGGCGCAAGGATTTCAGTTTTGGGAAGACTAAAGGGGTAAATCGTCCAAATTTTTTATTTTTACATGGCAAAAAAATGGATGGCCTTTTTAGGGGGGCTTAGCCCCCTAGCCCCCCTAGCGCCGCCACTGTTTATACCTGGGAATTCAAATTGAAAAGGACAAACAAGGCAATTACTTGATTTCTGAAACCATAGCTACTGCAACAAGACCAGATATTGCAGCCGCAGTTTCCATTCTATGTCGGAAAGTCAATACACCACGTCAGTGTGATTGGACTGCAGTAAAGGAAGTTATCAGATATTTGAAGGGAACAAGTAACTCGAAGTTAAAGAGCTCTTGAAGCTGTTGGAGATCTAAAACTGGTTGGGTATGTTGATGCAGACTGGGCAGGCGACGGATCCGATCGCAAGTCAACCAGTGGATACCTGTTTAAGCTCGGAGAAGGAGTAAGTTCATGGATATCGAAAAAGCAAATATCCGTAGCTCTGTCATCTACGGAAGCATAATATATTGCTGCTTCTTTGGCAAGTCAATAATTGGTTTGGTTGAGACAATTGCTGTATGATCTTCATGTACCGTGCATTGAATCAACGACTCTGTGTGAGGACAACCATGGATGCATCAAGATTGCAAGCAACGAGAAGATCAATGCAAGGACCAAGCACATAGATGTTCGACATCATCATCTTCGAGACTTACAGTTTCGTGGGATAATTAACTTAGAGTATTGCCATAGTGACCAAGTGCTAGCAGACATTATGACCAAACCACTTACAAGGGACAGGCTGTATAACTTAAGCGATAAGATTGGCTTGTGCCTTGATAACTAGAAACAAATATTAGATGGGGGTAGGCCTACTGTCGAGTGGGAGTGTTGGAAAAACGACAGTAGGCCATTAATTATCGGACGATCCCTCTATGTTGGTCACGTGACTGGTTAAGCGTTCTCTCGCCATGTTGTGGACATTTTGATAGTACCATTTCGGTAAACGTGTATTTTAGCGTCGTAAATTATTTTCACGCTTATAATGGCACAAAAAGCGTGTTAAAATACTTCTGCCAACGTGCCATTGCCTAACAGCCCTAACTGATGTATTACTGTACTTAGAATTTCTTAAAAAGAAGGAAATCGATTGAAAAATTATAATATTTTGTCATAAGAAACCGCCGATCGAAGTTGCTATTCAATTCAGACCCTTTCCGGAAGTTGTGTGCGGCAAGTGTGAAATAAGACAGCAGGCAAAAATAAGTAAGTAAGTAAGTAAAAGTCCAACTTTTCAATTGCATCAGCTGTTTTATGAATCCAACTTCTGTTTCAATAAAGATTATTTTTCATCAATCCAGCTCCAATTTAATAGAGAAGATCCTGATTCATCCAGCTCCAATTTAATCAAGAACATTTTCATCCATCCAGCTCTAATTTAATCAACAACATTTTCCTCATTCCAGTTCCACTTTAATCAACAACATTTTCATCAAGCCAGCTCCATTTTAAGCTATAATATTTTTATTCACCCAGCTTCTATTTCTCGCTCGTTATTTTGGTCAACCCAGCTTCTATTTCAGATATAGCCTAAGAATGCCATCATCCAGCTTCCATTACTTAAGCGTTTTTTCATCAATCCGACATCTATTTCAGATCTAGAAATACCTTCATCCAGCTTCCATTTCTCATTTTGAACTTAGGACCGAAGTCTTGACGTACGGTACACGTTATTTATAGTCGCATGGACCAATATACGTTGTTGGTTGTACGCTTACCACAACTTCCGGGCAAATGTTGTGGTTCAATGGCGATTCGAACGGCGATTTCGAATGGGAAATGTGACATTTTAAAACCTATGTTCTGTCAATATTCTTCTCCTTACCAAATTTTAAGTGTGCCGTTACATCAGTTGGTGAAATGTACGCTATCAGAAATAATTTGCGGCACTTTTTGTGCCGTTATAGCCTAAGCGTGAAAATAATTTACGACGCTAAAATAGCCTACACGTTTACCTTCATTTCTTCTCTCGAAATTATATTCTGCTATCAAAAACCACCTGCAAAGGCTATCCACTCAAGAACAAGGCCCCTCTAAATTTTGCATTCCCGATTGATCTTAGGCTACGGGTTACCCCGGAGAAAAATAGTTAGGCCTAGGCTATAGGTCTGGTACTAAATAATAGTAGGCTAGTAACCAAGGTAGAAATGCTAATAATAAAATAATGTTGACTACAATGAGTAGTCTAATAGCCAAAATAATTCCGAAAATAGCAATTTACAAATCTAATACTATTATAGTAGTAAAAATATTTAATGAGCGCTACACTCAACTATTATTGTGTAACTTGTTTCAGCCGGGTCGGAAGCGTTTATTGCAGTGAAAAGACTATGTTATACGAGCTCTTGGAGGGATGTCATACTACCGAAATATAGTGCATGTACCGACAATGTTGTTACGGCTGATGGCCATGTAATGACATTCTGTGTAGAAAATTGCAAGGGCAATTTATGTAACGCTAAGTCTTATAAGAGGACCTAAGAAAAAAACTTACTTCGCTAGTATGAAATAAAAGGTTAGCGAACAATTAATCATCTTCTTTCATGAAGCAGTAGCCTACAGGACTGTTTAGCCATAAAGTTACTTGAATCATGAATAATGAAATAAGACCTATAGAATTTGTTTTACCTTATAATTAGGATGTGACTGAAATCTGTCCGACCTAGAGCCTAATAGCCGGTGACGGAACATTAAACCTTCCCACGTGTAAAATAAACAGCGTTGCTGCATTTAGGCTAATTTTTTTAGGATAGGCCTATCACAACTTTTTATCCATAGCCTAGGCCTATTTGCAGACGCAAAATGTTGAGTTGATGATGTCTAGTGACTCTAGTTCAGTGCTGCCCAACCTTAGGCCTATTTGCAGACGCAAAATGTTGAGTTGATGATGTCTAGTGACTCTAGTTCAGTGCTGCCCAACCTTTTTGGTACAACGGGCCGCAAAAGCAAGATTCTTGAAGCCGAGGCCCGCAACAGAAACTCAAAACAGTGGCTAAAATTTATTGATAATATGGCACTCCTCCGAAGTCCGGTCCCAAATTATTTCACAGCATTTGTCTCACCGTCACTTTACAAACCGTTCACATCGACTACTAAATGATAAAAAAGTAAGTAAAAGTCCAGCTTTTTCAATTGCATCAGCTGTTTTATGAATCCAACTTCTGTTTCAATAATGATTATTTTTCATCAATCCAGCTCCAATTTAAGCTATAATATTTTTATTAACCCAGCTTCTATTTCTCGCCCGTTATTTTCGTCAACCCAGCTTCTATTTCTCGCCCGTTATTTTCGTCAACCCAGCTTCTATTTCAGATATAACAATACCATCATCCAGCTTCCATAACATAAGCGTTATTTCATCAATCCCACTTCTAGTTCATATCTAGAAACACCTTCATCCAGCTTCCATAACATAAGCGTTTTTTCATCAATCCCACTTCTATTTCACATCTAGAAATAATCCTACGTGCGAAATAACCTGTCATAAAGCATTGGAGAAGCATATCTATGTGATAAGCCATGCGAAATAATTTGGGACCGGACTTCGGAGGAGTGCCGATAATATATAATATTAACATTGAAATGAGTATTAAAATTTAATATGGAATTATAATTCATTCATTCATTCATTCATTCATTCATTCATTCAGAGCATTTATATAGCGCCCCTTCAAGAAACTACTCAGAGGCGCTCCCAGCCCAACCACGAACAAAAAAAAGACTTGAGAGACTTGTAGAACCTAGCCGGATGGACCACAAGTAGAGAGCGAAGCGTAACCGGGAGGTCGTTCCAGACAGTAGGCCCCACGACTGAGAAAGCACGGCGCTGCTTAATAACCAAGCGAGCCCGCGGGACCAGAAGCTCACCCTTAGCCGAAGAGCGAAGTACACGACGCGCTGCAACGTCAGACGCTGGACAACAAAGATCACACAAGTATGACGGAGCACAGCCAAGGACACAGCGAGAGACTACAGCGGCAATGCGGTATGAGATCCGCTGGGACACAGGAAGCCAGTGCAGCACATCGCGCATATAGGCAGAGACTGGGGCAAATTTAGGAAGCCGCCCAACAAGGCGAGCAGCCGAGCGCAATACGCGATCAAGTCGCCCCAGGACCCCAAGGGGAAGACCAGCAAGTAAGGAGCAGCAGTTGTCAATTCGACTTGTGACGAAGGCGTGGACAAGAACGACGACCGCATCATGAGAGAGAGAGCGGGAGACCACCCGGAGCTGACGTCTAGTTATGCAATTGAAACAAATTCACAAGAACGCATATTACAGAAGACATAATAATCTATCAATCTATCTATTTACATATGAAATTTATTTACCGCCCTAACCGCCGGTTCAAGATATCTGATCAGAGATGCTCCCAACCCAGGAATGGCCAAAGAGAAATGTTTTGAGCAGTTGATGGAAGAGTTGGATAAGTCCCACAGGAATAAATATAATGAATAATAGCTAGCATGTGGACTACACAAACCACGATTGTCATGCTTCACAATACATGTAGGCTAGTTGAGCAACAAAAAGTGCAAGGATGGCGTTTATCCCTGCCTTGCACTCAGTTTTGTCGCCCATAGTATCCATACAGTTTAGCCAACTCAGCTCTTCATTACGTCGAGCAGTCCATTTTTAGGCTAAGATCCACTTTATGACTGGGACGAATTTCCATCCTCCTGCTCTAGCTTTCATAAAAATTCGTCGAAGCCGCAATCCCCGTCTAAAGAGCTAGCAGTCATACGGTAGTCATCGACACGTCGGACCAGAAGGCGCAAAGACATCGCCATTCGGTCGGCCCTTGTGCCTCTATTCGATTGTTTCTGTCTAATTCTTAGAACTATAACTCGACTATCTCTCGAAAGAATGGTCGCAGTCATTTTGCAGACGTGCTGTGACTCTGTAGCGGACACATCCCAGGGACTGACTAGAAGTGAACGGTTTGTGAGAGTTTGCGAGGTCCGTTTCCAGGTCGTGAGCTTGTAGACGTCGGACCCAGGTCGCCACATAATTATCTCCGTCACGGCGTCACCTTACAGTAATAAGAGTTGTCAAAACCAGAAGTCACGTGTCAATCTCCAGATAGACTACGGGAACCTAACCCCAGGAAAAGAGAGAAGAAATTTAGTTTTTAGATTGGCCTTTCTGATAGCATTGCAAATCGGCAGCTGTCACATCAATAGCAAAAATAAACGCTCAAGTCGACCTTATCTTTTACTTCATTTTACACGAAGTGCAAAAATTTAGTGAGCCCATGCGGGCCACTTGAAATCACCTCGCGGGCCGCACGTTGGACAGCTCTGCTCTAGTCGAATACTGTTAGTGATGACTTCATAATATATCGTACCACACACATTAGTACCAATTATAATTGGCCAAACGTCTAGTTAGGGAAATCTTCAAAGAACTGCGAAGCCGTCGTACACCACGACTGCCAGTATCGGGGTAGTCATCCGCATACATCGCTTGTAGGCGTAGGCGGAGACTTGGTCCGAACTTTGGGGGGAAGGACGGACGAGCGCCCGAAGGACGACGGCCGAGGCTGGTTTGGGTGTGACGGTGTGACCCCTCTTCAAATGTCAATTTTTTTAAAATTCCCACACTGCAATGGTAGCATTTTAGGCTGTCATTATAACAAAATTGCTCATCATTTCAGTGCTAGTAGGCCAGTCCTAGACTCCTAGTTTAAAACTTCAAAGTGTCCCCTCCCAATGTCGAAATGTTTTGAATTTCCACGCTGCAATGGAAGCATTTTAGGCTATCATTGTAACGAAATTGCTCTTTATTTCAACGCTAATAGTCCTGGTGTAAGATTTCAAAATGTCCTCCCATGTCGAATATTTTTGAATCTCCATTCTGCAATGGTAGCATGTTAGACTGTCATTTTAGCAAAATTGCTCATCATTTCAGTGCTAATAGCCATGGTCTAATACCTCATAAGTGTCACCCCCCTCAATTTCGAAATGCATTGAATTTCCACATTGCAATGGAAACATTTTAGGCTGTTATTTTAACGAAAGTGCTCATAATTTCAGCGCTAATTGGTCAAGCTTGAGACTTCAAAAGTTTTCCCCTCATTGCTTTAAATTTCTTGAAGTTTCCACACTGTAGAGGAAACATTTCAGGTTCTGATCTAAAAAATTCACAATTTCATTGCTGAAATACATGGCTTAAGGGCTTCAATAAATGTCACCTCCGCATTGTTTAAATTATTTGAATTTCCATATTGCAATTGTAGGAATTTAAGCTGTCATCTATTCATCTTAATAAAATTGCTTAGTTTTTAATGCTGATAGTCATGGTTTAAGACTTCAGAGTGTCGCATCCAGTGATGTACAGTGAATGTGATAATACTTTCTCCCACTAATTTTAATTTTAAACTCCACAATCAAGATCTCACGTTGTCAATTCACAAATTTATAACCTGAAGAATATATCTCTCCACATAAATAAACCACTTTGACATCTCAAAATAGGTCAAGTCACTCCTGTCTTTTTCAGTCTCCGTTTCTATCTCTATCTCTGTCTCTGTCTATCCGTCTGTCCGTCTGTCCGTCTGTCCGTCTGTCCGTCTCTCTCTCTCTCTCTCTCTCTCTCTCTCTCTCTCTCTCTCTCTCTCTCACTCTCTCTCTTTCTCTCTTTTCCATTTCTCTCTCTCTCTCTCTCTCTCTCTCTGTTAAGCCGTTTTGACATCTATGACATGCATATATACAGGGTGGGCCAAAAAAGACCCCCCCTACGTTTTTTGCCAATATCTTGACCAAAACTAAGAATTTCTAAATGAAATTTTACAGGCTTACAGGCAATTCATATTTACACATCATGGCCAGAATTCATCAAAAGATTTCAAACAAACCAAAAGTTATGCCACTTTTAGGAAGGCCACCCACCGTTTTTTGACGATTCAAAAACGTAACGCAACAAAAAGTAGGTTTTTGCCAATATTTTGGCCAAAAGTAAGAATTTCGAAATGAAATTTTAAAGGTTCATAGACAATTCATATTTACATTTGTTGGTCAGATTTCATAAAAATATTTCAAACAGAACAAAAGTTATATCACTTTTAGTGAGGTCACACTACGTTTTTTGATTATTCAAAAAAGTCAAAAAACGGTGGGTGGTCTCACTAGAAGTGATATAACTTTTGTTCGGTTTGAAATATTTTTATGAAATCTGGCCAACATAAGTAAATATGAATTGTCTATAAACCTGTAAAATTTCATTTCGAAATTCTTACTTTTGGCCAACATATTGGCAGAAACCTACTTTTTGTTGCGTTACGTTTTTGAATCGTCAAAAAACAGTGTGTGGCCTCCATAATAATGGCATAACTTTTGCTCTGTTTGAAATATTTTGATGAAATTTGGCCATCATATGTAAATATGAATTGTCTATAAGACTGTAGAATTTTATTTCAAAATTCTTACTTTTGGTCAAGATATTGGCAAAAAACGTAGGGGGGTCTTCTTTTGGTCCACCCTATATATATATATATATATATATACACTGTAGGTCAGATCAATCCTCTGGTGGTATAATAGCCTATAGTTGTTGCAGAGTATTAATGCTCTAGGTGGTTAAAACGTTGGATTGATGTATTAAAAAAATTTGGCTGCAAACCTCGGACAACTTTAAGACTTCGTAGGGGGAGAGTGCTACAAGACGCCCAGGGCGAGTAGGATGCCTACCCCTTTTAAAACGGTTGAAAAGATACATATTCGTGTTTTAGTTGTCTCATTGCATGCAGCGACGTCTTGTGAACCTTCCATAACCGTAATGTTTCAGTATTCAAGATATTTGCACAATAAATCAATTTTCTAGATTTTCACAACTTTTTTTTTAATACACATTTACGAATCTGCCTAATTTTCTCTTTAGCCTTATGCAGTAGGACTACACATTTGCGCACTTCAACGTTTATTTAGGGTTAATTTATAGTTGTTTTTATTGTTTTACCTAACTAGTAAACATTGACCTTGTAAAATGAAATGACGTCAGTAGACAAGAACTGCAAAATTACAAGAAGCTCATGGGCATCTTGAATACATAGGTAGCATAGAGATTACAAGAAGCCCATGGGCGTCTTGAATGTATAGGAAGCCTAGAGATTACAAGACGCCCATGAGACTCTTTGATACTATGAGCAAATGGTCAAAAATCGGTGCCCACCACGACACCACCTTCTACTCATAAAAATAGGGGCCCATATGCAAATTTATCAGTGTTTATTGAATCTATTTCACCCTTGTCCAAAACTTCAGTGAAATGGAAAGAATGCAGGAAGTGTAAATGTTGGTGTCATGAAGAATGTACAGACGAAGAGACATCCAAAGAATTCGTGTGTGATTTTTGTCTCTAGTCTGTGATTAAAGTGAAAATGACAATAATGACTTACAACATGAGATTGGATTTTTGCTTCTCGTGTTTTGAATTGCTTTGTATCTTTAGGATCTTTTAGTTTTCGTTCAACTTGTTTTCTCTCATGCAGTTTATTGCTTTAGTCTAAAATGCATGACTGCAATATCACTTGTTTTAGTCAATTTTCATTGCTCCAAGATGCCCATCCTATGGGCGTCTTGTAGTATAGGGTTTATAAGACGCCCAGTTTGGAGGTGTCTACCTTTTTTAAATTGCACAATTGATCTTATTGAATTAAGTTCTACAGTTGCTGTTATTGCTTCATTAATGATCACTCGTGGCATTGGGGTCAAACATGTTCTTCTCTTGGAATCCATACCGAAGAAAAGCACAATTTTCCTTAGCATGGGCGTCTTGGAGCACTCTCCCCTAAACTTAGGCCACGTGTGTCATGTGTTTACAATTCTGGTAGGTTCGACCCGCTGCGCATGCGCACACGAATATATCGATTAAGCTTATTTGTCAGTATGGATGCCGAGTCTCTGACAACTTTAGCAATTGATATTTTTGAAGTTGCAATTGCATTTTATTCGACTCTTTGACGAACATTTTGTCAACTCTCATACAAACAAGCGAAAACCAACTTAATTTGAACAAAGAAGTCTAACATGACTTATATATGAACAGTCTGGGTTTTTCTGGGGGTTTTCGGAAGGAAATTTTGTTTTTTCTGAAGCCTCAGTGGCAACACTGATCGCATCCCAATTGTTTAAGAGCTTTGGATCTCCAGTGTTCTCCACACTGTAGCTTAACCGTATAGCTTTTTAAACTGTCATCTTCACAAAATTATTCACGATTTTAGTTTTCAGAGACATGGTACATGATGGTACCGTTTAAGACTTCGATAAATGTCACATTCCATTGTTTACAACATTTTTTCAATTTGCAAACTGTAGCCTAATGGTAACATTTTAAGCTGTCATCTTAAAAAACTGCTCATTTCGGATAAATAGTGGATAATACTGTAGAAATTTATAATGATATTTCTGAACTATTTTGGTGATACAAGCGTCTTCGTCCCCCACCACAAACTTTGGAGGGGACCGTCACTCTGCCTCACTATGTCTCCGCCCATTCCGTAGACTATCCTGGATTCGGCGAAAATCCTACTCGGTCCTGTCGTCAACAGTCACCGCCGACAGCCAACGAGCCTTCAATTAAGCTATCGATTATTACACGCGACTTTGGTTACCGGTACTTTAAAATAATAGAAGCCTTATTAGTCTATATTATAATTCCGAAACTTTCCATATGTATGTTTGTGTGTTTGTACGCTTTTTTGACTCTCCCCTGCAAAATAGGCTCGGAAATGAAACAGCGTCGGTTTACCAAAATTTTTGAAATTGATTCTTACCCAAATTATAAGGTCAGCGCCACTATTTTCAGCTTTTAATTCACTTTAAAACAAGAGTTATCAGCGTTTTAAGACAGATTTCATCAGTGATCGATCACGCCAGCGCTTTAGTGAAGAGTCTACTCCGCATGACGTCATACTCACCCAGTAATAATTTTCGTAGCGTCCCGCAGGGGCGGGTCAAGTTTGGCTTTTTGTGGAAGCGAGGTGGGGCGGAGGGTTGGCGAAAACCCGAAATTTAGCAGTCAACGATGGGTACCAGAGTGGAGTAGTGTTTAAAACCCTAAATTTCACTTTAGAACTCGAGTTATTAGCGTTTTAAGACAGAAGCGTTTTAAGACAGATTTCATCAATAATAGTAGTATCGAGTAGTAAAGAGTCTACAGCCCGAATGACGTCATACAAGCCCAGTAATAATTTCTGTAGCGCTTTTTATGGAAGCGGGGTTGGTGGAGGGTTGGCGAAAACCGAAATTTAGCGGTCAACGATGGGTACCACAGTGGAGTAGTGTTTAAAACCCTAAATTTCCCGGGCAACGCCGGGTTGTACATCTAGTATTACATATCAGCGAGACGGACAAAACTTAACTAAAAGGTTCATGTCAAAGAACAGCACACTTAGGCCTACTGTAACAGTATAACAACCCGTCGATATAAGGTAACCGGTTATTTACTTGTATTGTATAGTATTGTATTGTACATAAGCATTTATAAAGCGCCTCTTACAGACTAGCTATTCATAGGCGCTCTCAGCGTGACAGCCCCGAGGAAATAAAAAAGACTTCTAGTAGCGAAGAGCTGAAGATGACACCCCCAATAAGATCTTACTACGGATAGTGGGAGGGAGGTCATTCCACATATCTAAGAAGTGCCTACAATGGCAAAGTCACGGTATTGGGCCATGGCAGTCCTTGCCCTTGGAACCAAGATATCAAGTTGATCAGCAGACCGGAGAGGGCGGGAAGAGACTGCAGAGAGGGGTTTATGCATCAAGTCACAAAGGTATTTAGGAGCCTGTCCAGTTTGATTTTTTGAAACAAAAGGCAGTACCTTGAATTGGACGCAAGAGGCAACAGGAAGCCAGTGAAGAACATCAGTCAAGTAGGTAGAAATGTGGGAGTAGCGAGGTAGACGAGCAATGAGTCTGACTGCCTAGTTCATAGCTGACTGAAGGGACTCAGAGAGGATAAGCGAACTTTGGGAAGCCCAGGAAATAAAATACTTACTTACTGGGCCTAGTTAACTGCGTGCACCAACTCTTGCTGCCGACACTAAGACTGTGTCGCGTTTCCTGACGTCACGCTCCTTCCTCATAGGGGAAAAAAAATATTATCGTCTCTTCGCTGCAAACATCTACATGTAGGTCTATGTGAAAATGCCCTATAGTCCGGGATGTTAGCGAAAAATTTTGCATTTTGGTGCTACAAGCAAAAGAAAGATATTTTTGAGTTCAGGAAGAAATTCTTTTAAAAAATGTGATATAGTGCCAGTTGAAAAAATGGGAAAATTTTTCCCAGTTTTTCCCATTGGTTTTTTCCAGGAACATTAAATCAAAATGTTGAAATAGCTCATAACAAGCTGAAATTTTCAGGATTGGTGAAGGAATGTGACAAGAGTAACATATCAAAAGTGCCAAACAATTCAGCAGAAAGCTCTCTCTGTAAATCAAGATGGCGTCCAAAATGGCCGCCATTTTCATTATTGTGATAGTTTTACAACCTGAGAAGCTAGAATCACAATGGAAGTGACACGTACTCAGGCACGGTGGACGAACATTAATCCCCTGGACATAATCCACGCATATTAGCCTATCTCTCCCAGATAGGACATTATTCCCAGGGTATGTTTTATTCACTTCTGCGTAAGGCATTATCTATAAAGATAATTATGTTAAGTCGTTGCCTATAATTACATATTGGACAAATATTGCAAGAATATACTAAGGTATATATTTCTATATTATGACAATAATACTTAATACCTAAGAATATGTTAGACTGCTGCTTGTTTGTTAACTTATTACAATAATCGTTCAAAGTTCGTCACAGCTGTTGTTTACTGTAGCCTAGATATAATTTTAGATTCGAACGGCATTAAAAAGTCGCTAAGGTAAGACGAACACAACATTGACAGGTCTTAAATGTAAACTAAGCCTAAATGACTATAGCTATAATTTTATTGTTAACCACGAATAGCAGAATGGAACTAACAATTCTTGACTTTACATCTGATCAGCAGTATCAGGTTTTTACCCTCATGGTCTTACAAGGAATGACACAGTGAACAAATGAAGAACACTTAATAAAGTGTTATCAATTAAATGCAGAAATAGGCCAACTGCACAGAGGGAGTTAACCCGAGTTATGTCCACAGGAAAATTTTCTACACAAAATGGGAGGATGGATAATGTCCAGAGGATTAATGTTTGTCCACCGAGCCTGGGTACGTGTCACTTCCATTGTGATTCTAGCTTCTCAGGTTGTAAAACTATCACAATAATGAAAATGGCGGCCATTTTGGACGCCATCTTGATTAACAGAGAGAGCTTTCTGCTGAATTGTTTGGCACTTTTGAAATGTTACTCTTGTCACATTCCTTCACCTATCCTGAAAATTTAGCCTGTTACGAGCTTTTTCCAGGTGATGAGTAATGACCTTGTAAAATGACGGCCATCTTGGACGCCAGCTTGGTTTCCAGAAGGAGCTCCTGAAGGATCGCTTGGCACTTTTGGCATGTTATTCTACTCATACTCCTACGCCTATCCTGAAAATTTTAGCCTGTTACGAGCTTTTTCCAGGTGATGAGTTATGACCTTGGGAAATGGCGGCCATTTTGTACGCCATCTTGGATTTCGGAAAGAGCTCTGGAAGGATTGCTTGGCACTTTTCGTATCTCATTCTACTAATATTCCTACACCTATCCTGAAAATTTCAGCTTGTAATGAGCTATTTCAACATTTTGATTTAATGTTCCTGGAAAAAATCCAATGGGAAAAAACTGGAAAAATTTTTCCCATTTTTTCAAATGGCACTATATCATATTTTTCTTAGAATTTCTTCCTGAACTCAAAAATATCTTTCTTTTGCTTGTAGCATCCAAAATTCACAATAACGATGTTTTCGACCGCTAAGAGTTCGGACTACTAGGCTTCAATGTCTTCAAACAACTACAGATAGCATGAGGAAATTTGGTGAAAATAGGCGGTCATTTCCTTTCCCGATATAAATCCAGTCTCTGGGTCCATTGACGATAATAATTATGCTGCCGTTGAGACACGTCGCATTCACCGGTCTGTCTCTGACAGCATTACCGCATCTATAGCGAGGTCCATACGGAACCAGTAGACCTATTCTCATAATGGATCCGTTTAGACCCCATGCGAGTGCCATAATTATAGGCCTAATGCCTAAAAAAATTATCGTAGTCATTTTAGATTTGTCCAGTAGGCCTTAGCTACATGGTAAAATGCGCTATTTTGAGAGGTAACTAATGGACGAACATGCTAACCCGAGAAGTCGATATTAAATCGGTAAGTCAGTGGATAAGTCTAACAATGTGGGTGCTGAGTAAGCCTCTAACTTCTATAGTCAGTGACTACTAGGGTGGAGAGAAAAAAATGAAATTGATATTTCAGAATCGGCTGGGTATGCAAAAGTTGTGTACTGGGCACAGTAGTTTGGGTGCAAAATATTATTGGATTTGGTTAGCTTTTTGAGTTGCCCCAACGCCCCCCAAAAATTACGAAATGGCTCTATTTTGCATTTTCGTCTTAATTTTGTTTATATCAACAATATTTTATTTTTTGCTACTGAGATTTTATTATGGTGATATCTTTAGCTAGTACTTTACATGTTGAAGGGATAACTCCAAGAATGGCAGCCAAAAAGTCGAAAACAAGACGAACCAGTAGGCATCCAGTCTTTGAGATTTCTACGGAGTTGCTTCAAACTGTGTTTCCAAACCATGCCGATTGGCTGATTAGGGTGAAGTGAAAGTTATGTGCCAATGTTTTTTTGAAGAATTCATAATTTGCAGGAGAGTGCATAACTTGTGCATAGATGCTAGTAGTGCCAGGATAAAATATCGTGCCTCTACTCTAGTATAATGTTTGGAGATGCACCAACTCTCAAAACCGATTCCAATGTAACAAAAAAGTCTACAATAAGCGGTAACGTTGCTGATATGAGCAGAATAAACTATTTCAATTATTATTCTGAAGAACACATTGAGTAATTGAGGTCCTGCAATTGACGTTAGTTTCATTAGGAGCATTCAACGAAACTTTTTTCTTTTCATTTTTGCCTACCTCGATTCCTTGAAGCTATAGTATCTTTTGGAATGCCACATTTCTTAATAGGCCTATAATATCTTTCCGTGTTTTAACAATGCAAGCAGAATATTCTCAGGATGTCCGAAAAAAGTATTTTTTGTATAACTGGATGACAATCTTCATAATATCTTTGAACAAGTAGGCTATCTTGAAAATGCAATCATTCGATGAAGATGTTGTAAACCTTTGTGCACGAAGATCAGGTCTTATGTGGAAAAACATTTGATCATAGGCCAATGCCTTCATAATGAATTTATATGTGTGACAAGCTGCTCTGATGGTTCCAATGATGCTAGTTAGAAGCATATAATTCTTTGAGCAGTTGTGGGTCATCTTGATTGAATTGCTGAACATGTGTTTGGATTAGGCTATAGGAACTTGTACAGGGCATTCCTAGGCTGGCACAGTATGACATGTATCGAACAAATACTTTTGATCCGTGCTTAGAGCGCCCTTATCAACACATGGATAGTTGGTAATTGCAATTGATGTAAAGGGAACTATGGGCGTGTTTTCACATACCTGGATTGCTTTACGAAATGGACAGGAAATCTCTCAAGGACCGTGCTCTTGCCCCATTGAGTTTCTGTATAGCAGATGTCTCAGAGACAATTTGTTTGCAAGCAACAAACAAAAGAACCACTGTAGTGGACTCCCTTACTTATATTTCAAGCACGCAACTAACACCTCCTATACGTTACCAGTATTAACATTTATTGGTGCCATCTGCCCTTAAATGGTTAAAGCAGATTTCTGTACTTGGCGTGAAACAGTCTAAACATTTTCACATAGGCCTATTTGCTTGTGAGATATCGTTGGGATGGACGTTCTACAGTAGGCTATTATCCAACCTCCTTCAATTAAATGTGCCACCAGTACTGCAAAAACAGCCATTGCGGGATCCCTTACGGATTTCTACCATTTCTTGTCATCATGAATGAACAGGAAGAACTTCATCATGTCAGCGCGTGTAGAAACACAGTTTGAGGCAATTCCGTACGAATCTCAAAGACTGGATTCCTACTGGTTCGTCTTGTTTTCGACTTTTTTGGCTGCCATTCTTGCAGTTATCACTTCAACATGTAAAGTACTAGTTAAAGATATCACCATAATAAAATCCCAGTAGCAAAAAATAAAATATTGTTGATATAAACAAAATTAAGACGAAAATGCAAAATAGAGCCATTTCGTAATTTTTGGGGGGCGTTGGGGCAACTCAAAAAGCTAACCAAATCCAATAATATTTTGCACCCAAACTACTGTGCCCAGTACACAACTTTTGCATACCCAGCCGATTCTGAAATATCTATTTCATTTTTTTCACTCCAGCCTAGTGACTACGGGACTGACGCCTGGACTTTGATCCGCAAGAATGATACCAAATCGTCTATATAGAAAATCACAAGTCGTAGGCTATCTTGCATTTCAACATGGGAAGATAGAATAGCTAAACAACGATGTTAAAGTCTATTCTGCTTCATGCGTAGACAGGTTGTAAAAATTAGACTTCAGGACAAAAAGCCATTGTGCATACATATTGAGAAAATGCTTCACTATTATATGCAGAACACGTTTCTGGAAATTACTAGCAGTTGAGACACATTTAGAGGAACCCATTTATAGTTACTCAACACCACTTTTTCTGTAGTCTGAGTGTTTGAGGAAAGGATCAACTCCACCTGAAGTAAGCCTTTGCCATAAATTTGTCGTTGATGCTCAAATTTAATAGCCCATACAGTTTTAATTGCTGCTAATTAAAGCAAAATTTTCTAACATAGACATTAGACAAACTGCTGGTTGTTGCAAACTGACTCCCTAGCCGATATAATTATAATCACAGAATATGTTTCTTTAGGCTGAGTGTTCGGGGAAATAGCAACTCCAACCTATGAGTCTACGTTCAAATTTAATAGCCCATTCAATTGAATTGGTTGTTTTATAATTAAAGAATGTAACATAGACCGACTGCTCTCATGTTTGAAACAGACTGTCATGTTTAGGCCTATATACATATATATAGAAAATATTTCAGGTGTAGCCCTATATTGTTATATGTTGTAGCCTTAAAATAGACCTATTTAGCCTATAACTGCCCAGCAGGTAATTGCTGTTTAGCCAACGAGCAGGCCTATAATAATATTATTGATTTTTCTAGCAGAGATGTGGCACATGTTAAAAGAGTAGGGCGTCGTTATCTATATGCTTCAAATTAATAGCAAATATTAAAGAGTACGGTAGAGATATTTTGCTGCGTAAAGTTGACTGCCTGTCTGCACAAAAAGTTGAACATTAATAAATCATTCTAGTGCTACGTTTACGGCTGATCTTGAGGTGAGTTAACTAAGGATCGTTTCTAGCGTTTCGCTGTCGTACCACCACGTTTTTCATCGTGCTTTACATTAATTGTTGTAGCCTATATTGCGCAGATAAGAGGGTTGGGGGTTAAACTCCCATTGGCTTAGGAGGAAAGTTTTTAAAAAGGTTATTTATCCGCTTAAATAAGAAAAGCAACACAATTGTTTGTAGTTAGGCCTACAATTATTTTCTTGCTTTATTCCCTTTGTTAATTTATCCTCTTTTTATTTACTTTTATAGGCCTACTGCTGGGTGAGTGTCGGGTAGGGCATCCGGCCAGCAGGGCTTTGTGTAACGTGCAGTTCTAAAAAAATGTGCAGCTGTAAAAGAATTTTTGCAATTGTAGCCTAAGAGCAGTTATGTGCAGTGAAAATCATTACAAAAAGGTAATCGCAGCCGGTTCACCACGGACAAACGAAGGACCTGTGCAGTGAAAAGAGCAGGAAGGCTGAAAAAAGCAATTTGCAGGTGGACGACGAAACAAAAAGTAGGCTACTCAGATTTTTTCGTCGCCGACATGCGACATTTTCGGGGATATAGACTTCTAACAATGGATATATTGCGCTTAAAACAAATCGGAAAACGACGTAGGCCTAGATGACATGAGTTATTTACGCTTAATGTTTAAGTAGTCGTAAAGAAGCCTATTTATTTTACAATTAATTAATGAAATTAAATTGTAAAATAAATAGGCTTTTTTACGTCTGCTTAAACATTAAGTAGAAATAACTCATGTCATCCAGGCCTACGTCGTTTTCCGATTTGTTTTAAGCGCAACATATCAATTATGTAGTGGCATGCGGTCATTGTGGGGCGCGGTGGTGTAGTTTCATTAATCGGTGACGATAGTGTGAGTTCTTCGTTGATAGTAGTATGTAATTTGCCGGTATGGCTACCAATCAGGTGATCAATGACGAAATAGGCCAAAGATCAAGGTCAAAGGTCAAGGTGATGACGTAATCAGGTCATGTTTCTTACATAATAAGGTCACGGTTCTTACATAATCAGGCTATGGTTCTTACATAGTGAGGTCATGGTAAGTGGACAGAGTTCGAGCTCAAGGTCACTAACACAATGATGCGGGAAATCATCACATTTTTCAACTCAAAATGTGTGTATACGAATCCCCTACAGCTGCCTAAAATGTAGGCCCTAAAAAGATGATTCCATATAAAACAAGTTTGAAATATAACAACCCTTCTGGTGTGGTAACTGACCCCTTTGGTAACCCGAGGGTTAAAACGCTCCCAAGAATTCGTCAGGAAAATAGGACACAATGTATGAGACTTTTAGTCCCATTTGCCGGACAAGGGTCTAAGAAACCACTTTTCAGGAACGCGGGATGTGAGGAATTTTCTGAGAGTGGAAACTTTGTTGTCATCTGACGAATTCATCATCATCATTCTTCATCATCATCATCATCAAATTGTGCACGTGATCATGGTGGTGGACTGACGGTAGCATGACCGAAATAATCGACAAATTTTGGATTTAAACTCGTTTGAGCAATAGCTTTCTTAAAGTAAAACAGCGAAAACGTCGGGATGCCGTTTCGTGTTGGCAATATGGAGTATCTTTCAAAATAACTGAGTAATTATATCGTTTGAATGAACTCGCACTTTAACTAACTACGCATCTGCACGGCCACACCCTGTTTACTCGTTATAACACGTGAGGACTGCCTACCGAAGTTTGTTTTGCTAACGCTGGGATCTCATCTTTGTTTCAATTCTAACTTCGCTCAATTCATCGATATGGCAAAAAGGATGGCAAAAGTTGAGGAACTATCTGAATTAATCCTTGACGATAAGATAGTGAACGTTCTACTGGATCGTCTCTCCACGCTTCTCATTCCTATGATGAAATCTCTAGTCAAGGAACTCGCTGCGGAGGTGACTGTGGACGTAACAGCCAAGCTTACTCAGAACATGGAAGCAACCAAAATAGAAACCTTCGCAAAAATCGACGAATCTCTACATGAAATCAGCGACCAGGTAACTACCATCAAAACTTCTACGAAAGTACGCGAAGCAAAAGTCGAGGATCTTGAGAGGCACTCTCGAATTAACAACCTAATCTTCCATGGGGTACCGGTTTGCCTACCTGACGACATCGGTGTTGGTCCTCAACCCCAAAACCAGCATCACCTGGAAACTGAAAGGGCGCTGACCAAAGGCATCATCCAAATCTGCCGGGACCGCCTAAACCTCAATCTCACCGAATACGACATCAACACGGCCCATCGCCTGCCAGGTAACAAGAAATCGCTTCTCAAACCCGTCATCGTCTGCTTCACTACCCGCAGAGTAAGAAATGAAGTCTACCAAGCTAAGAAACTTCTGAGACATCAGCCAGCTTCCTGCCCTTCTCACATGGCGCACCACAAGATTTATATCAACGAACATCTCACTGCCAACGCTGCTTTCCTCTACGCTTCTGCGAGAGCAATGGTAAAGGAGAAGACCATCGTTTCATCCTGGTCGTTCGGAGGTAACATTTATGTTAAGAAGTCTCTCCTGGCAGGTGTTGCTCCGATGAAGATATCATCGATGGATGACCTCAACAAGCTCGTTCCACAGTGACGATCGTTCGATTAGCCTATCTTATCGACCTGTTCACTTTCATCGCATTGTTATTTTAATGCATTTTCATAGGGTCGGTTTGTTACAGTGCATACTGATAAGGTCGGATTGACCATCACTGTTGCCATCCATCTATTGTCAACTGCTTTTATGATTTATGTTCACATGGCTGTACTCGATGCAATAAGTAACTTGCTAGTCCTACTGTTGCACTGCAATGTTCTCATTTATTTTTGTTTTATGCTCACATGACTGCACTCGATGCAATATTCATTTTGATAGCTACATGGTTGTATACGGCTGTATACGGTTGCACTGCAATGTTCTCATTTATTTTTGTTTTTACGCTCACTTGACTGCATTCGATGCAATAATCATTTTGATAGCTACATGGTTGTATTGCATTAGGCTCGTCGCAGTTTATGCCATTTGATGTGAATAGCCTATTGAATGCATTTTGTCTTTTGAACTGTTCTGCTGATTAACATCGTCTGCAACCGTTGATTGACAACCCGCTTTTAAAACACTTGCCCAATTATAGTGAACGTTAGCTATTGCTCAGTTTAATTTAATTGTTTTGTTGTATCGGTTATAAGGTCAGCTGCCTTAATTTCGTTTCTATTCTGTTCATTTTCTTTCTGTTTCTTCTCTCTCGCTGAGTTTATGATGTCTAATTCTTCGTATTCTAACTTAGACACATGCTGTGTGTGCACTGCACTGATTAGCACAGGGCAAGATGTTAGTACCTGCGGGAAATGTAATTCACTCTGCCATAATGTATGCATGAACGCTTCTGACCAGACAAACACTGAGGATCGGCCGTATGTTGCCGGCGCTTATTGTACACACACTTACAATCTTACAGACTGTGATACCTTGATGGGGCCCGGCCTGCCTCAGCTAAACCTATTTAAATCCGAAGACTCAAATAGACCCCTTCTCAACAGCATGGACTTAGACCCTGATTCTAATTACTTCTGGGATATCATAAAAGAGAGTAAATATTATGGCCCTTCGCAGCTAACCCATAGATTTGCCATGGATCCCTCGCCATTTTCTATTATGCACATTAACTGTCGAAGCATCACCTATAAAATTGACGAAATTCAACTTCTATTAACCCAACTTCCAGTCTCTGTCCTAGCGGTAACTGAAACATGGTTAACTAGCTTAATGGCCGACTCAATATTCATACCTGGGTACAAATTTATACATAAGCATAGGGAGGAGGGAATGGGAGGAGGGGTTGGTTTCTTTATCAGACAAGACATTCATTTCAATGAGATACAAATCTCGACACCAACGACTTCGTTTGAAAATCTCTTCATTAACATCAAACTAGAAAAGTCTATGGATATTCTACTGGGTGTCTTGTATAGGCCTCCCAATCTCAAAATGGATGAATTTAACACCCAAGTAGATACGCTAATTGACAATCTCACTCTTTGCAAGAATATTAGCAAGAAACTATTTTTAACTGATGACTTTAACGTGGATTTGCTAGCATATGGTAATCATAACCCTACCAACGAATTCATTGAATGTATTATGACCCACCACTTCTTCCCACTCATCCACCAACCTACTAGGATTACTCCCACCTCGGCCACCTTAATCGATAATACTTTCACCAATGCCCCTGACTGCATAATTACCTCTGCAATAATCACATCTGATATATCCGACCACTTACCTATAATAACTTGGATTAAAAACGTGCCAATTGCTTCACGTAACCTGGGAAAAATTGAATCGAAACGGATTGTAAATAGTGAGACCTCTGCCACCTTTAAAGCGCTTATATCCCACATTGACTGGACCCCAGTTACGGACTTATGCAGCTCACATGAACCCAATGAAGCCTTTAATTTATTCACTAAAAATATACAAATTTGCTATGATAAATCCTTCCCCATCAAAACGCAGAAGGTCTCTAAGAAAAATTCATTTCTTCAGCCATGGATGACTCAAGGACTACTTAACTCTATAAAAAAGAAAGAAAAACTTTATATTAAATATATAAAGAATCCCACGATTGAAAACAAAAATGCCTTTACCAAATATCGTAACCGTTATAAGTTAATACGCACCAAACTTGAACAATCATAGGCCTATTACACTAACGAATTTTTGAAATACAGTAGAGATATAAAAAAGACTTGGCAGATAATTAAAACCATTGTCAAAACTGATAACAGAGATACGTCTATTCTCGAAATCAAGGTAAATGGCGTTGCGATCCACGATCCCAACTTTATGGCTGATCACTTTAACACCTATTTCACTGGGATAGCAAAATCTCTGTCCTCTGATTTGCCACCGTGCAAGAGGAATTTTAAAGATTTCATGTCACCACGTTCGAATAATTCCTTTGCTCTTTTACCTACTTGTTCGCAAGAACTAATGTTAATCAATAAAACACTCAAATCAACTTACAGTTCAGGCATGGATGATCTAAATCCTCATCTCATATCTCCCATTATGGAATTCCTCGCTTTACCGTTATCAAATATAATCAATTGTTCATTTGAAAATGGTCTTGTGCCCACTGAAATCAAAATTGCAAAAGTTGTCCCAATTTTCAAACAAGGTTCTAAAAATGATATAGCTAACTATAGACCCATTTCGGTTTTGCCATTTTTCTCAAAATTCTTTGAAAGAGTTATGTATGATCGTCTCTATTCCTACATTACCCATAAATCTATCCTATACTCTTCGCAACATGGGTTTCAATCTGGACACTCAACATCAATGTCCTTACTGGATATCCAAGATCGGATATCTGCTGCGATGGACAACAACGAATACTCCGTTGGAATTTTTCTTGATCTTGCCAAAGCCTTTGACTCCGTTGACCATAAAATCCTCCTGACAAAACTCGAACACTATGGCATTAGAGGTACACCCCTAGATTGGTTTACTAGTTACCTTACTAACCGTTACCAAAGAGTCATTTGTAATGGGACCCTCTCAAACCCTTTACCCATTGAATTTGGCGTACCACAGGGATCAATTCTTGGTCCACTCTTATTTTTATTATTTATCAACGACCTGCCAAACTCTTCTACTGTCCTACACTTCATTATGTTTGCAGATGACTCCAATGTCTTCTTATCTCACAGCTCATACGACAGTCTGATACAACTGGTGAACAATGAACTAATGTCCGCCAGCGAATGGTTTATAAGCAACAAATTATCACTTAATGTAAAAAAATCCAATTGTATCATTTTCCGCTCCACAGGAAAATTCATCCCCAATAACAGCAACCAAATAGCTTTAAATAACATTACTATTCCCCAAGTGTCTTCAACAAAATTTCTAGGTGTCTACATCGATCAACACCTTAAATGGAAAACACACATTTTTGAAATTAGTAACAAAATCAAAAAAAATCTTGGCATCATAAAAAGAGTATCTTACCTTCTCCCCCCTCATATCCTGCGGGATCTCTATTATACTCTCATATATCCATATCTGACTTACTGCAACATGATTTGGACCTCTACTTATGACTCCAATCTTAAAGGTATAAAGATCCTTCAAAAAAAGACAATACGAGTTATAACTAAATCTTCCCCCAATTCACACACTAGTCCACTATTCTTTGAACATAAACTCCTAGACATTAATCAAATCAATGTCCTACAAACTTGTATTTTCATGTATAAATACATTAATAACCTCCTCCCATCATCATTCTCATCCTATTTTGATCCTGTACCGCATCGTATTTTCACTAGAAGTAACAATGATTTCCGATCTGTTTTTGCAAGGACTAATGTTCGTAAATTTTCGCTTAGGGTCCAGGGCCCTGTTAACTGGAACAGTCTTCCCAAAGAAATCCGTACGGTTACATCCCTTAGCCACTTTAAAACCCTTGCACGTGCACACACACTAACTTTTATTACTTAGACTCAGCTTTATGTTTGTTAGTTAAGTTGTAGTTAAGAATTTAATAGGCCTATACGTAACTCTTTTCTGTACAAATGTTACATAGTCATAATAACATCTATTCCCTTACTTTATCACATCCACCATCCTGTTCAGCTTCTTCCTGGTATATAGGCCCCTACTAAGCGGGACTTGTTCCTTCTGGAGTGCCTATTGCTCCCTAATCTATATCCTAACTTCTTTGCCAAACGCATTAATACTTTAATTTGACTTGTGTTATTACCATGTTCTGGATAATTATGTTTGTGGGATCAATAAATAATTTTGAATTTTGAATTTGAATGAATCATCATTATCGTCGTTGTTGCCGTAATCATCATCGTCATTATCGTCGTCATCATCATCATCATCATCATCATCATCATCATCATCATCATCATCATCATCATCATCATCATCATCATCATCATCATCATCATCATCATCATCGTCGTCGTCGTCGTCGTCGACGTCGTCGTCGTCGTCGTCTTCAGCATCATCATCATCATCATCATTATCGTCATCAGCCTAATCATCGTCGTCATCGTCATCATCATGAACATCATCGTCGTTGTTGCCTTCATCATTCATTCATTCATTCATTCATTTCTAAAATTTATATAGCGGCTCTTCAGGAAACCTACTCAGAAGCGCTCCAAACCCAGCCACAGCCAAAAAGAAGGATTTGGGAGACGTAAAAATGCAGGGGAATTTAACCTATGCATGAATCGCAAGGTTAGTGGGAGGCCGTTCCAGATTGTGGCACCCACAACAGAAAAGGCCCGGCGCTGTTTGATAGAAGTGCGAGCTCGCGGAACCAAAAGCTCACAATCGTCATCATATCATCATCATAATCACCATTGTCACATCGTCGTAGTCATCATAATCATCGTCGTCATCATAGTCGTCGCCTTCGTCGTTTTCTTCATCATCGTCACAGTGACCTGAATCATTAACATTGTCATCGTCTTCGTCGTCATAGTCATTCTCACCGTCATTGTCACCGGCATCATCATCATACTCATCGTCGTCGTCGTCGTCATCGGCATCGTAATCGCTACCGTGTACATCGTCGTCGTCATCATCATCTGCTGTGCAGCATCGAACGCATTAGGCCTATAGAGTATAGAGTGCACGATAGCCATCAGACACAATTAGCCATCAGACTAAATCCATAAATTGAATTGAATTAAATTGATGGATTTAGTCTGATGACGATCAACGTCTGAGTTCCTACGGTACACCACCCTTAGACGTCGAGATCGTGACCTATAAGTCAATGCATAACCTAATGCCGGCCGGTAGGCCTATAGACCTACATTCCTGACTTCTGCACACGGGTAGCAGACAACCGATTTAGGCCTCGTCGATGGTCTGCTATAAATCCCACGTAGGTCTCCTACGAAGTTTGAGACTGTTCTTTCTGGGTGTCAGGACCCACTGCTCGGAACAGTCTTTCCAAGCATGCGAAGAACTCGCCTTCCTTGAATTTAAATTGCAGCTCAAGACTCAGGCTTTAGGCCCAATATGTTTGTAAACAATCATATGACTGCCATTGACTTGTTGAAAATGCACAGCGCACTTTCCTTCGGCCTCGCCAGAGCTATCGTCTTCATCTTCCTCATCATCATCCATTAATTGCGCCAACCATTTGGCAGCGATACCTCGAGTCGATATTGGATGAGTCGGATTATATTGTTCACTCTAACAAGCTCAATTATACCTGATCCAACTCACTTAGTCATTCACTTACTCTTCTAACCAACTCACTCACTCACCGCCCATCTGCCCACACACACACAAACATACACACACACACACACACACGCATTCCCATCTACCCACCAAAACACGAAAAAATCCCACCCCAAGTAATAGATCAACCCACGGTCGTCGCACGGTGGAGTTGTTGATAACACGCTGGCGTAGGGAACGAGAGGCAACGAGTTCGAACCCCTGTTGGGCGGACAATAGGCTACATGCTTTGAAGGCTGCTATTAGCGCCGTGTATTGCAGGCTATCTGTTCAGTTACTAGTTAGTAGTTAAGTTTTATGTTAATTAAGACTAGGCCAACTGCCTAACTTGTAGAGTCTACATGTAATGCGCAGTGCGTTTGCAGGCGTTCAACTAAAGCAAACAATATTATTATTATCTATGCTCAGCAGGAACCCACTCACTGGCTCAATTGCTGATTCATCTGGATATAGGTCTATGATCCTTTTACTTAGGGACCATCACTAATAATAATAGACTAATTGAGACATGATGGGGAAATGAGTGATAGCATGACAGAAGAAT
Source organism: Lumbricus terrestris (assembly GCA_949752735.1). NCBI lineage: Eukaryota > Metazoa > Annelida > Clitellata > Crassiclitellata > Lumbricidae > Lumbricus > Lumbricus terrestris. The sequence continues at coordinate 68,508,940 of OX457037.1, read as the reverse complement.
GAGAATGCATTTTCATAAGTTTAATGAATCTAAAAAAGCTAACATACGTGATATAAAACAAGCATCAACAGAATACACCAGACCAGACGATCCTAACAATTAGTATCTACAAGTTACTATCTCTCGGCTCTTCTCCGCCTAATCCTAATCGTCAGTCACTTTTATACAAGGCATTCATAAGGCGGAGCGTAGCAACTCTAGTTATGACGAATTATTGTCCCTCGACGAGATAATTAGGCATAGCCAATCGGAGAGTTTCTGCATGATACTGTCTATTAGTGTCTAAGCCGATATTAAGGTTATAAAAAAAATTATGGTTCATGAATTATTAATTAGACAGGATGATAAATGAATCTAATATTACATATATTTATATAATTGTTCATTTATATATATATTATTATTTATCACTATTATAGGTCTACGCCACAGTTGTTTAAAACGGTTTTGATTCTATCCGAAAAACGTGCGGTTTTTTTATTTTTCGTCTCGTTTTATTCCGTTTTTTTTATTGTTTATGTAGCTTTATTTGTTTATTTACTATCTGTTATTACTTTCCTTAATTTTATTTTCGCCTTTTATACCTATTTCTTACGTTTTCACCGTATTCTCAAGGATTCAGGTAGCCTAACTGGCGTTTTATAAAAAATAAATGGCTTAGCATCGTTTTATAAATACAATGTAGCGGCTTTTGTAACCTAGTCGGTCACTGTCATATGTATACACATGAACTGATAGGGGCGTGTCATTCTATACATATATATTGGATTAACTTATATTAGATATATATCATGTCATAGATTACGTAATGATTGGGTACCAGAACATTAGCAATAGCCAATCAAATTGTATAATAGGAGGAGTTTATATTGTTTGTCTGTGTATATAATGTCTGAATGTACATAATAAAATTAGTCAGACTCTAATCTTTATCTGAGTGGTGACTCGTGGAGCTGTAAGCAGTCACAGAGGTGGCTGAGGCTTACATTTTGGCGCAGTCGCGAGGGTATTGCCAGGGAAAACAACAAACGTTCAACGCCGGCAGAGAGCGAGAGAGCCGTGTTGGGTAAACCACGTTGGTTACATAACTGAAGAGACTGTTGGAGAGACAGATAACTAGCAGCAAGTTGTTATCTTGTCTGAATCGTGTACGTGAGACGATCTACAATTACTTTCGGTTGACAGTTGGTTAATGAGTGCAGCAAGGGCTGATCCTAAATAGGTCTGAGTTGCATTCGTTGCCTTCTGTCTGAAGCCGATGCTGTTTTGGAGGAAATCAGTCGAAGCTATGCTGATTGGTTTCCAAGTCTACAGTACAGGCAGTGTCTACATCGGACTGTGTCTGTGTGGAGCAATTTGATTTTGGTGGCGAGAGAACGAGGAACAAGCCGTTCAACTGGTTGACTGTGACGATCTGAGGAGAGTGGCAACGCTGACGATCGATCTGCGAAGAAGACGTGACGATCGATCTGCGAAGAAGACGTGACGATCGATCTGCGAAGAAGACGTGACGATCGATCTGCGAAGAAGACGTGACGATCGATCTGCGAAGAAGACGTGACGATCGATCTGCGAAGAAGACGTGACGATCTGAAGCTGATGATCTGAAGCAGACGGTGAAACAACCGAAGTCAACTGAACCTGGTGGTGGTTTGGAAGAAGACGACGGATGAAGAAAAGAACTCTGTTTTAGAAGATAAGTGAATTTTCTTGTACGCGTGTGTGTGAACGTGCACTGTTGGTTGTGACTTTTATTTGGTGGTGATTTTGATTGTGTTTTGTGTTTCATTGTGTAGTGGTTTTGGCTTGTGTGGCGATTTTAATTGTGTGGTGATTTTGTGCTTGATTGGTATAACAAGATGGAAAGTCTTACGAGTGAAAGACGTGCAGAGATGAAGAATATGTCTACTGAGAGGGTGAGACAAGTGTTGAGAGAGTATGGGAAATCGCAAGATGAGTTGTTTTTGCTTGATCGAGAGGCACTGTGTGATGAATTGGCCAAGGCATGGATGGCAGAAGAAAGGAAGAAGAGGAGGAAACGCCTGTTGTCAAAATGAAAAAACTAGGTGATGCCATGAAACATGTGCTACCGAAAATGCCGGTAGATATAGCAGAGATGCCTTTGTATTTTGAGACCGTGGAAAATGCATTTCAAAGTTTCAAAGTTGACAAAGAGTTTTGGGTGAAATTATTGCTACCATTGATGTCATACAAAGCTCGTGCAGTGTTAAACAGACTATCTTACCAGGATCACGATGATTATGATCGCGTGAAAGATTATATTCTCAAGGAATTTAAACTGACTCCTATGGAGTACAGATCCAAATTTTTGGAGGCTAAAAAATCGCCTGATGAAACGTTTGTTTTGTTTAACACGAAGTTAAAGAACCTGTTTAATTATTATTTACGCAGCAGAGATGTGAAGCAAAACTTTGAAAAGCTGTTTGATTTGATGGTTGCTGATAGGCTAAAAGAAGCTTTGGCTCCTGGCCCGTTGCAATTTGTTCTGATGAAAGAAGGAACAGATTCTTTAACATCTGACGTGATTGCAGATTTGGCAGACCTTCATGTCAATAACAAAATTGGTTATGTAAGCCCATCAAAACCATTTAACAATCAATCAAGGGCCCCAGAGAATCATTTTTACCAAGGTAAGGATCAAGGTAATAGAGAATGGAAAGAGAGAGGCTTTGTGAAGGAAAAGGTATTTTCAAGTAAGTATGTAAGACCTGAAGTGAAGAAAGGTTTCACGGAAAAGAATGAGAGAAAATGTTGGAATTGCGGAGATAAATCGCACACAATAAAGAATTGCTGGAAAAAGCCACAGAAAGAGGTTTCATCCAGGGCGTGTGCACTAGACGAAACGGAGATGCCTATGATACAGGTGATCAACAGACCTGATAATGACATTGAAGATGTGAGAGAGATGGAAACACAACCCAAGGTTGTAATGAAATGTGTTCTGGAGAAAGAGGAGAATGTAGAACAGAAAGTAAGTAAGAAGAAAGGAGAAAAGGGTGTGAATTATTTTCAGACTGAAGTGGTGTTGAAAAAAGCAACATTACAGCATGTAGATATTGAACTGAAGGGTAATGGCAGTCAGAAAGTGAAAGTCAAAGCATTGGTGGATTCTGGGACAGAAATTCCCGTGGTGTCCAAGGAAGTAATTAAAGGATTACCTGTTGAGGAAATGGGTGAAGTGAAACTTCAATGCGCAGCTGGAAAACCTGTGTTAGCAAAACTGGTTAAACTGGAATTGAGGTTAACTAATGACCACCCTGATGACCATTCTAAACTGTTAAACATTGGACCATACATGCAGTGTGTTTGTGCTGTAGTGGAAAATATGTCAGGGAGGGAAATGTTTTTGTTACACCCTGAAATTATTGCTGAGTTAAAAGCGTTGCCACAAATTGAGGTACCTGACGCTCAAATGCAAATGAGTATGTTGACTCGAGCACAAACAAGGAAACTTAAACAAACTGGGAGTAAGAAAGTAAGTGAAGATACTGACGATGCAGATGATGCAGCAACAGAAGAATTGAATTTGGAAAATTTATTTAACAACTTAGAAGCAGGAAATAAAGAGACTGAAGAGGTTAATGTTTTGGCACCTGAACAATTACAACAACCTGAGGTGGTGTCTGATTCCATGTTGTTCGCAAAACAGCAAAAAGCAGACCAATCATTAATTAAATGGTTTGACAAGGCAAAGGAGGGTCACTCAGAATTTCACATTAACAATGGATTCTTATACAGGAGAGCTACAGTGTCTGGACAGACAGTGTACCAGTTGGCTGTACCACAGAAAAGACGAGACAAAATTAAAAACTTAGCACATGAGTCTGTTTTCGGAGGTCATTTTGGAGAAGATAAAACGCGTGAAAGAATACAATTGTCTTTTGCATGGCCTGGTATGCGTAAGGAAATCCAGGATTGGTGTAAATCATGTAAAGATTGTCAGTTGAGAGCAAGAAATACAACACTTGATAGAGTGCCCATCAGTGCCATTCCGAGAGAGGATATTCCATTTCGCCACCTTGAGATGGATTTAATCGGCGAGATTCAGCCTGCTTCAGCGGCTGGGCACAAATATGTTCTATGTGTAATAGACATGTGTACACGTTTTCCTAGCGTTTTCCTGTTGAAAACTTTAACTGCTAAAGCTGTCTGTGATGCATTATTGGAACTGTTTGTCAATGTTGGGGTTCCGGCCATTATTTCCAGTGATCAAGGCAGTAATTTCACGGCACGCCTGACTCAAGAATTTCTGAAATTAATGGGTTGCAGTCCTAGATTTGCCAGTCCCGGACATCCGGAGGCGAGCGGGGGGGTCGAACGCTGGAATCAGTCACTGAAAAAAATGATGCATCATATCATACAAAAACATCCTAGACAATGGCATAAATGAGTGCCTTTTGCAGTGTGGGCTTTGAGAGAAGTGCCCAATTCGACACTTGGGATAGCGCCATATCAGTTGGTCTATGGACGATTACCACGTGGGCCATTAACTATCCTCAAGGAAACGTGGTCCAACGAGATTGAGAGCCCGCCAGGAATGGGACACAAACCTATTAAATATCTGGAAAAGTTGAAAGAAGATATGATAACAGCTTTGGAAAGCGCAGATCTGCATGCTCAGATAAAACAAGATCAATACGTTAATCAGTACAATAAACGGGCTAAGGATAAAACTTTCGAGCCTGGGGAAAATGTGATTGTTCTTTATCCAACATCCACAAATAAATTACTTTCACGCTGGCACGGACCTTGCACCATATTACAGAAACGATCTAAGAGTTCTTATCTGGTTGACATGGGTGAAAATAATAGGAGAGTCATTCATGTAAATAAATTGCGGAAGTACGTAGCAAGAGCGATGGCATGTGGGCTAATTGTGGAAGAGGACGAGGATTTTGGCCGTGTCTGTGAAATGCCAGTAAAGAATGATGATGCATGTAAACCGATAAAGTTGGAATATGATCAAATAAAGCATTTAACATTGGCACAACAGACACAATTGATTGCTTTGTTATCTGACTTTGCTGAATGTTTTTCTGATAAACCTGGTCTTTGTACTGTAGTTGAGCATGAGATACAACTGATGGACGATTTCGTGCCAAAGCAATTTGCTGCGTATCGTGTCCCGCTAATTTACCGGGAAGAGGTGGAACGACAGATCGACCAACTTATCAGCCTTGGCATCGTCAAGCCTTCGACAAGCTCAATGGCTAGTCCATTGGTGATTGTCAAGAAGAAAAACGCAACTCTTCGTCTCGCCTGTGATTATAGATACATTAATAAACATAGTTTTGTTTTTCAAAATCCGATGCCAATTGCTAATGAGTTGATAAATAAGATCGGACAATCTAAACTGATCTCTGTGTTTGATTGTCGTTCCGCCTACTGGACGTGCCCAGTAAAACAAAGTGATCAATGGAAAACTGCGTTTATAACACACCATGGACTGTTTGAATGGACGAGAGTTCCATTTGGAATGATCAATAGTGGCAAAACTTTTGTCAGAGCTATTAACATTGTGTTGCAACCTGTTAAGCAGTTTACCGAATCATATGTTGATGATGTGGCTGTGCATTCAATGTCGTGGGACCAACATCTTGAACACATAAAGTTGTTCTTAACACAAATCAGGAAACACAATTTAACTTTGAATTTATCTAAATGTGAATTTGGGAAACCCGAAACAAAATTCATTGGATACATTGTGGGTTCTGGACATAAGAGAATGGATCCCGAGAAGGTCAAGGCAATGGTAGACATGCCTCGACCGACGACTAAAACACAGCTGAGACGAGTTCTAGGCGTAATGAATTTCTATCGCCAATTTGTACAAGATTTTGCTAACATAGCAAAACCATTAACAGATGTCACAGGGAAGAATAAACCTGAAAGCTTGAACTGGAATGAAGAACAGCAGGAGGCATTTGATAAACTAAAACATGCATTGTGCTCTGATGTTATTCTAAAGGTTTTTCAGTTGGGCCAACCGGTAAGCCTTTATTGTGACAGCAGTGATGGAGCAGTGGGGGCTGTTTTGACTCAATATGACAGTTTGGGTTTTGAAAGGCCTGTGTATTTGCTTAGTCAAAAGCTAACAGCCACCCAGCAAAATTGGGCAACCATTGAAAAGGAGGCTTATGCCATTGTTTGGGCACTTGACAAATTAAAGGAAATAGTCCTTGGTTCACACATTACGGTTTATACAGATCACAATCCTTTGACATATCTTACAATGGCTATGTCAAAATCAGCTAAGCTCTGCAGGTGGTGTCTATCTTTGCAGGCATTTGAAATTGAGATAAAATACAAGAAGGGAAAGTTGAATGTGGTGGCTGATTGCTTGTCTAGGTTGTGAGTAAGTTCGTAAGGTCATATAGCTAGGTATGTAATAAGTACGTATGTGAAGTATATATATAGGTAGCTACGTTTAGATGTAATTAAATATTGTTTTGATTTGTATATTTTATGTTGTGTTTAAGACGGCCAGTTTACAAATAATTTATTATATTGTTTGTAAACTTTAAAAAGAATATAAGAGGTAATGTCATATGTATACACATGAACTGATAGGGGCGTGTCATTCTATACAGATATATTGGATTAACTTATATTAGATATATATCATGTCATAGATTACGTAATGATTGGGTACCAGAACATTAGCAATAGCCAATCAAATTGTATAATAGGAGGAGTTTATATTGTTTGTCTGTGTATATAATGTCTGAATGTACATAATAAAATTAGTCAGACTCTAATCTTTATCTGAGTGGTGACTCGTGGAGCTGTAAGCAGTCACAGAGGTGGCTGAGGCTTACAGTCACTGCGAGAAGTGAAGTTTATAAGAGTTAAGCTTATTTTGATAAAATCTTTGAGGCTTAGGCTCTGCAAGAATCAATTATTTTATGTAAGGCTACTAGGCTTAGGCCTAGACTATATATAGGCTAGTTGGTAGGCCTACACCTACACATCCATAGTCTTTACTTCTGAAAAGATTTTAATTATGTTATGTTGATCAGCATGATCTTATGCCAGTGGCTTTCAACCTTTTTCTAGTGGCGGAACCTTTCTCGAAGCACGCATTTGCTCGCGGAACACTCGTGTTTCACCCTCCAGTATTTCGCGGCCCCAGAACTACATAGTTCTATGTCCACTTTTTGCGAAACTGAGAAAACCGAATTTTAAGATTTGGTGACGAGAATGCTTTTCCGTTTTATTGATGGCGAATAAATTTACATTTTCGGACAGCACTGTTTTTCCCTAGTATGATCATAATATTTATTTTGATCATAATTTAAATTTAATATGAGTAATTTATGTATAAATATGGCAGGGGTGACCATTTTGGGGACATAGAACCTAAGCGTCACCATTACTCCAGGCAACGTTAGTGCTAAAGGGGTTTAAGTCCGAGTCACGTGTTCTAATCTCTCACTGCTATTGGCTATGGACATAACGCTGTATAACAATTTTGCACATACCTCGTTTGCGGTTCTATCTAAAAGCACGTGATACGAAATTACACATTCTATTGGCTATGGACATAACGCTGTATAACAGTTTTGCACGTATACCTGCTGTGCGGTTCTATCTAAAAGGCACGTGATATGAAATTACACATCCTATTGGATGTGAACATGTGCCTTTACAGCTTTTAAAGACCTTCAAAATTTATGGACATGGAACTATTCTGTACTGGCATATAGGCATTTAGAAAGCGTTTCCCGTTAAGCTAGACGGCTGAGGACATAGCCCATGTCATCCCGGTAACGAATATAGCGTTAGGTTGATTTTTCAAAAAAGTGGACATAGTACTATATAATTCTGGGGCCACGATTTCAAGATATAGCATACACAACCTAGCCTAGAGTTGTAACTTGTAAAACAGTGTAATATTGTACGTTACTTGTACTTCTGGTGCAGTCTGTCGCGTTACAAATACATGCCTAAAAACTCTAAAAGTATAGACCCAGCGCACAAAACACTGTCAAAGAACAACTGCATTTCTGCTCAATTTCGCCAACTATCCATTACGGATGGAATATTGCAAAATGGGCACTCCTCCGAAGTCCGGTCCCAAATTATTTCGCATGGCTTATCACATAGATATGCTTCTCCAATGCTTTATGACAGGTTATTTCGCACGTAGGATTATTTCTAGATGTGAAATAGAAGTGGGATTGATGAAAAAACGCTTAAGTTATGGAAGCTGGATGTAGGTATTTCTAGATGTGAAATAGAAGTGGGATTGATGAAAAAACGCTTAAGTTATGGAAGCTGGATGTAGGTATTTCTAGATGTGAAATAAAAGTGGGATTGATGAAAAAACGTTCAAGTAATGGAAGCTGGATGATGGTATTGTTATATCTGAAATAGAAGCTGGGTTGACGAAAATAACGGGCGAGAAATAGAAGCTGGGTTGACGAAAATAACGGGCGAGAAATAGAAGCTGGGTTAATAAAAATATTATAGCTTGAATTTGGAGCTGGATTGATGAAAAATAATCATTATTGAAACAGAAGTTGGATTCATAAAACAGCTGATGCAATTGAAAAAGCTGGACTTTTACTTGCTTTTTTATCATTTAGTAGGGTGATTTCAGATAAAGTGAACCATCAGGTTGAGTGAACCAATACTGCTAGAAATTGTCTGTGCACCAAACTATTAACGTCAAATTCACGCGGAGGCTATTTTTAGATTGTACTGCCTCTTGGCTACAAAGTCAGCTGGTTATTTGAAACATGCCTAGCAACTTCATGTTATGGTCGACAGAGAAATGTCGGATGCCGATGAAACTTCCCAAAATTGAAGTGCCCTACTTTTTAAAGGTGGTATAGCAAAAGTCGGTTTGACGGCTAAATACATTAACCTATACAAGGAATTTTTCTCAGTATGAATTTGGGCATGAGATTGAATAAAAAAGGCAGTTAAATGTCTGATTGAACGGGTCCGCGAGCCGTTTGTGCGAGTTTAATCATGCGGTCCACTTTGCTTGCACGCATTGGTAAAGTGAACCACAGAAGTCCAACTAAAGTGAGCCAGCGGTTCACTTTATCTGATAGGCTGATAACATGGTTAATGAATTATGGATAGGCCTAAATTGGGTATAACTTATGACAGCAATAGAAAATAAGCCCACATCGTAAGCAAATTAATGCTAGTAGGGCCTAATAATTTTTTTGAAATTTAATGAAAATTGGTTTTTAAAGTTTAAGCTATGCATTTATTTGCACTACAATGGGAAGACTCCACCATCACGGAACAAGACATAGGAACAGAAGGAGAATGAAAGACCAGCAAAATTTGACTCTTTCTGTGAGTTGATGGCAACCGAGAAATACAGAAAAATTGATAGGCCTACGTGGGACCCAGGTTGTTTGGAAAGGACATTAAAACTTTGAAGGACTTCATGCTTTTGCAAAACAGACCTAAAAGTTTCATCAGTTAGGCGGGGCAGCCAACTATGTTGAGACTTGACCAGTGTCTGATTCAGTTTCACCAAGCAACATTGAAATATTGTAGGCCTATTACTTAAATATGGCATCCAGTTGTGAGACTGTAAAAAGTATCTGACTCAAGTTTAAATAGTGGTGTTGAGATTCATGCAAAACTGCCAATCCAACTCTATCAAGAAACTTTGACAATGCCTTAGTTCTTGGTCTCGTTCATGTATCATCATTGAGACTAGATCAACTAGGCTATTATATGGGTCACCCTGGTAATGCTGATTTTGCTCAGGAGCTGGCCACATCTAGCATTCATTTGACCAATGACTTGACCAGTGACTTATACATGGCTATGCAGAATGCGACTTTCATGTCAGGGCTATTCTTTGCAGATCTTATTCTGGTGCCACACAGAGAGTGACAATAAGCAAAAAGCATAGGCCTACATGTATATACAGCAAACTTCCAAAGTTTGAGATGACCAGTGCAGCCACAATGGAATTTGAGGATTCAAGATCATCGAAGAATGCAGTCAAGCACATAACAAGTATGCTATTCAGTGATGGTTAAGGGTTGATTCTCTACAATTTATGATAGGCGTACTGTGAGTTTATGTTAGTCATGTTAGCTAGTGTTATGTTAGTTTTGTGAGTAAAAGTTCCTAGCTTAGTTCCTACATGACTATGTTCAGCAAAAATATATTATGCAATTTACAGTAAGATGCAAGAACTTTTGACTCACAGAACTAACATAAGGCCTCTCACAGTATCATAAATTGTAGAGAATCTACTCTTAACCATCATTGAATACTGTAAAGGATAGCTCTGCTGATTTGAAAGTTGCATAGCTATGACTAAGTCACTGGTCTAAGTCATTGGTCAAATGAATGCTAGATGTGGCCATCTCTTGAGCAATCTCAGCATTACCAGGGTGATCCATAATTGATCTAGTCTCAAAGCATGTGCATGACTCATGATCAACCTCTAAGTTCAATTTGGGTTGTCACTTATTAAAATTGGTGCAAATGTTCACATTCTGCTGTGATTTATATAGACTGTTTGGGCTTTTTGCATTTGGCTCACCTTAGACATTGTAGTTTTATACAGGTAAGATCTGGTTCACTTTATCCAAAAAACTGATTCACTATATCTTAACATTCAGGTAAAGAGAACCACTGGACATTAAAACTTTGAACTAGTATATGGCCCACTCAACCTCAACACCGGTCCAGTTTAACTACGTAGTCTTTTAGAGCAATCTCTGCTCTTTCAAATGATGTTTTTACATTTTTGGTACGACGCTTCTGAAGGCAGAAAAGTGGTTCAACGTGAAAATTGGTTCACTTTATCCGAAATCACCCTAGTCGATGTGAACGGTTTGTAAAGTGACGGTGAGACAAATGCTGTGAAATAATTTGGGACCGGACTTCGGAGGAGTGCCGCAAAATGAAAATACGGTCTATTCTGGATAAGTGCTATGGACAAGTTGTGTTAAAGTATATTCTTCCTCAAGTTTTCTGTGAATTTTTGTGTGCCTGGTTGAAATCCTGGACACGTCGTAGGCCTAGATATAAAACACGTCACGTAAATCTATTGGGCATAGGCAGACACGCAACGATTCGTCTTCAGCCTAAAAAAACATTTGGAGCTCAACTGCCATGTGCGTTGTGAATGACACGAAGAAATAGGGGGCTGATGAGCTTCAGCTTATTTGAAGAATTTTACCTTTCTTTGCTTGTCATGTCGCTGCACCAGAAAAAGTGCTGCTGTCACAGCAATCACACATTTGCGTGATTCTTGTTTCACACATATTATGTGATTTCCGAAAAGCAAATAGCAAGAAGCCTATAATAATAGGTCGGCCGATTAAAGATTCTAAAGGCTTAAGGCTCAGATTTTCATCAGCAAAAATTCGAATAGGCCTAATTATCCGCTAGGCTCTACCACTGGATGAGAAATTTAACTACTGGCTTTCAAAATGAACGAATGAAAAGAAGAATAAATCAAACAAGTCGTGGGTCTAGTGCTCAGCGGATTCTGTTTCTTCAGAACAGTCCAAATAGTTTAAAAACAATGATTTAGAAATGCTTTGTTGTGATTGTCCGACTTGATTGATGGAAACGCACCGTACGGTATAAGCAATCTAGGCCTATATGCTTAAAGGCCATTAGATTCCCATAATGCAGGTGCCCTCCGAATAACAGGTAGCCTAGAACTTATGAGCTATAACGACAAAATTCTACAAAACAACATTAACATAATTATATAAAACAACATTAACATAATTGTATAAAACAACATTAACATAATTGTATAAAACAACAATGCTTTTACATAATAATCTATTCACTGCTAATATACCTCTGTGATTTCAGTTGGCGCCATAAAATTTTCCATCAAACTGCCGGAACCCCGGTTGAAAATCACTACCCTAGGCCTACATGCTTTTAAATTTTATTAATCGAATTACACTTTGTATAAAAATTATCGGGAAAATGTATTAGATGTTTGGAAACACAGTCCATCGATAATAAACGTTTCGTAGGCAATAAAAAGCCACGTTTTGAATCCATTAGTGCACTGTTCGCTTGGCTTCAGCATTCAGCATTGCAACGAGGTACTTGGACGAAAACCTTCCAGAGAATGTCGCGCTGCTTCTTCATGATTTCGTTGGTTGTGTTCTCGCTGATCTCAGCCGCAGCTGGTACCAGTATTTTTGTATTTTATTTTGCGTAGGCTTTCAACCGATCACTTGCTGGTTAGAATACTACGATGACAATTCTTAGTCATAGGCCTACCATTTCTAGACTCGTGGTAGATTCATTGCGAAGAATATGGAGAAGTAGGAAGGTCTTATCGTTTAGCGTTGAAGTTCTCGTTTCAACCAGAATCTGTGGTATTTTGTAGAAGCATCTGAACGCGCCACATAAATGTTACTTTGCATCCATCTATATCTATAAGAAAGGATGTGCCTATATATATTTGGCCCGATGACGCTCACAGTTTTACAGCTTTACAGTTTTACCTGAAACATTGCATATAGTTAAACGTTCACCAAAACCATCCAAGTACGCTATTTTCAGCATTTTATTCACTTTAAATTTCGAAAAACAGACATTTTAAATTTCGCTGTGTTAATGTATGGGCTAGCGGCTAGCGTATACCGCTGCAAAGCCTGCAATTGCGTCGCCGTATTTCAATCGTTTTCATATTTTGACGTCATTTTTCGCCAAGTTTAATTAGCATGAAAATCATACGCTGTCGTACAGCCCTGTGAAAAGATACATGTATGCCATCGGCCAAGGAGTATATAAGCTTATACAAAGAGGAGCCTCAAATATATTTTTCTTCAATAAAATAAATGCTTGGTATGATCAGATTATTTATAAAGAAACAGAGTACCAGCGTGAACGCACGTTGCCACGCATATTTTAACACTTATATCTGAAACGTTACAGCTAGACAGATGTTTACACGGGCCACGTCGCCTCCACACACCTAGGCCCTGCGGGCTGAGGTGTTTGGAGGGCGTGGGGGGGGGGGATGGCGGGTGGGAAGGAAATTTTCCCGAAAACTCAAATTTCACGGGTGGCGTACAAGTGGAGGTCGGAGCGTACACGTGGAGGTCGGAGTGTTGTGGAGTGCAGTGGGCTGGTTGTGGAGTGCAGCGGGTCGTGGCCTGGAGCGGGTTGAATCCTAAATTTCCCGGGCAACGCCGGGTACCCCAGCTAGTGTTGAGACTTGAGATAAATTTGATTTGCGCATTATTGTCCTTTCCAGAAAACCATGTTTCAATCAAGTTTAATTTTTTAAACAGTTCCTCCATCACTACAACTATTTTGATATAAATTTTTTTATCGCATATTGATCATAAAACGCAAAGAGGTAGGCCCTAGGCTAGCTTATCTCTGACTTCTTACAATGTAGGCTACTGTGCACACCAGTATTCTAGATGAGTGGCATAGTGTGTCTAACACAATTTAACGACTCGGAGACGTTTTGTCGCATGATCATAGGCCTAACTTTCTATTGTAACGGTGGTGTCCAGTAACCTCCACTTTGAAAGTGGTAGTGATAGTCACCACCGAATTTTGGTTCTGCAATTACATTGTTAACACAAGAGCATTTGGCTGTTTTCCGTATAGTCCATTCATTCTTAACATCACAATAGCAGCCTAACATTGTGTATAATAGGGCACCCCGTCAAAAGACCGACCGACAAAAGAGCGACCGACAAAAGAGCGACCGACAAAAGGGCGACCGACAAAAGGGCGACCGACAAAAGGGCGACCGGCTTAAGGTAGCCGACAGAAGAGCGGCGCTCTTAAAAGAAATAGCATCGATGAAGAGTCGGCCTAAAGGTGATAATGTTACGAGTATATAAGCAGCTCAACGACGACGCGACAACGAGCAAATAATCTATTTCTATAAGAAAGGAAGTACGTATATTTGTCAGTTATGCACGCTCACACTTTTGCAACTACTGACCTGAAACATTGAATATAGATAAACGTTCACCAAAAACATCCAAGTACGCTATTTTCAGATTTTTATTCACTTTAGATTTCGAAAAACAGACATTTTAAATTTCGCTGTGTTAATGTATGCGCTAGCGGATAGCCTAGGGGCCGTCCATAAAGTACGTCACGCTATTTTTGACCATTTTTGACCCCCCCTCCCCCTGTCACAAACTGTCACAAATCTCTGACCCCCCCCCTAAAGTACGTCACAGTTTCGGGATTTTTTTAAAAAACATAGCCATTTGCCTAACCCTCTAAACCCTAGGATACTATCCCTAATCCCTCTGACAGTGACGTGTGTCCCTAAACGCTTTGATAGTGACGGGAAATCAACTTTTATCCCGCCAGGCCGGATTTTAGACACGCCTGGCCGGGCCGGGTCGGATTTTAGGTACTAAGAACAACAAAAATAAGAAAGAATTTAAAAAATAAATGTGTGACGTCACACATGGCCTGACCCCCTCCCCCTGTCACAAACTGTCACACTTTCTTGAACCCCCCCCCCCCTGGAGCGTGACGTACTTTATGGACGGCCCCCTACCGCTGCAATTGCGTCGCCGTATTTCAATCGTTTTTCAGTAACGGCCTGTTGCCGTTGACGTCATATTTTGACGTCATTTTTCGCCAAGCTTAGCATGAAAATCATACGCCGTCGTACAACCCTGTAAAAAGATACATGCCTTAGGCCAAGGAGTATAAGCTTATACAAAGAGGAGCCTCAAATATATTTTTCTTCAATAAAATAAATGCTTGGTATGATCAGATTATTTATAAAGAAACAGAGTATCAGCGTGACCGCATGTTGCCATGCATATTTTAACACTTTATCTGAAACATTACAGCTAGACAGATGTTTACACGGGCCACGTCGCCTCCACACACCTAGGCCCGCAGGGCCGAGGTGTGTGGAGGGCGTGGGGGGTGGCGGGTGGGAAGAAAATTTTCCCGAAAACTCAAATTTCATGGGTGGCGTACAAGTGGAGGTCGGAGCGTACAAGTGGAGGTCGGAGTGTTGTGGAGTGCAGTGGGGTGGTTGTGGAGTGGTGGGGTCGTGACCGGGAGCGGGTCGAGTCCTAAATTTCCCGGGCAACGCCGGGTACACCAGCTAGTACTTAAATATTTCACACATGGTGTATGTTGATACACAACATGCTCCGAGCACCTGTAAGAGATGTTAAAATAAACAAATCGAGTGTAGAAAGCGGTAACATGAGAGGTTGGAACGGTCGTAATCACGTGATGTAAGTTCCATATTATAGTCTAAGCAAAGGAAGCATGTCATGGAGGTATGTAGGTCTAATGGTCAAATTTGTTTCAAAAAGCTCCACACTGGCAAGTTTAACGTAGCCCAATGATTTACGATTCTGGTTTCCCGTCATTTAACGAGTCTGCGAAAGTTGTGTTTGGAAATTTTTGACTTTAACTTTTAGTCATGCTTCTACTTTAAACAACTTTTAGGGATTTTGAAATTCTCATTTTAACTCTTCTTTGTAGGCCTATTTCTGAAATAATTTCTTAGCTTCTACATCTCGTTAAACATTAAAGTCATATGTGAAGGCATAGTGGTGTAGCCTATCACTTTATTTCGTTCGCGATTTCATTTCTTTTAAGAGAGCCGCTCTTCTATCGGTCACCCTTTTGTCGGCGCCCTTTTTGCGGTCGCTTTTTTGGCGGGTCACCGTGTATAGAGTAAGGTTGCACCTTCCCCAAGATAGTGGTGGTGACTGGCCTATTTCTCAGCTCATCACTCTGTCAATAGGCGGAGACTTAGGGGACAGAGGGACAGTCCCAAAATGAAATTTTAGAGGCAACAATTTGAAATCTGAAACTACAATGCATCACCCTCAGCATTGAAGAGCGAGCAATTTTAAAGATGACACAAGTTCACACACACACACACACACACACACACACACACACACACACACACACACACACACACACACACACACACACACACACATCTGAACTTAGAAATGGATTGGAGGGGACGTGGGGCAGGGGAAGATTTTAGTAATCAGCAATAATATTGAATCGATGCCAATTTCTCGTTCAATTCACTCTGCAGCCACAATAATCTGTAAAGGAACTACGACTAACGGCTGTCGGTCTTTGTACGTCCCTATGTGTCTCTCTATGACTCTATGTGTGTCTCTTTCTATGTCTCTTTATGTCTCTTTGTGTCTCTTTGTCTCTCTATGTCTCTCTATGTCTATTTATGTCTCTTTGTGTCTCTGTGTGTCTTTATGTCTATCTGTGTCTCTCTATGTCTATTTATGTCTCTTTATGTCTCTGTGTCTTAATGTGTCTCTGTGATGTAGTTGCAGTCAGACATCTATCTTACTACGCACACCATTTCTCCGTGTCCCTCTCTCTGTGTGTCTCTCTGCCTCTCTGTCTCTGCCTCTGTGTGTCTGCGTCACCCTATCTCACACAGTGGCGGCGCTAGGGGGGGGCTAAGCCCCGCTATAAGAGGCTAAGCCTCCCCTAATAAAAGGCCAGCCGATTTTTTCACATTGGATTATTTCCACGATTTTCGGTCGATGACTAAAAACAAAAGGTCGTCAGAAATTTCGGCGGATGAAAATGGGAATTTTTCATGAGATTTCGGTCGATGACTTAAAAAAAAGGTCGTCAGAAATTTCGGCGGATGAAAATGCGAAATTTCCTGCGCGAGGCTTCAGCCCCAAAACCGAAATCCTGGCGCCGCCACTGATCTCACATAATATTATAGACTGAGTTATACTGCATCACATATTACATAACATTCCGCTATACATATTAATTGCATTTCGTTATCGTCTTCAGGCTCCGTCGTTGTGTCTTCGGCCAACTTCGGAGCATCTCGGTCGTCTCCGTCGTCTGAGAAGCGAGAGATCGATGAGGATTTCAGAAGGTCAATGAGCATGCTGAGGATGGTAATAGGGGCAATGATGGAAGATGAAGAAGACGAAGACAGCGTGGATGACCAACAGAAACTGAAGCGTTCGTTGCCAATGCTGAGGATGGGAAGGGCGATGGCGAGTAAGAAGGTCGATCGTAGAGCGTTGAAAATGCTTCGTATGGACTAAAGAGAAAATTATCTCATCTTCATCTCTTCATCAACTGACCGGTTCATCAGCTGCAGCGGCTGATAAGTCTTCTTCGTCTTCTTCGTCCAACTGAACCACACCCGATCCAAAATATGTCCGTCGTCGCGTTAGAGCTTTCGTCAACACTGTCTTCCTCAAGTCTTTCCAGTTCTCGAACTGCTATAATGCAGCGACGCTCTTTCTCAGTGGCTGGCCCTAGAACCTGGAATGGGCTCCCTGTTGCTCTCCGCCTGGTGCCTAGAGGTCACACTACTATGTTTCTTTCTCGCTTAAAAACTGCCTTATTTAGCCGTTGTTGAACTGGGAGCGCTTCTGAGTAGATTACCTTGAAGGTGCGCTATATAAAAAGTCAATAATAATAATAATAATCACACCAGAAGCATCCACATGACATTCCACCATTAACACTCCACTTAACATTGCCTGCACGCACTCAAGTGAACATTTCCTCTGATGATTAAGCATTAACGCATATTACGCTAAACATTTCGTTTTGAAAGAAACACAGAAAACGGTTTCAATGGAAGACGATGCTTAAATAATATTATATTATTTTAATAATATTATTTGCAGGAAATAATGTTAATCGAATTCGATTTATTATCATCGTCAATAATTGTCCAGTCTGTAAATTCTGTGAAGAAATTAATTCTCGATTTAATAAATCCTCGATTCAAAATTGACTTTTCGCATTGGTCAAATTAAGTCAAACCCCGTGGAACTCACCCTGAGCTTTCATTCATTATGAACATATACAGCTCCTGTCAGAGTTGGCGCTCCACCAGGGGCGGATCCAGAGGGGGAGCAATCCGGCAATGGCCCCCATTTAAAAAGTGCATAGGACGTGGCCTCTCCCATTTGGCTTCAACAAGCATTAAATCATGCAGCGGGAGAGAAAAGTAGGGTAAGGCGAGACTAGAAAGGTCATAGTATGTTATTTTATTTTGCTTGCAGAGATTATGTCGACGAAATGACCGATGACTAAAAAAGGTCATCAGTAATTTGGCAAGGAAAATTGGTATATTTTTCAGACATTTCGACACCAAACGACTAAATAAAGGTCATCTGCCAAAGATCACCGAAAATTTTGCCCACCCCCTTCCAAAAGTTCTGTATCCGCCTCTGGTCCCGTGTTCTGCAATGACGCCAAATTTTGGCAGCGAAAAATTTCTGACATGGCAAAAATTCTGGCAGGGCCAGATTTTGGCTGGGCAAAAGTTTTGAAAGAGAAAAATTTAGGCAGGGCGAAATTTAGGCAGTGCAAAAGTTCTGGCAGGGCAATATTGTGGCATGGAAATATTCTCTTTCTTAGGGCAACCTAGTAAAAAATTATAATAGTAATGATAGGCCCTATAAATGTACAGTGGGCCTATACAATATACTCCGCAGTCGATCGAGTCGGTCGATCGAGTCGATCACAACTCGGCCAAGCCGAGTCGATCGAAAAATCGTCGACTCGATCGACTTGCAAGTCGAGTCGACGTGAGTCTTGTCAAGTCGAGTCGATCGTTGATTCATCGACTCGACTCGACTTAGAAATATTTTACTTACTATTTTTGAAGTCTCAGAGTGACCTACATGTAAGCTTATATAATATAATGACGTAATAATAGTTTCTGCAACTAAACGAACCTTTGGGCAAAAGCTGGTGATTTCGAGTTTGTGGAACTGGGAAACTTGACTATAGACATATTGACACGTTTTCGATTTTAGTTGAACGATTATGATACAGATCTACTATTATACATGTAGACCCACATGTAGATGTTCATTTTGAGAATATAAAACGGGGTCTTTGTCACCGTCACTCACAAAGGTATTTAGGAGCTTGTCCAGATTGCGTTTTTGAAACTAAGAGCAGTCCCTATTCTCATAATGGATCCGTTTAGAACCCACGTCTGGGTGCCATATAATGCCTAAAAATTATATTAGTCTTATAGATTTGTCCAGTAATAATAATAATATCTTTTCTTTAATTAAACGCCTGCAAGACGCACTGCGCTTTACATTTACAAGTTATGCAGTAATCTTAATTAAACTTAACTACTAACTCAACAGACAGCTTTGTAATCACACGGCGCTAATAGCAGCCTACAAAGCAAATCCGCCCAACGGGGGCTCGAACTCACTACCTTTCGCACTCTTGGCCAGCGTGTTGACCACTACTCTACGCATGGGCGCCGACTCTGCGAGGCCCGTGAGTGCTCAGCACCACCAGAAATTGGCCATGCGAGGCCCGCCTATGCATGGGCACCACCAGAAATCAGCCAACAAGATGTGCTTTTTATGATAATATTTCTCTGCTGGCATTGCTTATCTATAAAAATCATTGAGTCTTTTACATATTTTCTTTTATCTCAGTTAGTCTACCACTCTACCTTATACTATTACTCCCTTCCGGTAGTCTAAACTCTAAAGTCTCAACTCCATACGAATACGATGAAAACCTCGAAATCCTGCTCAATGTGCTCATTCGATCCGCTTCAGCAATTTTTTTATTACGAACTAAGGCGACGATTATTTTGAATGACTGTTTCTTTTTTATTGTGAACGCTAGGCTATATAATGATCCTCACTGTGCGAGAATCACCTCCCAGCATCACAAAAGCTGGATATTGTTTTGTGTGCGTTAATTAACAAATCAGCCTTGACTAAATTGTACGTGAAAACTATTTGAAAAACTATCTTCTATATATTATACAATGTTAATATTGGCTCACTAAATAGTGGTTAATGTAGACAGAATTTTCTGATTTCTTGTGCAAAATGTGAGTCTGTTGAGTGATGACCTAATTAGGGGAGAGTGCTCCAAGATGCCCAAGCTAGCGAAGATTGCGCTTTTCTTTTGTATGAATTCCAAGAGTAGTAGGTCTACATGTTGCCCCAAAGAGTGATCAAATTTTTTTAAGCAATTGGGGAGAACATTTATTGAAGTCTTAAATCATATATTTAAACAATGAAATAATGGGAAATTTCGCTGAGATAACAGCTTAAAATGTCACTATTTCATGTTGTGTGGAATTTTTTTAAACAACGGCAGGCCTGCTTTTCAAGTCTTAAATCACGACAATTTCGCAAAAATGACAGCTTGAGATGCAACCATCGCAATATGGCAAGAAAAAATTCGAAAATGGTAAGGAGCACATGCCCCTCCCCAAGCCCCTTCGGCCCTTCCCAGCTAGGCGATCGTCCTTTGACCGCGAGTTCGTCCCCTATAAACCATGAACAAGTCTCCGCCTATGAACAGAGGTAATTTCAATAACTCTCCTATCAAAAAAGGTCCAAAAAAAATTTCCGCGCTCACGCCTGGATTTCTTTCACATTCCTTTGGGCACTCACACTCTTCGGGTCAAGTCGGCGCCTATGACTCTACGGGCCCCCCAAAGTAGACCTAGGATGCATGGTAAAATGAGTTATTTTGAGAGGTAACTAATGGACGAACAATCGTCGAACATGCTAACCCGAGAAGTCGATATTAAATTGGTAAGTCAGTGGATAAGTCTAACAAAGCGAGTACTGAGTCGGTCTCTAACTTCTATAGTCAGCGACTGGGACTAACGCCTGTACGTTGATCCACACGATATCGAATCGTCTGTATCGAAAATCACGAGTCGTAGGCTATCCTACATTTCAACTTGGGAAGATAGAATAGTTACGCAACGATGATAAAGTCTATTCTACTTATAGGCAGGGTGTAAAAATTAGACTTCAGGTTACAAAGACATTCTGCAGACATAAGTTATTGAGAAAACGTTTCACTATCTGGAACATGTGTCTGGAAATTACCAGCAGTTGAGACACATTTAGAAGAGTCCATGTATAGTTGCTTAACACCACTCTATTTCTATAGTCTGAGTGTTTGAGGACAAGATCAACTCCAATTGAAGTAAACCTCTGCCATAAATTTGTAGTCAATGTTCAAATTTAATAGCCCATACAGTTCTAATTGCTGTTAATTAAAGCAAAATTTTCTAACAGAAGTCTTAGGCAAACTGCTGGTTGTTCTAAACTGACTCCCTAGCCGATATAATTATAATCACAGAATATGTTTCTTTAGGCTGAGTGTTCGGGGAAATAGCAACTCCAACCTATGAGTCTACGTTCAAATTTAATAGTCTATTAAATTGAATGGTTTTTTAATAATTAAAGAATGTAACATATAAGCTTAGGTCTACAGACTGCTGCCAGTCTTGAAACTGACTGCTTTCTTTCCTAACTCTAACCGTCTAGTTTATAAATGTAAGCAGGCCTAAACTTCTGTTGTTGCATTAATAGTCTGCAATTTCACATTGAAGTTGTTTATATATATATAATTATATCTGCATATACATATATAAAAAATATTTCAAGTGTAGCCCTATATTGTTATATTAGGCCTATATTTTGGAGCTTGTAAAATACTTAAAATACTTGACTTATAACTGTCCAGCAGGTAATTGCTTTTTAGGCAACGAAGCAGGCCTATAATATTGATTTTTCGAGCGAGAGATGTGGCACATGTTAAAGAGTGGGGGGCCTTATCTGTGCTTCAAATTAATAGCAAATATTAAAGAGTACAGACGTCAATGCAGACATTGCGATACTTTGCTGCCTAAGGTTGAATGCCTGTCTGCTCACAAAGTTGAACAATTCTATTGTCACGTTTACAGCTGATCTAGAGGTGAGTCAACAAAAAACGAATCGCAAATGCTCCATTTTGGCAGAAAATCTTAAAGTGGGAATCAAAAGAGAGAAAAGGCTAAAATTGATCTAAGCCTGCATGCGATCAACGATGTTTCAAGAACGGCTCAATAGGCCTCGCTATTTTTGCAATGTAAAATGCTGTTACTAATGATCTGGACTATGAACCTATTACGGATTTTTCATCCATCAATTCTCACAAGATTTGCTTGTGAATAATGAATATAAATGTTTTATGAGATATAGCCTAACCCACGACATGGTCTATAGTGACTAACAAGCCTTCAATTAGAAGGTCGTTCAAATATTTTAATTAGCAGGCCTATTGGCATCCCGTTTCAGATCTCAGATAGGCCCATTGAAATAAGAAATGAAGCATAGCTTAGCCTAATTATTGCTTTGATACTGAATGCTATTATTAAGAGCCTGCTTTGCATTTCTTATACATTAACCAATTTTAATTTGATTTTCGTTATTTGCATAGGCCTATATATACATTAGGGTATTCTCAGTACGGTACGCAATTGGTAGAAAGTCAACTCACAAATTTTTGTGTGAGGACCCGCTCACCCCTTGCTGTCTCGGGACCCGCAAATTCTAGAGCCGGGCCTGTGTGTTTGAGCCACCATGCATGAAAACTAGATAGGCCTATCAGCATAACCTATTCTACGTCAACTAAATATTTATTTATAATTTTACACTTTTGGATTCAAAATCGAGACGGAGGAAAACTCTCCCTTATCCAAATGACAATATATAATGTGAAACATATTATGTGAATTGTACATGGTCCCTCTACTCAACTAGACAAACTGAGTTCACTTTGGTTCGTGTTTTAATTCACGAATTTGCACTTCTCATATTTAAACTGACAAACTTGCATTTAGCAGTTATTTTCTTCCTTAGATGCTGTTTTCGATCCTGATAGCTTACCGATTATTGTCCTGGGTGTTGGGGCCATTGTCCAAGCCACCAGGTAATGACAAACTTAAAGTTTTCTTTCCTAACTATAACCGTCTAGTTTGTTTGTTTGTATGCGTACTTGTTATAGCGCCCCTTCAAGCTCCTTCTACTCAGAGGCGCTCCCGAATGCAGAGCGGACACTGCATCGGAGTTTCACGCCGAAGCGCTGAGCAATTGTGAGTGAAGGACTTGCCCAAGGTCCTTACGCGGCGAGATGGATTCGAACCTCGAACCTTCCGGCTTCAAGGCAATGACGCCACCACTAGACCACCGCGCCCCACACATTTGCTGAATGTAGTTTATGAATGTAACTTCTGTTGTTGCATAAATAGTCTGCAATTTCGCATTGAAGTTACATGACGATGCAAGTATCAGCAAATTGCGCTTTATGACCACTTAAGCGTTCACTGCACGTGTAAGGAGAATGAACTTTTTCGCTTCTAGTGGTTCATGCTATGGATAGTGGTCTAAATGCAGAGAATGGTCGAACCACACTGAAAGTAGTTTTGAAGAAATACCAAAATGAGATTTGAACGTAAAACATGAATCAGGTTATTGATTCTTATGCAGTTTTTATCAATCAATTGTACTTGCCAAAATACATGTAACACTTTTAGGCCAGTATAGTAGACTAGCCTATAATCCAAATACTAGGCTACGTTTATTAAAATTTTATGTATGGTTAGGCCTATATTTTGTGAAAGCAATACTTAGTTAAGCAACTTCGGCATTTTGAAAGTCCTGCTACATAATAATTTATTATGCTCTAATATTGAAAACTTTACAGTGAGGAGCTGTAAAGCTGATTCCATGATTAGATGTGCTTATTAGGCCTATTGTTGTTATTTATTAAAATGGTGTTTATAAGTACGAAATCATAATGGGTAATGTTGACGGCAGTTGAGAGTTCACTTAAGGACAACCGTATTAAGACTGTAAGGCCTACCAGCTATGAGTTTCGTTGTAAAGTAAATAAGCTTATTCCTCTCAAAGAGTCAAAGGTCATCTATATATGGAAGTTCCGGTAAAGTTTCTTTGTTGCCCATTGAAAACCACCATTGTCAACACCGTTTGAGAAAGAGATGAAGATTGGTAGACTACTCAGCTGTTGCATTAAAGCGGTACTAGTAACCACTTCTGTCGGTTCTCCGAAGTCTTTTCGATGCCCTTCAGAGCGCCGTGACAATCAGAGAAAACTGAAAATTTGTGGCTTGTGCTCTATGGACAGCAGTTGAGACATATTCATTTCCACTCTGCTGCAGGTTCCTTCGCCTGCTCTTCGCCCTTTAATTGAACTCTTTGCGACCTCTTTTGGTGCTTCTTCAAAATGGTTCAGTGTTCCCAAGCAGTTCCAAGGGGTCTGTTTCTTCCTGAACTTGGACAAACTTTCCATAAATTTACAATAGAACAAAGAATTATGAGTTAGGTTTCTTTGGCGTCTAATAAGTAGTAATAACTACACAATACGCGAATTGGTTGGCATCAAAATCACCATAATATTATGAGATAATTTGTAGGTGAAGCCACTGCCCAGTTCAGTGCTACAAAATCTATACGTTAGGCCTACGCTGCAATATAAAGAGTGACAGCTGCAGCTTGCAGTTGTAGCTGTTGGCTGTCAATGTTGAACTCAACATATCTGAGAAACGTAAATCAGAGATGATTAGCATTGAAGCTGAAAAGTAAGGACTCTGTGAGATAGCGAGCATCACATCACCATCGTCATATCGTGCTTGACTCCAATTTGAACGCTTTATACCATGTGATATTAATATAGTTTATTTCCATCTTAAAAGCCAAATGCTTTTAAATTTCGAAAATTTCGAAGTACTCGGCAGCGTTTTCCATTTCTTTTTTGTAGATGGCAAATACAAAATGCGTTAAGTCCAGACAATTAAACCAAGAGCTGCAAGAGAAAGTAAAGTATGGATCCGTGGATTGACGACCTTAGACGAAGAATTGTTTGTTGTGAGTGGAGAGAATTCAGAAGTTGAAGTCTACGATTCGGTGACATTCAGCTTCAGTCGTTGTTGGAATTTGAAGGAATTAATTAATCCTTGGGACATATAATCATGCAACAGAAATAAATGTCTCTACATCTTCGATTACAAAAGCCGAGATGAGTCGAGTCAAATCTTGAGAGTTGATCGAAATGGAGACTTAATAAAGAATTGGTATACAGGAGACGATTTTGGAGAAGGTCTGTCCGTTACGGAAGAATCAAATGTCATTTTAGCAATTTATGATAGAAATAAATTGAACGAATATTCTCCAGATGGACAGTTGATCCGTGAAATAAATCTACCATCAGCAGCCTCGGGTGTTCGTCATCCACTGCATGCTATAAAACTGACCAATGGTCATTTCCTGGTCAGTCATGGTGATGTAGGTGGTGATGAGTTGCATAGAGTGTGTATAGTGGATGCAGATGGAGAACTTAAGAAGTCATTTGGTGGATGTCGTGGATCAAACATCGGACAAATGACTCGTCCTGTCCATTTGGCAGTTGATAGAAATGGATTCGTGATGGTCGCTGATCGAGGGAACGGTCGAATTCTGCTGTTGGATTCAGATTTGAGATACAAGAGAGACCTCTTCTCAGATGAAAGAATTTGCGAGCTACGAGAACCATGGCGGATTCATCTGGATACTACAAATGGTCGACTCTTTGTGGCTGACAACGAATTGAATAATCAACAGATATTAATTTTCGACGTTAAATAATTAAACGAAATAGGACTATAACTTAATAGTTTTTTAAAATCTGAAACCAAAGTGATCCTGTATTTTGCTTTAATCACACTGAAAATGACCTTTACGAGCTAACTAACGTTTTCGTTTTGATGTGTTAGTGAATTTTCAAATAATAATTATGCTTTACTTAATTGTATTAAATTTGCACAAATTAAATGCTTAATTTTATAGGGCTTTTGCATATTTTTCGTTTTAGGGCCTACGTGTAACTGATGCTTTGACTAACAGTGATAAGTTCAGTGATAACGAAAGGCCATTCTTAGATGAGGGAATAGGTCTATAGTCTACATGAGGTGATTCGTACAGCAGAACAGTAATATTTTGCTATATATGGAAATGTGATTAAAAAAACTCACCGACTATCTGTTCTAATAAAGAATATCATAAGATCATAACATTCTCCTGTTTTCATGTCTCACTGGTGTAAAACTGCTGTAACATAGACTAGGCTATTCATGTCAATGCATCCAACAAATACATGTCAGTATCGATTAAATATGACCATTTTGCAGGCAAACTCATGATACTATTCATATGTTTTACATTAGGCTTATGGGTCGTGTTTGCGCTCAAAGCGTGTCAAAAGGGGATATTTTGTGCAAATTCTAATGTGGCTGAAAGATTTGATTTCTCTTGGAAAGATGTCACCATGTCTGTTGACATCTGGTCAGGGTTTCAGAGCAGAAATGCAAAAAGTAGACCTGCAATGGCATACAAGCAAACTTTAGAAGTGCTCAGGACCATCGAACCCATTGAACTTTATTACACAATACACAGTAGGCCCACAGCCCTATACATTGTACACAACCTTTACTGACTGTTTCCAAATGTTTGTATCATCTATGCTATTCTATAGTGTACTTTAATTACATCGACAGCAAAGGGATCATTAAGCAAATTCAAGTTGATTAAGAATTTTCAAAAGTCTGAAACTTCTCAAGAATGTCTAGCTGATGTCATTAATTCTTTCAGGGAGTTTGCTTTGCTGAGCATTGAGCGAGGCCGCCGAGCAAGACCAGTAGGGCCCAGCGACATTTAGGAGCCAGGGCTAGGTACTTAGCCTATAGGTCTATATACATGCATATTGCATAATTAAAATTCTTAACATATACATATTATACATAATACATAGGCCTACAGAGTTTATGAGCTATGCTTTTTACAATATAGGCTAATAGTACAGAGAATTAACTACAATTAATGAGTTCAAGCTTCAAATTAGGTGACATCTGAATTAAATTATACTAAAGGCTTCATATAAAATATGATAATGGTCGTCCGTTCCTACATTTTTATTATTTCACGTTTTTTCTAAAATATTTCACATAAAAATACTGAAGTAGTTGGGGCCCGTGACTGTATTGCGTAGGGACCCTGAATTTATCTGAACAGACCTGCGTATTAGCTGCTTTTGAGACAGACATTACCATAACAATGGATTTTGACACTATAGTAAAAATTTGAATGCAGGAAAGTTGTGATCTTCAAACATCTATGACGCCACTTGAAGATCAAGCACAGGTCACCAGCTTATTCACGAGTGCTCACTAAAAGCTCCTTCTGAAGTAAAGTAGCCTACTAAACTCTTTTAAATTAAAAGCCAACGTTGAAGCAAAATAACTC
This sequence comes from Lumbricus terrestris, assembly GCA_949752735.1. Classification (NCBI taxonomy): domain Eukaryota; kingdom Metazoa; phylum Annelida; class Clitellata; order Crassiclitellata; family Lumbricidae; genus Lumbricus; species Lumbricus terrestris. The sequence goes on along the minus strand of OX457037.1, from coordinate 68,481,842 downwards.
TTTGAAATCAATATTGAATGCCATAATATCATTTCAGCATGTGGACAGATCCCAAACGAAAAACTTTCCTTCAGATCCTACTGGGGCGCTGGGCCGCTGGCTCAGACCCATACATTTTTACGTCACCATAATTTTTACCTACATACACGTATCAAATATAGGGCCTTGGCCCACGTCATTCGTGTGCACTGTGCTAGTATATATGGAGTGCACGACAGCCATCAGACACAATTAGCCATCAGACTAAATCCATAAATTTAATTAAATTAAATTGATGGATTTAGTCTGATGACGATCAACGTCTGAGTTCCTACGGTGCACCACCCTTAGACGTCGAGATCGTGACCTATAAGTCAATGCATAACCTAATGCCGGTGACACGAAACGGAGTATCCTCCCTGAAAGCTATATGGGGGGGATGAATTAATCTATCCCCCCCGGATGGAATTAACCGGTCTATACTATCCGGGTGGATAAACCATTATATCCCCTTTTTTGAAAAATGCGCATAATAAAAAAATTTGTGCTGTAATCAAAATTTAAAGGGACTCCAATTGTTTTAAGTGTACTAAGCAATGCTCAGATAAAGGCAACTCGAATTTATTTAGTGACTCTGAGTGTTTTTAAGTGTTTTTAATGTTTTAAGTGCTGTAAAAACAGGGCAAAACAAATTATCTAGTAGGAAAAATACACCTATTAGTGTCATTGTTCAAAACAAAGAAGATGAAAATTAATTTGGAAAAAAAACAAGCGGAAGCGGTTTTTTGGACTTTTTTCAATTTGGGGGGGATACAATTAATACGGGGGATACTCTATTTCGTGACACCGGCCGGTATAGACCTACATTCCTGACTTCTGCACACGGGTAGCAGACGACCGATTAAGGCCTTGTCGATGGTCTGCTATAAGTCCCACGTACGGTCTCCTACGAAGTTTGAGACTGTTCCTTCTGGGTGTCAGGACCGACTGCTCGGAACAGTCTTCCCAATCATGCGAAGAACTCGCCTTCCTTGGATTTAAATTGCAGCTCAAGACTCAGGCTTTAGGCCCAATGTTTGTAAACAATCATATGACTGCCATTGACTTGTTGAAAATGCACAGCGCACTTTCCTTCGGCCTCGCCAGAGCTATGGCACTAATCGTAATCGTAATCGTAAACTCGAGATTTCTAAAGCGCCACTCGAAAGCCAAGCGCGGGGCACCAGCTTATTCACGAGCGCTGCGTTGAGTTAGAAGGGTTGTCCGTAAGAGTAGTCCGTGGTGGTCCGGGTCGAGTTGCCATAGGATCAGAATCAGATGCACTATAATAATCGTCGTCTTCATCATCCTCCTCATCGTCCATTAATTGCGCCAACCATTTGGCAGCGATACCTCGAGTCGATATTGGATGAGTCGAATTATATTGTTCACTCTAACAAGCTCAATACCTGATCCAACTCACTTAGTCAGTCACTTACTCTTCTAACCAACTCACTCACTCACCGCCCATCTGCCCACACACACACACACACACACACACACACACACACACACACACACACACACACACACACACACGCATTCCGATCTACCCACCAAAACACAAAAAATCCCACCCCAAGTAAGAGATCAACCCACGGTCGTCGCACGGTGGAGTTGTGGATAACACGCTGGCGTAGGGAACGAGAGGCAACGAGTTCGAACCCCTGTTGGGCGGACAATACATGCTTTGAAGGCTGCTATTAGCGCCGTGTATTGCAGGCTATCTGTTCAGTTACTAGTTAGTAGTTAAGTTTTATGTTAATTAAGACTAGGCCAACTGCCTAACTTGTAAAGTCTACATGTAATGCGCAGTGCGTTTGCAGGCGTTCAATTAAAGCAAACAATATTATTATCACCTATACTCAGCAGCAACCCACTCACTGGCTCAATAATTGCTGATTCATCTGGCTATAGGTCTATGATCCTTTTACTTAGGGACCATCACTAATAATGATAATAGACTAATTGAAATATGATGGGGAAATGAGTGATAGCATGACAGAAGAATGAGAATGCATTTTCATAAGTTTAATGAATCTAAGAAAGCTAACTTAGCCTACGTGATATAAAACAAGCATCAACAGAATACACCAGACCAGACGATCCTAACAATTATAGTACCGTATCTACTTAAGTTACTATCTCTCGGCTCTTCTCCGCCTAATCCTAATCGTCAGTCACTTTAATATAAGGCATTCATAAGGCGGAGCGTAGCAACTCTAGTTATGACGAATTGTCCCTCGAAGAGATAAGGCATGTCCAATCAGAGAGTTTCTGCATGATACTGTCTATTAGTGTCTAAGCCGATATTAAGGTTATATGGTTCATGAATTATTAATTAGACAGGATGATACATGAATCTAATATTACATATATTTATATAATTGTTCATTTATATATATTATTATTTATTAATTATCACTATTATAGGTCTACGCCACAGTTGTTTAAAACGGTTTTGATTCTATCCGAAAAACGTCGTCTTTTATATTTTTCGTCTCGTTTTATTCCGTTTTTTAAAATTTTTTATGTAGCTTTATTTGTTTATTTACTATCTGTTTTTACTTTCCTTAATTTTATTTTCGCCTTATATACCTATTCCTTACGTTTTCACCGTATTCTCAAGGATTAAGGTAGCCTAACTGGCGTTTTATAAAAATTAAATGGCTTAGCATCGTTTTATAAATACAATGTAGCGGCTTTTGTAACCTAGTCGGTCACTGCGAGAAGTGAAGTTTATAAGAGTTAAGCTTATTTTGATAAAATCTTTGAGGCTTAGGCTCTGCAAGAATCAATTATTTTATGCAAGGCTACTAGGCCTAGACTATATATAGGCTTGTTGGTAGGCCTACACCTACACATAGTCTTTACTTCTGAAAAGATTTTAATTATGTTATGTTGATCAGCATGATCTTATCATAAGATGCAATCACGGCCTAAAAGTTGGGGAGGACCATAATGAATCACGTCCTAAAAGTTGGGGGGGACCATACTAATAAAGCTAAGGGACCACTCAAAAGTTGGGGGGGACGCGTCCCGTGGGTCCCATAGGGTAGTTGCGCCTATGGTCTTATGCCAGTGGTTTTCAACCTTTTTCTAGTGGCGGAACCTTTCTCGAAGCACGCATTTGCTCGCGGAAAACTCGTGTTTCACCCTCCAGTATTTCAAGATATAGCATACACAACCTAGCCTAGAGTTGTAACTTGTAAAACAGTGTAATATTGTACGTTACTTGCACTTCTGGTGCAGTCTGTCGCGTTACAAATACATGCCTAAAACTCTAAAAGTAGGCCTATAGACCCAGCGCACAAAACACTGTCAAAGAACAACTGCATTTCTGCTCAATTTCGCCAACTATCCATTATGGATGGAATATTGCAAAATGGAAATACGGTCTATTCTGGATAAGTGCTATGGACAAGTTGTGTTAAAGTGTAGTCTTCCTCAAGTTTTCTGTGAATTTGTGTGGGCCTGTTTGAAATCCTGGACACGTCGTAGGCCTAGATATAAAACACGTCACGTAAACCTATATTGGGCATAGGCAGACACACAACGATTCGTCTTCAGCCTAAAAAATCATTTGGAGCTCAACTGCCATGACTGCGTTGTGAATGACACGAAGAAATAGGGGGCTGATGAGCTTCAGCTTATTTGAAGAATTTTACCTTTCTTTGCTTGTTATGTCGCTGCACCAGAAAAAGTGCTGCTGTCACAGCAATCACACATTTGCGTGATTCTTGTTTCGCACATCTTATGTGATTTCCGAAAAGCAAATAGCAAGAAGCCTCTAATAATAGGTCGGCCGATTAAAGATTCTAAAGGCTTAAGGCTCAGATTTTCATCAGCAAAAATTCGAATAGGCCTATTTATCCGCTAGGCCCTACCACTGGATGAGAAATTTAACTACTGGCTTTCAAAATGAACGAATGAAAAGAAGAATAAATCAAACAAGTCGTGGGTCTAGTGCTCAGCGGATTCTGTTTCTTCAGAACAGTCCAAATAGTTTAAAAACAATGATTTAGAAATGCTTTGTTGTGATTGTCCGACTTGATTGATGGAAACGCACCGTACGGTATAAGCAATCTAGGCCTATATGCTTAAAGGCCATTAGATTCCCATAATGCAGGTGCCCTCCGAATAACAGGTAGCCTAGAACTTATGAGCTATAACGACAAAATTCTACAAAACAACATTAACATAATTATATAAAACAACATTAACATAATTGTATAAAACAACATTAACATAATTGTATAAAACAACAATGCTTTTACATAATAATCTATTCACTGCTAATATACCTCTGTGATTTCAGTTGGCGCCATAAAATTTTCCATCAAACTGCCGGAACCCCGGTTGAAAATCACTACCCTAGGCCTACGTACATGCTTTTAAATTTTATTAATCGAATTACACTTTGTATAAAAATTTTCGGGAAAATGTATTAGATGTTTTAAAACACAGTCCATCGATAATAAACGTTTCGTAGGCAATAAAAAGCCACGTTTTGAATCCATTAGTGCACTGTTCGTTTGGCTTCAGAGTTCAGCATTGCAACGAGCTACTTGGACGAAGACTTCGAAAAGAATGTCGCGCTACTTCTTCCTGATTTCGTTGGTTGTGTTCTCGCTGATCTCAGCTGCAGCAGGTATTATTGTAATTTATTTTGCGTAGGCTTTCAACCGATCACTTACTGGTTATAATACTCTTTATAAGCCTATTAGGCTATTAAAATAATTATTATAATGCTATTGAAATTCATCATGCTTTTGATTTCATTATTCAGCTCAAGAATTGAGCAATACTTTGGGAAGTAGGCTATTGTTATCGCCTTGCAAACATGAGTGCCACTGCTAAGGTGGCAAATTTTGTCCACCTGATTTTAAGACCTGGACCAACTGTTGCTTTTAGCCATTAAAATAACAAGTTACCCATAATTAACCGGTACGCTAGTGCAAAAAATGACTTCATACTTGCTAACAACAAGCCGCAAGACCGTCTTCTGTAGGGTTGCATCAGTGCATGGTCGTCGAGGAATAGTTTGTTGGGCTACTTTTCAATGCGCTCGCGACTGATAAGTTTGCTGCTGCGACCTTGCAATATTTGGGCTACTTTCGATTTGTCCCGTTGCGAGTTCTCATAAACTTTCCCCAGTAGGTTACTCGATTAATGCGAATAGCTTGCTGTATCTGCTATTCTCATGTGGTAGGCTATTGCTTAGTAATTACTAATAAATATGCGCCCTATACGGAGTAGGCCTACGGACTATAGTATTACGGAAAGCACTTAGTCTAGGCTACGCGGCCTGTCAACTTTTTTCTGATGATCTGATCATCGACGTTGATTAACGAATTCAATGAGGTAGCTTAGGTGTATTGATGGTCCTAGGCATAATATGCCTATAACCTATTAATGTTTTCATTAGCTGTTCAACACGCGACATTTGGACTAGGCCTACCTTTTGATGTCGTTTGGTGACCAGGCACTTACTAAATCTGGCAACTCTGGTCTGATGCAATTCCAGGTGTTCCAGATTTTATGCAGTTCCAATACAAAGCACCTCTGGAAAAAATCCTTTTCTGTACTTGTCAAACTGAAATCTGTGCAGGGGCGGCAATACGCTAAGGCACGCCCTGGAAAATGTTTTATTACCCGGGGTGGTCGTTGCCCTGTGAGAATTTTATCCCCGCCAGATTTTTTCGGGCATATTGTTTCTTACTGTTCGCACTCAGAAAGCGGACGGGCGGGAACAGTACGAAGCAATATGTCCGAAAAAATCCAGGCAGGGAAAAATTCTGGCAAGGCAAAAGTTCTGACAGGGCAAAAATTCTGGCAGGGCAAAAGTTCTGACAGGGCAAAAGTTCTGGCGGCAAAAATTATGGCAGTGCAGAGATAAATTTTGGCAGGGCAAAATTTCTGGCAGGGAAAAATTCTGGCAGGATAAAATCCTGGAAGAAAAAATTCTGGCTGGGCAATATTGTGGGAGGACAAAATTCTCGCAAGGCAACCTAGGGGAAAATGATAATAGTATAGATTCTGGTGCAAGCAGAAATGTACAGAATGACTCTAGGCCAGTGGTTCCCAACCTTTTTTGACTTGAGGGCCACTTTTTCTAAGTTGGAGGACACGAGGGCCACTTTTTCTTAGTTGAAGGACGTTATGGGGCCACAATGATAAAATTGTATTAACTAAAAGCATATAAAATTGTTATAATTGATTCAAAATAGAATGTTTGATGCTATTTATCGACGTTAAAATAAAATAATTTGTAATAGAAAATATTAATGTGTTGTATCTTGTCCAAATTATTAATTTTTCATATATTTTTGATAATTCTTTGAGAGATGAGGGCCATTTGCTGAGGCCTGGCGGGCCATTTTCTGAGGCATGGCGGGCCACTTTTGGCCCGCGGGCCACGGGTTGGGAACCGCTGCTCTAGGCCTACAAAACTTGTAATGAGATCTTATTAGTGTAGGCCTATAGTAGGCCTAATGGTGATCAAATAAAGCGTATGAATTAATTTGAATTCAGTTGTTAACCAGGCCGATGTCACGATATAAAGTCATCCCCCCCAATATAAAGTTCCTCCTTCCAAAACAGAGTCTCCCCGGCTTAAAAATCTGCATTTGAAGAAATTTTTTGATGTAAGGGTAATAGTCCAGGCCATTTACGGTTTGACCTGGGCAAAATTGCTTCAGAAGCTTTTTAAACGGTTTCCTGCTCAGAATCTTTTGCTGAATAACATATCCAAATCCCCCCAAATTCCGACCACGGGGTCACCCCCCAAAATAGGGGGCAAAAATATAGAGGTTTTTCGTATTTGTGTATGTAATATCGGATTGCTCATGACTTCAACGTGCTAGATAGTAATGTCTTCTAAGAACATTGTTTACAAGTTGCTTGATTGTCACTTTCAGAACATTGATAGGTATACTTATATACCCTCAGTAGATTCTGGGGGCAATTGGGGGCATGTCCCCCATGATGTTCTAAGCAAAATGCATAGCGACCATTTATTACATTTAAATGATGCAATTCAAGTAAACAATTTTTGAGTTTCTACATCTGGTGCTGTTCATTAAGGTCATGGGCATGCGGTGGGGGGGGGGGGGGGGGTAGAGGGGCGAATTACCCCCCACCAAAAAAAAATCTCTCGGGCATATCTATTTTTTTGCGCAAAATAATAGGCGTCAGGAAAAATTGAACGAACTATTGGAAGTTAAATTCTCATTTGCACACCACGTGATCTCCATGCTCCAGCTTCCCTAATTGGATTTGTATGTACTATGCATGTACTAGCTCAAAACCACCATGGATGGGAATCACTTTGTTCATTGCTCACAGGTAATTTTTTAGTAAGCTCTTGTATGGCACCGTACATATACGCAGAGAGGAGCAAATTTAGGAAGCCGCCCAGCAAGGCGAGCAGCCGAGCGCAAGACGCGATCAAGTCGCCCCAGAATCCCAAGGGGAAGACCAGCAAGTAAGGAGCAACAGTTGTCGATTCGACTTGTAGCAAAGGCGTGTGTACAAGGACGACGACCGCATCGTGAGAGAGAGAGAGAGAGAAGAGAGAGAGAGAGAGAGAGAGAGAGAGAGAGAGAGAGAGAGAGAGAGAGAGAGAGAGAGAAAGAGAGAGAGAGAGAGAGAGAGAGAGAGAGAGACCACCCGTAGCTGACGAAGTAATGGCAAGTGGTGACGGAGAGGTGCTTGAGGTGATCCAATCTTTCCCGGGGTTCGGCAGAAGATCTGGAGGGCATTAGGCTGGGTCATTTGTTGGATCACAACGAGATGGAGCACCCCCTTATCGAGGCTTTGTCGGAATTCACGAACCTGCTGCTCTGCGGCGAATAACTCCTGATGTCAGACCAATTTTGTTTGGGGGCAATATGATCACCCTAAGAAAATATAAAGTCTGGCCTCAAAATTGAATTTCTTGACGAATTGACTCTCGGCGAGAACATGGATGTCGGGGCCCGGAACATGCAGTCGGTAGGGACTGCATGTTCCGACTGTTGGGAATTCACCTTAGCCCAGCCAAGTAGTTTTCTCCTCTGACGCCATATTGGAATTAACACTGCACCTTTCGAGCTACACTAAGGTCGCGATGACTGCACTGAGCTCATTGGGAAACCCGTTTCTGAGGAAGGCGCTGGACAATACCCTGGCACGTCACTGTGATAATGCTCAAGCGAGCTTTTGAATGCGTTTGTTGCCTTCACAGAACTCACTCATCTTTCCTGCGTTCATCATTCAGCGCTTCTTCTCCGTTGCTCTCCTTGCTTTGACGACCCTGCCATAGTGACATTGGATGGACTCACAAGGTCTGGGCTCGTGAATCGTGATCATCGTCAACTGCGCTCTTAATGATCTCCACGGTCTGAAAGTCGCGCTCAAAATAAAAGATGGCGGACATTGCATTCTTAGAGTCGTTCTGTTGGATTCTTTTGCCCGTTTGGCTTCAGTTGCGTTGACACTCGACTTGGAAACTGCCATCCTTACGGCCGGTGTGTCAGCACCAGACCGGTCCATGGGGGATCTTTTAGAGGCACGTCGAAACACCATGCCTGCGCTATGCACCCCATGCCTGGAACACTCAGCCTTAGGGATGGTGGTGGGGTCAAGATTTTACTTCTGCCCCTCATGAATTCCAAATAATTGGTGTCTTGCCCTTATAGTCGCTTATGTCTCTCAACAAATAGCAAAGTGTTTCTGTTCTTGGACCAAACCTCGCCGATGGGTCAGGGAGCAAATGAGCAGGAACTGTTGTAAATCGAAAGATTATTGTATAAGACTATAGCCAATGTCCTGTTCCATGGTTGTGGAGAGTAGAAATTTTCGAAGTCAAGAAACCGTGAATTCCGTGGTTTTCGATGCCTGCCACATTTGAGCAAATTTGGAATCAAGCGGGATTTTGCTTTCGCAAATTTCGCACATTTTCACTAAATGTTTCCGTGAATTTTGACATTTTTGTCATGAATTTCTTCTGTCCCCATCCATTGTGGTTTTGAGCTAGTACATGCATAGTACATACAAATCCAATTAGGGAAGTCGGAGCAGGGAGATCACGTGGTGTGCTAATGAGAATTTAACTTCCAATAGTTAGTTCAATTTTTCCTGACGCCTATTATTTTTCGCCAAAAAACAGATATGCCCGGAAAAAAAATTTTTTCTTTGGGGGGGGGGTGATTCGCCCCTCTACCCCCCCCCCACCGTATGCCCATGACCTTAATGAACAGCACCAGATATAGAAACTCAAAGATTGCATACTTGAATTGCATCATTTAAACGTAATAAATTGTCGCTATGCATTTTGCTTAGAACATCATGGGGGACATGCCCCAATTGCCCCCAGAATCTACTGAGGATATATAAGTATACCTATCAATGTTCTGAAAGTAACAATCAAGCAATTTGTAAACAATGTTCTTAGAAGACATTACTATCTAGCACGTTGAAGTCATGAGCAATCCGATATTACATACACAAATACGAAAAATCTCTATATTTTTGCCCCCAATTTTTGGGGGTCATCCCGTTGTCGAAATTTGGGGGGATTTGGATATGTTATTCAGCAAAAGATTCTGAGCAGGAAACCGTTTAAAAAGCTTATGAAGCAATTTTGTCCAGGTTGACGGTATATTTGAGCTAGATTTCCTGGACTATAAGCTTATACACAATGTTCGTGTTAAATTATTTGGCAACGTAAACTAACGGTTTAATTTGGTCATCTATAATTAATCAATTTTATGCGACTGTAGCTGATTTCACGCTCAACGGGGGAAACTTTATTTCGTAGGCGGAGGAAATATCCTCACCGGAGACTTTATTTTAGAGTATAGTCTCCGGGGGGGGGGGCGAATGTATTCTGGAACAAACCCGCGCCGGGGGAGAATCTTTTTCGAAATAAAGTCTCCCGGGGGGGGGAGACTTTTAGGCGTGGACTTTGTCACGCGACACCTGCCTTGGTGGCGCCATGTGTTGCCAGCTTCTGCATTGGACACCGGCGATTTAGAAGTCGCAAATTAATAATGATTACATTTGTGTCCAGACAATAAGTGCAAACGTATTTTACAGCGTTGCAAAAACATAGATTTTTGCCTGTTAATTTGCAGCGTGGACTAAGGGAAAAGCAGAAGTGGAAAGACTTGAGGCTTTTGAAATGTAGTTGTGGAGAAGAATGGTCAAGATTAGTGGGACGGACTACAAAACCAATGAAGAGGTGCTACAAGTTACAACTGGTGCAAGCAGAAAGATTGCTGATTGATACAATACGGAAGAGGAAGAGGCAGATCGATCGATCGATCGATGAACTGGCTGGGTCACATGTTGAGGGGACACTCGCTCCTGAGGACGGTACTCGAGGGGAGAATGGAATGAAAGAAACCACAAGGAAGACCAAGAAAGATGAAGATGGACTGTTGATGGACAGAGAAAAGGGACGAGGATATAAAGAAATCAAGGATAAAGCACACAACAGACAAGAATGGTGTCGTTGGAATCTTGGACCTGCATAAGGACAAGAACACTAAAGAAGAAGAGTTTTCAGCTATGTTGCGTGTGAAAATATAGGCCTACATCACTTCAGCTTTGAATTATTATTTAGTTGCTCTGGGGCGGGTAGAAGAAATACCGGTATGAGCAGTGGGGGAGACCGGGGTCGAAAGTAACACGGGTTGAATGTAACAAGCATCACTGCGCCAAAACTGAAGGGCGGGGGACCAACGTATACCGATCAGAACGTAGATACAGTCGAAAAACTAAGGTGTAAAAAATTTTGGCGCTTAATTTTTGAGAATACTTTTTTTATAAATCAAACAAAAAATTTGTGCAAAAAAGTGAGTTTCATGCTTTTTCACTATTTTTCTCGTGGCTCGCGGTATTCACGTTTGACATTTTCGCTGATTGCCATAAATATGTAGAAGAGTTTTCATTCAGGCAGCGTTTGTGTAAGCGATAAAAGCGAAAGTTGGTGTTTTCCAAAGATATTAAATAAAAACTAGTCGCATGTGATAACGGGGATGGATGTAACACATCAGGCGGGGTTGGATGTAACATGTTATAACCTGCCCCAATGTATGTTACTAAATGCCACAATGGATCTTTAAGCCGGATTTCACCTTATAGACTAGATAAGACAGCCTAGACCTTATTAGTAATGGTAAGCCTATGATTGTAGATTTATGAATAATAAAAAAATTGCAGTCCTTTTAATTATTGCAGTATAGAGTCCTTCCTGATATGAATGCCACTGAAGCCAAGGAAATTTATAAATCAACCAGGAGATCTGCGGAAGACCTTGCCTCCCAAGCTGTACCGTGTACGTGTGCAGGTTTGGTAGAGGCGGAGAATGGTGGTTTAGGTGCACTGCGTGTGGCTATTGGGAACACAAAGCATGCACTGATGCAGATCGTCCTGGGTTAGGCCTACATGTTTGCGACATAGCCAACCAAGACGCACCTACAAGGGCCAAAACCACACACTAATCGCGACAGTAGGCTAGGGCCTCACTCGAACATTACCAAAATATCCAAAAGTAGGCTATTCAATTTCTTACTATCCCAAATAGTGTTACATCTTACCCCGGATAGTGTTACATTCGACCCCGATACAGGGGTCGAATGTAACAGCCAGAGGAGCCCACTTATTTGATGGTGTCAGCTGTATTTGATGCGCAAGCCACCTGATTCTTTGCAATTATATAGCTAAGATATTAGGCTATCGTTTGATGCAAGAATATTGCCATTATATTTATTACAAATACCAAAAACCATGTAAAATTTGAAATGTGTTACATTCGTCCCCGGTATCCCCTGCTTGATTACAGTTAAATAGGTCCTAAGCGTTTCTCAAAAGAGGTGATCGTGAGACGAAATGAAGTTTCTTGCGAGTCAAAATAACCATTTTTTACCTTTTAAGTTGTTTATAATATTTAATATTAAGTAGACAGTTACGCTGTATCATACTTGGCCATGCTCAAACCTACCATAGTTAAACTATTTAAAACAAGTAGAAGTAGACACCGGTAACGAAAGAGTCACATCGTAAAGTGGATACATTTTGATATGGCCTAGAAGTAGAGATAGTGAATCTTGATTACAATAAGAAATCAAGATTTAAATTTTACAGACTTGGTGCATGGCTGTTTTTAAGGAATTTTTAGAACTGCACAGCCCCTTCTTTCCCTTCCCATCCTCCATGGTAAATTATTTCCAATCGGATGACAATGACCTTTTTTGCTAGTTTTAACTGCACAGAATTTGTGACAGAAGTGCTTCTACAGCTGCACAAATCAAGAACTTAGAACTTGGAGTATAGGCTAAATGAATAAATTTAATGCATTTGATCCGTAGGTCTAAAGTGCTATGAGTGTTCATCTCTCAAGGATGGACCCGATTGTTGGACTACAACAAAAATTGATCGTTTTGCACGTGATTGCAAGTTTGGTGACGACTATTGCCAAGATACGTTAGAACTTGAACGTGGACGATGTTAGCAACTTGCTCATAATATTTATTATTAATTATTAATTCATTCATTCATTTCAATTTTCAAGAATTTATATAGTGCCTCTCCAAACAGCTACTCAGAAGCGCTCCAAGTCCAGCCACGGTGAAACAAAAAAGTTTTAAAGAGCTTATGAAACACTGACGAGTTAACCCTAGGTAGGCCTAACAGGCGCATCTCGATAAAGTAGGCTAGTAATAAATTCAATGGGCGTAGTGATGTTGAAACAAAACGACATTTATAATAACAACAAATAAAACCAGCAGCAGAGAACGTAAAGCAATTATATATGCTACAACAAAACTGACAGAGTTCTGAAGTGCGCACTGACACAAACAATAAGAACCACAAACAGAATCCTAGTTGTTAATGTAGCGGTTGAATGCTTCTTGCCAAACAAAACCTATTAAACAATGCTATGTATAATGATTAATGTAGGTAAGAATTAAGTTAGATAATTGGTGGCGTATTTAGAAATATATTTAATCATAATTTGTGGCTTAATATAACAATTATTAATAATAATGAAATCAACATGCGCTACAACAATTGACTCAACATTACGGAGCGGCGGAAAGCAGCGTTAACGAAAGCAGACGGTAAACATTTTGCCAAACGATACCCAGTCATCGAAGGAGCTGAGCAAGGAGGGTTGGAAAGATATTTCGAGCGATGGCGTCCGTCGGCAATTGCGGAGCCATTCGTTGGTAATTCGAATATCTGGAACTTGATTTATGGGTGTGGAAAGCGACACGTTGTCGACTTGTCCCACTATCGAACTTTGAGACGTTTGAAGCGAAGTTCCGAGGCGAAGCGAGTGAACTGTGCGAAGCAGTGTGACTCTAGACTTGGCGACGATTTGCGAATCGGTCGAACGTTGAAGTTGGGATCGAACTCTGAAGCGATCCGTGGTGAAACATTTGCAGCAAGACGAGGAGGAAGAATCGGTTGAGCGACGGGCGAATTCCTATGCTCGACGAAATCCGAGGAAGAAGGAGAAACACGCTGGGTTACTGTTTCAAGCTACAGTACCCATCGAACAAGCAACTACCGAGAAATCTGGACTGACGGCAAGTGAGAAGATCGCGACCTTCTTCAACTTTCCCTTCAATCCATTCCCTGCGGAAGTTGAAAAGCATTTCTACATCCACCAGAAGGACGATGTAGAAAGATAAGAAATACACATAATATTATTATAATTAATACGCCACAAATAGGTAGATAAGATTCTTTTCTTTGAATTGCATTTATTGACTGAAATGTTATTTTAAATTATATCTTTATATGAATCACAGTCTCATTTGTTCTAGGTCGTAGGTTGCTATTATACCATTATTCACCCAACAGCCTCTGAGCATAAAGTTCACCTTCAATATTCTAGACTTAATAAATCCTGAATATAGGGGGTAGTGACAAGAGTGGGGGCCCGTCCGAATAATAAGCGTCTTGTCACTACCCCCTATATTCAGGATTTATTAAGTCTAGAATATTGAAGGTGAACTTTATGCTCAGAGGCTGTTGGGTGAATAATGGTATAATAGCAACCTACGACCTAGAACAAATGAGACTGTGATTAATATAAAGATATAATTTAAAATAACATTTCAATCAATAAATGCAATTCAAAGAAAAGAAACTTATCTACCTATTTGTGGCGTATTAATTATAATAATATTATGTGTATTTCTTATCTTTCCACATCGTCCTTCTGGTGGATGTAGAAATGTTTTTCAACTTCCGCAGGGAATGGATTGAAGGGAAAGTTGAAGAAGGTCGCGATCTTCTCACTTGCCGTCAGTCCAGATTTCTCGGTAGTTGCTTGTTCGATGGGTACTGTAGCTTGAAACAGTAACCCAGCGTGTTTCTCCTTCTTCCTCGGATTTCGTCGAACATAGGAATTCGCCCGTCGCTCGACCGATTCTTCCTCCTCGTCTTGCTGCAAATGTTTCACCACGGATCGCTTCAGAGTTCGATCCCAACTTCAACGTTCGACCGATTCGCAAATCGTCGCCAAGTCTAGAGTCACACTGCTTCGCACAGTTCACTCGCTTCGCCTCGGAACTTCGCTTCAAACGTCTCAAAGTTCGATAGTGGGACAAGTCGACAACGTGTCGCTTTCCACACCCATAAATCAAGTTCCAGATATTCGAATTACCAACGAATGGCTCCGCAATTGCCGACGGACGCCATCGCTCGAAATATCTTTCCAACCCTCCTTGCTCAGCTCCTTCGATGACTGGGTATCGTTTGGCAAAATGTTTACCGTCTGCTTTCGTTAACGCTGCTTTCCGCCGCTCCGTAATGTTGAGTCAATTGTTGTAGCGCATGTTGATTTCATTATTATTAATAATTGTTATATTAAGCCACAAATTATGATTAAATATATTTCTAAATACGCCACCAATTATCTAACTTAATTCTTACCTACATTAATCATTATACATAGCATTGTTTAATAGGTTTTGTTTGGCAAGAAGCATTCAACCGCTACAAATGCCCCTCCTTCAAAAGTCTGTTTACAGGCTTTATCAAACTCACCTACTTGACAAACTAACCTAATAAACTTCTTTAACTTACTTTAGATATCATACAGAACTACTATACTTCACTTACTTATTTACAACTATACATTTACCTTATTGCAACCTACTCTACTCTAATCCTCTACTCAGGTAGTCGGCCATAACATTGTTGGACCCCTTGATGTATCTTATGCTAAAGGAATAATTTTGGAGGGCCAAACTCCATCTCATCACCCTTGCATTTTTCATCCTATTCTCTCTCATGTATTGCAATCCGCAATGATCTGTCTCGATTATGAATTTCTTTCCACATAGGTATCGATCGAACCTACTAACTCCCCACATGATCGATAAGCATTCCCTTTCCTCTACTGAGTACCTTCTCTCACGTTCCACTAGTTTCCTGCTGGCATACGCTATGGGATGATTGATCCCCTCGTACTGCTGCATTATTACACATCCTACTCCGTTTCCACTTGCATCCGTCTGAAGAATAAACTCTTTCTCAAGGTTTGGTAGTTTCAGAATTGGTTCCTTTGCCAATTCACTCTTCAACATCGTAAAACTAGCTTCCAGTTCTTCGTTCCATTCGACTACTCCAGGTGCCATCTTCTTTGTCAGATCACTCAACGGTGCCATGATCTCTGCACAGTGTGGTATAAATTTACGATAATAATTTATCGCTCCAAGAAAACTCCTGACTTGTTTCTTTGTCTTTGGACGTGGCATGTCTACTATTTTATCAACTGATTTTTCCTTTGGACTTATGTCATCTTTGTTCAATGTATGTCCCAAAAAGTCAATCTTTTCATACCCTATTGAACACTTCTTTGGCTTCAATGTCAAATTCGCTTGTCTCACTCTTTCGAAAAATATCTCCAATGTCTTCAGGTGTTCTCTCCATCCTTTATTATGCGCTAGTATATCGTCGACATAACTTTCAAGATTTTCTGTTCCGTGAAGAATCTTCCTAATTAATCGGTTGTAACTTGACGCACTGTTAATCAATCCGAATGGCATAACATTGAATTTGTATATTCCATTGGCACATACAAATGTAGTGTAGTCTTTCGATTCTGGACTCATAGGGATCTGCCAATAACCCTTGCAGAAATCGAACTTGCTGTAGATTCTACTCCCACTCAACTTATTAAAAATATCTTCGTTTGTCATCATAGGCTCAGGATCAAATATGGTCAATTTGTTTAGCTGTTTGTAATTGCAACACAGTCTATTACTTCCGTCTGATTTCTTGACAACCACCAGCGGTGCTGCATAAGCTGCCTCTGATCTTTCTATCACCTTATTGTCCAACATCGTCTGAATCTCCTTGTCTATTTCTTTTTGCAAATGGTATGGTGTTGGATACGCTTTTTGTCTTACTGGCTCTTCACTCGTCAAATGTATTTCATGCTTCACTAAGTCTGTTCTCCCAGGCTTGTCTGTGAAAATATCTTCGTATTTCTTCAGTAGTTTCCTCAATTCTCCTTTTTGTTCTTCATCCAAATTAGGATTTATATCTACATCTTCATAGGTCTCTGTTTGTTCACTCACATACAAATCCAATATCTCTCCTTCTTCATCTTCTCCTACTTTTCCGTCATATACCACTGCTGAAATGTATGCTACAGTCTCGGCATCTTCTCTTTCATGATATTTCTTCAATATATTAATGTGATATGTCTTTATCTTTCCTTTCTCGATTTCAACTCTATAGTCATAGTCTCCAATCTTCTCTCTCACAACATATGGCCCTTGCCACTTCACTAACATCTTGTTCTTACAACTAGGCAATAGTAACAACACCTTATCACCTATTTCCAACTTCCGGTATCTCGCTTTCCTGTCATAATATTTCTTGTTTTTAGCATTCGCTTTGTGTATCGCCTTCTGCGCCATATCACAAGTCTCCTCAATCCTTTCTCTTAAATCCTGCATATACGTATACACGTCTTTCACTTCTTCTTCCACTGTCTCATTGGTCCATAACTCCTTTAATATTTGCACTGGTCCTCTGCACGACCTACCAAATATTAGTTCGAATGGTGTGAAACCGTGACTCTCATGTACTGTGTCTCTCAACGCAAACAGTAATGGAGCTATATAACGATCCCATTCTTTCGCTTGTTCACCAATCAACTTCCTCAACGTCGCTTTGATGGTTCCATTAAGCCGTTCTACACATCCATTGCCCATTGCATGATATGGACTCGTCATGGTGTGTTTTATCAATAGCATCTTATTTACTTCAGCCATGAGTTCAGAAGTGAACTGGCTCCCACGATCAGTATGGATTTTCTGCGGTACTCCCATACGACAATAGAATCCGAACAAAGCTTCTGCAACTTCCTCAGTACTAATTCCTTTCAATGGAATAGCTTCCGGATACCTAGTACTCAAATCTATGATGGTCAATATATATCGGTAACCCCTTGCAGACATAGGGTTAACTTCTCCGATTATGTCTATGCATATGTGTTTGAATGGTACATCTAATACAGGTAGATGACCCATAGGCGCCTTGTGGTTCACCTTCTTGTCCACTGACTTTTGACAAATGTCACAACTCAACACATATCTCCGTATATCTTGTCCTATTCCAGGCCAATAGAATTCATTTAGGATCTTATCATGTGTTTTCCTCATTCCTAGGTGAGCTGATAACAATGAATTGTGTGCTACGGTTAACACTTTATCCCTCAATGGTTTAGGTACCATTAGTTGCCATTTCACCTCATCTTTCTGTGCTTCTTTGTATCTTTTATACAACAATCCCTTCTTTATCACATATGGATTATCTTCTATGTTGTCTTTGTTATCATCCCATTCAATTGCTCTTTCCATTTGTTTCGTCATGGTTTCATCTTGACTCTGCAACTCCTGTATCTCTTTTACTGACACATTCAAGTTCGGCATCTCCGCAACTTTCAATGGTCTATATTTTGCTACCTTTTTAGCTTCTGCTCTTGTTTCCACAACTGCTACTGTCATTAATTTTTCATCTTGATTCCTTATCACATTGTCAGAAAATCCTACTGTTTTCTTTGCACCAACAGGTCTTTCTTCATGTCCTGTTTTTCTAATCAATATTCCTTTGTTTTCCACTTCAGTACAATTCTCAATTATTTCTTTTGGCTCTTGATTTGTCACATTCTCTCTTCTCTCATCTTTTACCATGTACTTCAATCCTTTGATTTTCCCAATTATTACTGGTTTTATCGGCTGTTCCATCACCATCGCTTGTACTTCACCATTAAAGTGTTCACTCTCTATATACACCTTAGCCAATGGGAAACATCTTAAACTTCCGTCAACTAAAACACAATGTGTTTCTTCACCAGTCAATGCTTCTTCATTTATCAAAGAACGTTTTACGATACAGCAACTTGCGCCTGTGTCGTATAAGCATCCCACTAAGTTTCCATTAACTGTTACTTGGTATTCACTCTTGTCTTCAAGACTAATACATCCATCATTGTCTTTTATCACCATTGCACTGGCTGCCATGTACATTGGTGGTATTTTACTATGTTCACCTTGTTTCATCTGTTGTTCTCCTCTTGTAACTTCAACCACTCTCTGTATTTCACTTTCCGGCTTAACCAAGTGTGCTCGACTTTCAAATATTTGTACTGCTGCTGCAATGTGTTTAAATGTACCTCTGTTTTTCTTTGGGCATTGATATGCCTTATGGTTTTGTTCTCCACAGAAAAAACAAATAACCTTATGTCCAGTTGCAATTTCTCTTTCCCTGCTGAACCCTCGGTTTTGATGTGTACCCTGATTTATCTTCCCATCGCTTCTACTCCTGTTTAGATTGTACCCAGACTGTTCCTTGGGTCTGTGTTCAAACGGTCTACTGTTCAACCTGTCGCCATGGAATTTCACATCTGGTTTTGCAGACTGCTCGCTGTATTTATAACCATGTGCTTCAATGTGTGATTCCGCACAAACTAACATGTCCTTCAAACTCATCTTGCCTTTCTCCTTTATAAACATACGAAGTTCAGTACTGCATGTCAGGTAAAACTGGTCTTTCAACAAGAGATCTTCCACTCCTTCATAAGTTCTCTCAAATCCCGCTTGTGCTAACCACTGTTGCATGTACCTTCTCAATCTATGCACAAAACTAGAAGGTGTCTCTCCTGATTCCATTTTACTGGTTTTGAACTTGTTTCTGTAACCACCTTCCGTCAGTTGAAATCTCTTCAAAAGCTGAGTCTTCAAACACTCGTAATCTTGCACCTCATCTGCAGACAACCTTTGGTATACTTCCAGTGCTCTGCCTTCCAAATGTCTCGCTAACGTTAATGACCAAACTTCCTTTCTGATTTCATAAGCCACACATGTTCGCTCGAATCTCAACAAGTAGGCATCTAAACAATCCTTTGATTCGTTGAAAATAGGAAATTTGATATTTCTAATTCCTTTGTTGCTTTCTCGGTGGTCTCCCTGTTGTTAAACATCACCGATCCTCATGTAGCCATTCTCGTGCTCTCGGTTTTGCTCCCCTCTTGAATCAATTTCACGCATTCTCACTTGTGCTTCAAGTCTCTTTATTTCTAACTGGTGTTCACGCTGTCCCCTCGCTTCATTTTCAGCTGCTTCCCGATTTAATCTGGCTTCTGATTCAGCACTCCTGATTGTTTCCAATTCCACTTCAGCCTTCTTTGCTTGCATTGCAGCCTCTGTTTCAGCTTTTCTCGTTGCTGCTTCTGTTTCGGCTTTTCTCGTTTCTGCTTCAGCTTTTCTCGTTTCTGCTGCCGCTTCAGCTTCCATCTCTGCTTTTCTTGCTTCTATTTCAAGTCTCTTGACTTCTGCTGCTGCTTCAGCTTTTCTCGTTTCTGCTGCTGCTTCTATCTCAATTTTCTTTAATTCAGCTTCAGCTAGCTTCGCCTCTTTAGCAATCTCCCTCTCAATTACTCTCTCTTGTCTTAGTTCCGCCTGTCTCTCTTTTATGAAGGCTCTCATCTCATCTCCCTCCATGTTCATCTGTTTGGCAATTTCCAACCAGGCTTCGAAATCAGTAACAGACATGCTTACTGTCTTACTTATGATTTTTCACTTGTTACAAATATAGGCTACAACGTGCACTATATAAATTTCTAACAGATAGAAATTGTTCAATTCTACAAAGAGAAATTCAGTTCCACAAAAGCTAATATCTAAAAGTTTACACAACCTATTGTGCACTTTTCAATAAGCAATCTACTACTTCAACTCAGATGCTAATCAGTTCAAATTGTCTCTCTAATAATCACTAGCAACAATTGTTCAAAGTTTGCCACTATAACAATACTCAAATGACATTTTTAACTGTCTAAAATATCCCGGCGTGGGCACCCACTCTTGTCACTACCCCCTATATTCAGGATTTATTAAGTCTAGAATATTGAAGGTGAACTTTATGCTCAGAGGCTGTTGGGTGAATAATGGTATAATAGCAACCTACGACCTAGAACAAATGAGACTGTGATTAATATAAAGATATAATTTAAAATAACATTTCAATCAATAAATGCAATTCAAAGAAAAGAAACTTATCTACCTATTTGTGGCGTATTAATTATAATAATATTATGTGTATTTCTTATCTTTCCACATCGTCCTTCTGGTGGATGTAGAAATGTTTTTCAACTTCCGCAGGGAATGGATTGAAGGGAAAGTTGAAGAAGGTCGCGATCTTCTCACTTGCCGTCAGTCCAGATTTCTCGGTAGTTGCTTGTTCGATGGGTACTGTAGCTTGAAACAGTAACCCAGCGTGTTTCTCCTTCTTCCTCGGATTTCGTCGAGCATAGGAATTCGCCCGTCGCTCGACCGATTCTTCCTCCTCGTCTTGCTGCAAATGTTTCACCACGGATCGCTTCAGAGTTCGATCCCAACTTCAACGTTCGACCGATTCGCAAATCGTCGCCAAGTCTAGAGTCACACTGCTTCGCACAGTTCACTCGCTTCGCCTCGGAACTTCGCTTCAAACGTCTCAAAGTTCGATAGTGGGACAAGTCGACAACGTGTCGCTTTCCACACCCATAAATCAAGTTCCAGATATTCGAATTACCAACGAATGGCTCCGCAATTGCCGACGGACGCCATCGCTCGAAATATCTTTCCAACCCTCCTTGCTCAGCTCCTTCGATGACTGGGTATCGTTTGGCAAAATGTTTACCGTCTGCTTTCGTTAACGCTGCTTTCCGCCGCTCCGTAATGTTGAGTCAATTGTTGTAGCGCATGTTGATTTCATTATTATTAATAATTGTTATATTAAGCCACAAATTATGATTAAATATATTTCTAAATACGCCACCAATTATCTAACTTAATTCTTACCTACATTAATCATTATACATAGCATTGTTTAATAGGTTTTGTTTGGCAAGAAGCATTCAACCGCTACAGTTAAAAACGTTCTTTTCCTGAAAAACGGCGTTTTTCGGTTTTTATCCGTCTCGTTTGTTTCCGTTTTAATTTTTTTTACCTAACTATTTATTAATTTAGACTACTGTCTGCTATTATTTTCCTAAATTTCATGTTTCTATGACGTTCCTTACGCTGTCTCCGTACTTTCAAGGATTCAACTAGGCCTACATGAAACCTTGCCTATGCAATTTTATCGTAATCTGCAAACAACACAGCTTTATTATTAGGCAAAATTAATTGGTATAAGTAAGCTTAGCATTAATCTTCCAAAGTTATTTTTCTTATAACTTTGGTTTAATATGAAATTCAAAAAATTAAAGGTATTGAAATCTTTTCAAATTTGAATTGCAAGCTTAAGTCCACATAAGTTCATGCCGATCGACACAACGCAATTAAAATCTAATCAGAAG
The DNA here is from genome assembly GCA_949752735.1 of Lumbricus terrestris. NCBI lineage: Eukaryota > Metazoa > Annelida > Clitellata > Crassiclitellata > Lumbricidae > Lumbricus > Lumbricus terrestris. The sequence goes on along the minus strand of OX457037.1, from coordinate 68,459,965 downwards.
CAAAGACCATAGATGTGTGCTAAATTATATATTGTACATTTTGTACTTAAAATTGTTACTCTTACATATTAAATATAGACCCAAGAATTTTATATAAAAATAACTTTTATAAATTTCATTTCTTGTAGGGACCTACTACATGTATTTCTCAAATGATGACTTAAACAATTACATTATGACACTCTAATAGTTAGCTGAATCCTTGAGACTACGGTGAAAACGTATGGAATATTAGAAAAAATTAAATTTTGGAAAATAATAATGGACAGTAAAGAAAGAAATAAAGTTACATAAAAAATAAAAAACGATAAAAAGGTGCGAAAAAAACCACGAGAAAACGACGTTTTTTAGGAAAGGAAAAAAACCGGAAAAAACATTTTTTACAACTATGATTTGACATGAAAAGGATCTGGGATGTAGGCCTATTCTATTATGATAAGCACTCTACGCTATGATAATTTTGTTGATTTCGTTGCCGTTGACCACTCTCTAGCTTTCTTATTACGAAATAGGCAGTTGTGTAGAGATTTTTCCACTTCTCGTCTTGGGGAGGGCTGAGTCGCATTTAGAGGGCTTAGCCCTCTTTCCCCCAGGGGCCGCCACTGAATGCTATTGCAATTCAGAAATTCACGCAATTTAAACAATGGAAAGGAGACATTTACTGATAACTGATATTAAACTTAAACCATGGCTTTCTGAACTCCTTCGGCAATTCAACTATGAGAAATTTTTTCCGACGACAGCTTAAAATGTTACCATAACAGCTTGGAAATTCCTTGCAAACAGCTTGGTTAAAATGTTTCTTATTGGGAATTGACATCTTGTATTCTAGCCTGTGACTGACTTATTCTTTTGCCATTGACTATGATCATGATATATTTATATAACCCATACAAAAATAATTCCGAAAATAGTAACTTAGAAATCTAATATTATTGTTGTAGTAAAAATATTTAATGGGCGCTACACTCAACTATTATTGTGTAACTTGTTTCAGCCGGGTCGGAAGCGTTTATTGGAGTGAAAAGAGAATGTATTCAGAGCTCTTGGATGCTTGTCAAGCTACCGAGATTTAGTGCATGTTCCGGCGATGTTGCTACGACTGACAACCGTGTAGTAACATTCTGTTCAGAAAATTGCAAGGGCAATTTATGTAACGCTAAGTCTTATAAAACGCCCTAAGAAAATAGAAATTTCTACGTCGCTAGTATGAAATAAAAGGTTGGCGAACAATTAATCATCGTCTTTCATGAAGCAGTAGCCTACAGGTTTAGGCATAAAGTCACTTGAATCATGAAAATTGAAATAAGGCCTATAGAATTTGATTTACCTTATATTATTGGGATGTGACTGAAATGTCTGTCTGACCTAGGGCCTAATATCCGGTGACGGAAGACTTAGCATAGGCCTACGGCTGCTTACCTTGATGAAAAAGGCACTATAAGTTGTAATAATGTGTAGTATGTAGGCCTAAGTACATGTATATAAGTTACTTTTTATTTCTCTCATTTGCTGTAGCACCCCTTCAAGCTTTACACTCAGAAGCGCTCCCGATTACAACGTGGTCTCTGCATCGGAGTTTCAGGCCGAGGCACTCTCTTTGGCCTACTCGTCGTATAACGTAGGCCCTATACTGGCCTATAGCCTTTATTTTAATATCTTATTGTGCAATCGCGAGACCACAGCATGTTAGGCCACAGTAGCTTGGGATAGGCCAATAGCCGTGGTAGGCTAACCATAGACGCCTAAATACAGCCTAATACGTTTGGCGCTAGTTCTTGGCGCATCGTTTTATATTAACAGGAGACACTGGTTTGAGACTGGATTTAGTTTCTTTTGGCTTCGGCGATCTGTCGTGTCTACTGCTGTTTCGCTAGTCTCCTTTGTGGATGTCGTAATAATTATAGGCATATTATTTACTTGGAGCTCACCTGCGCGGTATTTTAATCCACTGTTGAGATTGCAGGTTCGTTATAAATACAACTCAATACGATACAACTGAAATTAGTTGATACCACCCGCCTTACAAAGTCCAGTGGCGTAACTACGGGGGGGAGGGAAGAGGGGGCAGCCGCCCCCCAAATGAAAGGGCTGCCACCCCAGCTGCCCCCCCCCAATCCCTGCGTTTGTTTTACTTTTTACTTTTACGAGTGATAAAGAATGATATATAATTTCTGACTTATTTTATTTTTTATACAACTTTCTGTACAACTTCTTATAGGGTGGGTGATGGGAAAGTGGGACAGGCCACTATAGTGCACTGTGGGACAGACAAGCTAGTGAGGCTTGCATGCGTATTATGTCCAATACCGTAATACATGCAAAATCTAAAAATACATAGTCTATGGCAATATACCCTACGTCATTAATATGTGCGTACACACGTTTTATTGCATGTGTTTATTGTTTAATGGCCTTTGGTTGTGCTTTTTTTGTGCCAATTATTATTTAGACATTTGATCATCGAACAACAATTTTTTTTCGCATTCTGATATTTGTAGCTTCGGTTTAAGACAACTTAGACAAATTAAGAAAATATATTTGTAAATTCACTTACGACTACTATTTTGTGATTGTGACTGTTACTGAAATTACTTCGTTCTTCAGTTACTGAGTTAAGACACGTTAACGTCGTTAAGACATGTCAATTATGTGATTGCTCATTGCTATCATGTCAATGATGTCATGACACTCCTGACTACTTTCAGTATTTTGTTCAATTGCTCAATTATCGTGCGTACGGCTCGCGATACCGATGCACGCTTTAATTTCCAACGGTAGCCACCCCATCATTTTAAGCTGCCACCCCACTGCCCCCCATGAAAAAATATCTGGCTACGCCACTGACAAAGTCCAGAAGTGCAGATACGCTTCGATGCCGAAACTGCGATTGTATTACAGAGCAATATTATTGTGAGTGATGGACTTTGCTCAAGGCCCTTATACACAGTAACCGCCTCGGACGGGGATCGAGCCCGTGTCCTCCGCGTTATCGGCCGACCGCTCTAACCAATAGGCCATCGTGCTTTACACGTTTGTTTATGCGTTCGTATTATTTTTGCCTAGGTCCGTTGATCTGCCGATATCGTGAAGGTAGGCTATAACTCTGGTTGCAAGTGTGTAATAATTTCGAGTTTCATATAGCCTAGACTCTAAACTCTCGTGCAGTTTACTTTAGACTAACTAACACGTCACAATATCATTCTGTATGCATCGATAGAGTGCTTCATTTTATGAAAAACCGAGCACAGGCATAGGCGGATACGTGGTCCTGAAGTTTGGGGGATGGACGAGTGGCCGAAGGTCGATCGACGAGGCGCGAAGGGAGAGGGTTTGGAAAGAGGGATGTGCCCCCGCGTCAGTTTTGATTATTTCATTCCCACACTGCAATGGCAGCATTTTAGGCTTTCATGTTAAGCAAATTGCCCATCAGTTCAGTGCTGAGAGTCTTGGCTATATAATTTACATAAGACCGATTAGAAACATATATGTCTATTCCGGTAGGTTTTGATAAGTTATTGCCACTTTAATGCTCATCAGTGAGAAAACTTTTCGATCAAAATACATGTGTGGGTCTATAAATATAATTAATCATTGTAACTTTTGATACAAATAATTGAAATAAAAAATATTGCCCCTCATTGGATAATGACACTATTGTTAATTCTACTACGTTTAAATAAAATATGTGGGCGTATTGATCATTTTAAAATAATTCATTACTGATAGTCCTATCGCTGTCGCTATAGGCCTAAGTAAAAATAAGCAACAGATAGGCTTAATGTCCATTATCTGATCTAGACCTAATTTGAGTAAATCTCGCGAATTATTTTTGCTGCAGAGTTTCTAGCGACATTGCGATATAATACATTATGGGGCGCGGTGGTCTAGTGGTGGCGTCGTTGCCTTGAAGCCGGAAGGTTCGAGGTTCGAATCCACCTCGCCGCGTAAGGACCTTGGGCAAGTTCTTCACTCACAATTGCTCAGCGCTTCGGCGTGAAACTCCGATGCAGTGTCCGCTCTGCACTCGGGAGTGCCTCTGCGTAGAAGGAGCTTGAAGGGGCGCTATAACAAGTACGCATACAAACATTAAGGCTTATTTAACATAATTATGCGCGTTTCCTGGGCGCTGCCTCAGTTTGATATTTTGAAAAGTGAATCGGCTGAGCAAGGCTTCATCTGAGTTAGACTACTTGTAATCGTAGTTCTAAAAATTGACCTTTGCATGTTCACGAGAGCTATTGATCTTCTGATAATCAAACTCAACTACGCCTAATAGGCTACTCAAGAGTTATCCAATGAGTAGGCCTAGGCCTGCTGACTGCTCGTAGTTGGATATATTGATACAGCAAGGATCCGTTCGGACGGACATGTAGGTCATCTGGGCCAATGAATGTTTCAACCCGAAGTTCAACGTTGGTGATTCAAATCCCGCAGAGGGCTATTTTGCAGCATGGACTTGGCATGAACTTTCGCTTCAACAATTTCGGCTTAGAACACAGCTATAACCAGAGGCTCTAAAAATCGCAGTTTTATCTTTCAAGCGCAGCGATCGTGAATAGTTCACAATATTTGGCGGTGCCAAGCGCTGAAAAACTTAAGTCGCGTTTAATAAAATTTCGAAAATAGGATTCGAGAATATAGGCCTACTGCGTAGCCTAGACTATGTCCTGTCCAATAGGTACATGTATGCCTACCAGTGGCGGCGCCAGGATTTCAGTTTTGGGGGGCTGAGTCCTCGCGGAGAAAATTTTCCATTTTCATCCGCCAAAATTTCTGACGACCTTTTTTTAGTCATTTCAATTTTGCATGTAAAAAACTCCGGATGACATTTTTAGGGGGACGTAGCCTTTTATAGGGGGCTTAGCCATTTATAGGGGTCTTAGCCTCCTAACCCTTCCCACTAGCGCCGCCACTGATGCCTACGTGTCATTTATTTGCCAGGCACCGAATATCACCACATTTTACCTGTTTAGAGGCCTTTAGCTTCAACAGGTTTCATTATTATGCTCTTGACTACACTCTACAGCCAACTTCTTGGACAATTCAGCTGGCCAATTTATCGTTCTTTTTCGTCGATAGGCCTACTAGGCCCTGCGTGCTACCGAAACTGTGAACATGAGGTCATCTCTTATCTGCTTGTTGGCTCTACGTCTGTGCGCTGGCCTCCCACCGATAACGCGTCTAAGTTAGCTGCCCGAGCAATTATACAATGCTTGCAAACTGATAAAGGTCAAGATCTTCTTAATGCAACGTCGTTTAGGTCAGCGAAAAGATCGACTTGACTGGTTTAACCGAAGCCTAAGAAGTGTATTGTAAATTCATAATTTCAATCGTACAGACAAAGCCCTAAAATTGTAGAGTGGACCCTATAATCATTATAAGCATAAATAAAAAGTAAAAATACATAAATTGTGAATGTTTCTATATCCCAAGTTATTTGCAAAACTTAGAAGAATCAATACACAAACGGCATACCATAAACTTCCCTCAGACATCCTTTTGTTTGTTTGCTTTTCTACAATGTTACGGGCTGAGGTTTGCCATTCCGATTGGTAATAAGTGAAAAACAAAAACGTTGCCTTCAAGCGATGACAAAAACACTCAGGAGTCAGGAGCTACATGAGGTCAAACAAAATCATCGACAAACAGACGAGGAGGAAAAGAGTTGAAAAAACAGAAACCACTCAAAAGAACCAAAACGTTCGTCTACTCGTGGTAACAAAGTTGATAGGCTAGCTAATTATCCTGGCCACGAAAGACCAGCAATCAAATCCAATTTGAGGAAAGTTAAGGTGCTTGCTGTAAATGTTGGCTTCCCAGCCAAAATGCGCAGACGATAAATTGATGATCAGAGTCGTCATCCTAATTCATCCAGATTTGGAACTAGAACCAGGTAGAAGCATACAATGGAATATGTCAATGCGCCCCAAACGTACCCCCCAAACTTACCCTGGTAAATCTAATTTTATCTGGTTTGACCGTTCCTCTAAGCTCCTACAGCCCACTGAACTCTCGCTTTATACTTCCTCCTTTTTACTCTCTCCATCGACTACTGTGCGGGATCTTGTAGTCATCTTTGACTCAGCACTTTCCCTCAAACCTCAGATAGGAGCCATCCCTCGGGCATGCTTGTTTCATCTCAGGAAAATCTGACAGCCCCGCGCTCTACTCTTGACTTGGGCCATTCGGTATCACTGATTCGCTGCCTTATTCTGACACAACTTGACTACTGAAACTCTGTACTCTATCGGTTTCCTCAATGCACACTGCCTCCTCCAGCTAGAATACTGCATCAAGCTGCCAGACTGTTCCTTGGGCTCTCGTATACCGAGACCACATCACTCCAGCTCTTCGTTATTTACACTGGCCTTAATATGTCTGTGAGCAATTCGCTTCAGGCTGGGACTACTCATGTACAAAGAATGCACCCATCCTACTTATCTTTCATGGTCACCTCTTGCAACTCTGTTTAAGATCACTCTTCTCTTCGATTAGCATCAGATCTGTTGCAAGAAAGTACGTTGGTCCTGGAGCACGTTTTGTCTTTGACCGGCGTTCGCCCACATTTAGCTGGTCTATCTACACTGTGTCCGGATAAAAAGTAGAACACAAAACAAAGTGTCATAACTCGATAAAAACTTTTAGGATTTGTCTGCAATTTCAAACACAACAACAATGACCATATCTAGGCTACACGAGATCCTATATCCGATTAAAAATAGTCGTCAGTTTTTCTAATTTATGAGTGTTTAAAATGCAGCACCGAAAAATTTAACTTTCCAACATGCAAAAGGAGAAAGGAAGTAACATTTAGCTATAATTTATGGCGTTCAAAATATCCTCCTTCTTCTCGGACACAAGACCGTAGACGTAGTAGAGTAATAGCTGTCCCGGGAGACACTCGACTACATTTCCCGCGGCTGTGGCCGCCCAGCATGGTGTTGGGGGGGACGGCCCATGCATTTGTTCCCCCTCCCAATAGTTGAGCGTCAATACTAAAAAAGGTCATCAACTTTTTGGGCGGCGAAAACAGAAATTTTTCCGAGATTTTGGCGGATGGCCAGAAATTTTTTCCGGCGAAAGATGGAAATTTTTCGGTCCGTCCCCCCCAAGTCTCCGCTCAGGTCTCCGCCCCTGCCGCCCAGACCTCGATACGGAGTACATGTAGGCCTACTGGAGGAGCGCGTTTTTCGTTCCCATATTCATGACATAGATAACCGTAGGCCGCTGGCGCGTCTGATTGAAGAGTGGCAGCTGTTTGACCAGGCGATCATCGACCGGACCATCAAACAGTAGCGTTCACGTCTGCGGTCGCGTGTCCGTGAACAAGAAGGACATTTTTGAACACCATAATTATATGCTGTTCTTGGGAATAATTTAGAACGCTATTATCGATAGGAAACTCGCACTACGTTTGGATTTCTTGATATAATAGATGATCACAAGACAGAGGAGTTGAATTTGACTGTTTGGCATCCATGTTAGGGGCTAACACGTCATGCTGTTCAATTTACCAGCACCATCTGTCGAATGACAAGTTGAGTGCTCTTTTGCAGACTGTTACCACAGCCATAATTTTTCCTCACAATGGTCAGCAATCTTATGCAGTGTTCATGATGACTATGTTCTTGTGCCTCAGCTGCACACATCGGAGTTGACAGAAGTCATCACAGCTCTTTCAAGTGGCCCAGAGAAAGCAGAATGTTAACTTTTCGATGGTGAATCGCGCATGCTCAATTTTATTGCCAGGAATGTAGTCAGTATGATCCCCGAGTAGGCCTACGTGACTTGTCTCTTACCAAGGCGTGAGGTTTTAGACTTTTGTACAGTAACCTAAGGTAACATTACTGTCTCATTTTTCGCTGTTTTACATAGGTGCTGCATCTTATCATGGCTACTGGTGGTAATATAAGTGATGTGAAGTTTGAGGAATTTAACTTTGAGAGTGCAGCAGCAACGGATGGCAAATACATAGACAGAGGAGCCTATGGAGAAGTTTACGGACCATTCACTTCGAACAGTAGAAAGTGGGCTTTCAAGAGAATTAAGCTCACTGCGGATAGCTATGATGAGGATTTCAAAACAAGAATGGTGGCTAAAAAATCTATCTGGACTTCACTGAAGCACAAACACTTGATAGACATCCACGATGTCATTTTGCGGCCAAACACAATGTCATTGTACATAGTAATGGAATATGCTGCTGGTCGTTCATTAAGACATCTGTTAGATAAATCTGATGTCGTGGTTCATTCCAAGAAACATGTTTCCAATTGGGCCACGCAGATAGCCAAAGGTATGCAGTTCCTACATGAAAGGAATATCGTTCACAGGGATTTGAAATCCAACAACAGTGAGTTTTATGATTTTTGTGTTACTAACGTAGGCCAAAAGCGATGTTAAGATCACATAAGCATATCATTTCCTTTGCATAAAATGACGACAGTTAGGCTACTATTATTGACGCGCTTGTGTGTTAGCTGCCTTGTAAGTTGTAAGGCGTCCTTGGATGAGTTACGGCGCCATATAAATTGTCGTTATTATTATTATTATTACTATTATTATTATTATTATTATTATTATTATTATTATTATTATTATTATTATTACTAATATTACTAATATTATTTTTTTTCTTCTTATTATTATTATTATTATTATTATTATTATTATTATTATTATTATTATTATTATTATTATTATTATTATGCTAGTTTGAAGAAAATTTCTACCTAACTTTTCCTGTATATATGAAGTCATTGCGTATTACTTGGTTCCTAATTATTTTGTTAACCATCGGTCGGGCCTGGGACTAGACATGACCCTCAAAGTGCATTTTTAGGTGATGGATCGCTGTTATAACTGATTAATGTATGGTTGCTTTGACTTTCAAAAGAATTATTGTATAGGTTGTCACTGCGTATATATGTCAGTTGATTGTGCATGAGAATTTTGGATGGGCAGAAAATTGGCGATCATGAGTTTGTATATTAAAACGGGTGCCTTCATTCCTTCAAATGCTGCCCCTATAATAGAGCTAGCTTGTAATATTGTTTTACAATTCTTGTTCTGGTGCACAGTTATGTTGATGGACTCATTTGATCCTGAGCATCCTGATAAAAAGATGATACTAAAGATAATAGACTTTGATGAAGCCAGAGAAATCGACCAAACGACCACAATGTCGCTGAGAGGAACGTTTGCCTACGTGGCGCCTGAAGTTCTAGGAACAGAAAGGTTCTCCAAAGCCAGTGATGTTTGGAGGTAATGTCGAAGTTATTATTGCTAATTTTCGACAAAATATAATATTGTCATGAATCTGAGAAAGTAGCGTTTCAAAACTGTAGTCTTAACAATTAACTAATTTAGTAACTTAACTTTCTGACGAAATAATAGAACAAGAACAATGAATTGCATCAGAAGGTTTCAAACCTATGTAAGCTTTCAGAAAGTGTAATGTTCTAAGTTCGCCTATATTGTATTTTTTTAAATTTACACTATGTGGAAGCATTATTTTCAAGAATGGGCCCTACGTGTAATACATCACTTTGACATTTGCAACTTTTGTCATTGTTTGGCTCTCATCTTAGGTAATTCTACTGTGGTTAGTCTTAACTGAAATGGTTTTTCGCATAAATCGTCATTGAAATTTCAAGATATAAAATAATCTGAGTGATAAATAGGGCATAGGCTATGGATGTAAAGATCCCTGTTGATGCTAAAACGACATCCAAAAGCATTCATACGCCATGGCACATGACCTATTGTATATAGATAGATATTCGTTTTAATGACAAAAAACCAAGTGACATACCGCACATGGTTACATAAAGAGATCAAGAAATTAATATAAAAAAGAATTGAAAATGTAATCTTTAGTAACGGTTAGTCAGTTAGTTAGGCATATGATTGTTACGAAAATGCGCATACATAGGCCTACTATTTTTTAATCTGTACTATTCAATGTTCTAGTGATAATTTTAATTCTTGCTGTAACATCATCCGAGCTTCTAAGCCCCTCCGATCGTTAACGTGCATTGCAGAAATTCACATAACAGACAAGGACTGCGATAATCATATCAAGGTGACTTTGTGGCAGGGTCGGTGTCATAAAATAAAGTCTCCCCCCCCTATACATAGTCTCTCCCCGAAAGAGTCTCCCCGGCTAAAACTCTGTATTGGAAGAAATTTTCTGATATAAAGGTATGTACATGTACATACGTTCTTGTCAAATAATTTAGCAGCCAAGACAAACCGTTAAACTGCTCGTCTAAGCTTATAAATTTTATGATGTTGTTGTTGTTATTGCTATTATTATTATTATTATTATTATTATTATTATTATTATTATTATTATTATTATTATTATTATTATTATTAATTTTTTTTATTGCCCTGAGGTACTTATGATCCCTCAGGGACTTACACCCTAACTAATAAGATAAAAACATCTGGAACGGCACCTAGTCGTCGTTGAAATCCAGTGCAGGAAACGAGCCGTTAATTATTATTATTATTATATTATTGTTATTAAGAAACTTGACAGTTACTGTAGACCTATGGTCTAATATATAACTACTATTATGTGGGCGACTGTGCTATGTTCATTGAATAGGGGTAATATGGACGTGGTCCATATTATGCCTTTCAGGGTTCATATCACCCTTTTTTGGTGTGTCCATAATACCCCGACCATGGGGTAATATGTACCTCCTTAATTTTGTTTAAATTTTGAAATAAATTTATGCTAATTTTTCCAAACAGTTCTGTTTTAATTTATGATGAAAGCATTTGGTTGCAATTTTATTGGACTGTATGGATGCTAATTTTGTTCAGAAATGCCCATTTAAGTCAAGGGGTCCAATGGTCCATAATACCTCAAGTTACCCTAATAGTATATAGGCCTAGTGCGCCGGAGAAAGCTCATACTTGTCAACGGCATGTTCAAGCATTCCGGTCATTTGCTGGATATGGTAATGGTGGTAGTGACCTGACATCTCCCTCAACTAGGGTGATATTGCCGGGTTTAGGGGTTCAATCCCAAGGTCTTTCTTAGGGCCACATAGTTAAGTCCTCTTTTCACCTGTTCGCACCCCAACTTCAAGTGGATCCTCTGGCCCCAAGTTATTTTAATAAAATTCTCAAACTGCTCTCTACTCCTCTCTGCTCTCATCCCAAAGTCAGTAAGACACAAAATTGAGCAGGGGTGGATCTGATCATAAGGAAGCATGTATTTACTCTATTTTTGAACTTGCATGGTATATTTCTGAACTTTTGATTTTAAGTTCTACGAAAAATTGTTCATTGTGTTGTTTTTGGTGCTCAAAATCACGGACCAGAATTGATGGATGATTGACAAATTGCTGAGCAAAAGACTAGGATGAAAATTACAATGTCAAAACATTGTTTTAAGTACTAGCACTGTAACCAATAAGTGGATAAATCTGCAACGTGATAAGTTTTTACATTGCAATTTGATTGAGAAATCTGTAGTTATAACGCTGCAATTTATCTGGCTCATTATTGCACCATTCCTGTTTATTCTGTGAGCGGTTGTATTGCATGTGCTGTGTTAATAGCAAATGTCATTGATAATTATTGTAATAGTTTATGTGATCTTGATTGCAAGAACGCAAGGATACCGGCCTTATAAGGTCAATCATGGACCTATGCACACGACGGTGACGAACCCATGGAAAGCTAGGTACGCCACTGGTCGAGGCGTGTGCACTTCTGAGCTTTGTAAGAAGGCGATATCAAATTGCAGCTGTGTTGCATTTTACAGGGTGGTCCAGCATAAATGTCCCGACTTTGCACGCGTACAACTCTGCCAATATTTTGAATATATTTATACTTTATGCGTCAAATTAAAGATATTTTACTCTTTAGTATTAGCCGTGAAAAAATCGAACTGGTGCTAGTTTAGGTGTTAATTATATGGCCGGAACAGCGCTAGCTACCATATTTTGTTGTCATTGTTGGCATGATATGGCGCCATTTCCCAGAAATATTCACAAATCGTTTTTTGCTAACACGCGCATAGATACGATCATTTTGGGTGTTTTTAGAAGTATCTACCATAATATCTTGTCATCGCTAAAACATGTCCTTTCAATTTTATCAGCAACCGTGCGCCGCCATGCGCTGCTTCAGACGCAAAGAAACGGCTGGAAGCACGCCAGCCGTTTCTTTGCGTCAGAGTCGGAGAGCTGTTGGACTTCACGTCGACGAAATATCTTCAACTTTAGATCACTTTTTGCAATACGGCTTACGATGCCTCTGGAAAGGCCTATTTCGCGTTGAATTTCCCGAGGAGATTTGCTAGTACGAAGGTCATCGTCTTGGCTGCAAATTAACTCGGACACACGAGCAAGCGAACGGGTGTGCGAGCCGTTCGTACCGATTCGCGTGTTTTGCGACTCGAAGTACCTGTTTCATCAATTTTTCTAATCAGACGATTCAACGTAGGCCTGCGTTTATTCCATCCTCTGTTAGGAAACTCATTAATTATTTGAAACGAATTAAATCCCTTTCCGGTTCGCAAAATTCGGATCAAAACACGATCGTCTTCTGTCAACGGCGCCATATTTTCGTATCTAGCCTAATGATGTCAAAATATGAAAGCTAGCGCTGTTCCGAGCATATAATTAAAACCTAAACTAGTACCAGTTCGACTTTTTAGTGCTAATACTAGCGTGAAATACCTTTAATTTGATGCATTTAGTATAAATAAATGCTAAAAATTGTCGAAGTTATATGCGTGCAAAGTCGGGACATTTATGCTAGACCACTCTGTATATAGAACCACCATTCGAGGACGATGAGTAAAATATGATTTAGAGCAATGAGATGGTGTACCACAGCATCACATGCCATGAGCCAAATAATAGACGTCGGCGCTTCAGAAAGGAGGTCTTTGGTCAACCACATCGACCAAGAGACATAAAAGAGTAACTACAGTCAGCGGCGCCCGCAGGCGTACGCACTCACGCAAGTGCGTACAGCGGTGAAATGCTAAGAGTATCTTTTTTCCTAAAAAATTAAACGAATGACTAAAAAAGGTCGTCAATCAACAAGCCATTAAGGTCATCAATGAACAAGCCATTAATACTTTTTTGGCGGATGAATAATCTTTTTCCTGAAAAATTGGACGGATGACTAAAAAAAAGATCATCAGTGTTTTTTGGCGACGAATAAGACGAAATTGTTCCCATGTCTCACCAACAAGACCAAAATTTTTTTGGCCCCCATTCGAAAATGTCTGTATCCGCCTTGGCTGTGCGTACAAGAAAAAAATCCTGGGGGTGCCGCTGACTACAGTTGACCATCTAAACCACAAATGTACAGCCAATTAATCAGTCGGACAGGTCAAAGCGAAATGCAACTCACTTTTAATAGCCTAGGCCTACGGTGTATAAAATAATGTTATCGTCAACAGACGCAAGCACTGGTAAAGTCAACATTTGGTATAGACTTTTAGACATTGTGTAAGCTTACACAGAACAACTTCAAACGAGCTTGATGATGCACCAAATTGCTAGTCTGCTAGAGGTTGGCCCTACACATTATTTAACATGGTGCCCTGACCATTCGGAGTCAGACAATTCGGAACCCACAATTGGGAGCGGATCGACAAAATGTTTTGCTTAAATAGATGCTTCATTGATGAATAGGCACTATAATTTTTAATTCACCTGAATTAAATTCGGAATTATTTCAGTGAAGCGCATACACGAAGGTATTGTCCACAATGACGTCTCCCTTTTACGTGGTTTTTGCACAGGTGTAGGACATTAAGTTCCGTGGACAATCCCCCGGACAGAAAACCCCGATTTATCCCATGACATTAACTCCCCTTGACAAAACACCTCCCTGTGCAAATAGTCTATTTCTGGAGTCAATTGTAATGTAGCCTAGTCAATTGTGTTACCGTCATTTGGTGAATAAAAGATTGATATAATTATACAAAACGCGTTTCATCAATCCAGCTTCTATTTAAATAGCAACAATTGCTTTTATCGATCTAACTTCTATTTAGATAATGATTATTTTCATCAATTTATCTGCCATTTAATAAAAATCCGTTTAATCAGTCCAGCTGCTATTTAAGTAGCAACAATTGTTTTTATCCATCCGATTTCCATTTAAATAACAATTATTTTCATCAATCCAGCTCCAATTTAAGCAAGAATATTTTCATCAATCCAGCTCCAATTCAGGCAAGATTATTTTCATACACCAACTTTCATTTCCGTAAAAAAATTATTTTTATCAATCCGACTTCTAATTAGCGAGAATTATTTTAACAATTATTTTTCATCAATCCGGCTTCAATTTAGGCAGGAACATTTTCATCACTTATAGGCTACATCACCGCTGAAATAAATAAATAAAATAGATAAATTCGAAGTTAATAAGGGTGAATTAAAATTATTGTACCGATGCAAATATTAGTCCTACTGCGTAAATAAAAGTTGGTGAATGAAGGTTGGATTTATGAGAATAATTCTTGGCCACTCCGAATAGTCCACTCCGACTTGTCCAGCCCCAAATTGTCGGGGAACCATAACAGACCTATACCTTTTGGACACTAGTCTCAGCAAACGATGCGACTGGCTGCCATTTTACGTAATTCTACAAGTTAGTGTATGAATGTACCATAAGCCTGATGTATCACGCGACTTAAAACTACTATCAATTATATTCATTTATGTGCATATGGTGCATTCTAGTTTCGGCGTGGTGGTCTGGGAGATGCTGACAGGAGGAAGTCCACATAAGGATGTTGAAGATGCAACAATAATGCAAAGAACTTTGATTGGCCAGCTATCACTGTCGGTTCCGGAATCTATTTCTGAAGCTTACAAGGAACTACTTCGTGGTAATCCCACTCTGAAGATTTAGCTTATTAAGCATGTCAAGTGTAGGCTATATATAATATTTTACTTGCTCACACGTTTATTAAGCTTAATTTTCGGGAGTTTCTGTAAGTTCAGAATTTAAAATTTAGTGACCGCTATGGCTAATAGAGTCAGCAGGCACTAGGCCACACGAATCCTGAAACTAGATTAGTATATAGCGTATACACATGTAGGAACTAGGCCTATTGATAAATGTATTATCAATTATGCCTATTATTACTAGCAACTGGTGTTTATTTGAAAACTACAAATAAACTGTTTCTTCATTATGGTCTACTCTACGTTAAATATTGTTAAAGCACGGAGAGGTTTGCTTGCGTTAAATTAGTGGTAACTGACATTGGTAAATTCTATCGTAGCGGCGCCTGTTTTAAAATTATGGACAATGGAATCTTCGTTTCCTGTGCCTACGATCCTATCTCATGGACAGCCACTATCTTTTTTCATTGTATCGTTATCATAATTGCTATTATTACTACTATTAATATCATTACTCCCGTGGCGCTTTAGAAATTTGGAGATTAGCCTACTACAGCCAGGCCTACTACTGCTACAGTACTGCTACTACTAGGCTACTTCTACTACTAGCCTACTACTACAACCACCACCACATCCATGCAGCTCCAACTACCACTATTACTGCTATTATTATTATTATTATTATTATTATTATTATTATTATTATTATTATTATTATTATTATTACTATTATTATTATTACTATTATTATTATTACTGCCAGGGTAAAAAACGACAAAAACTTGCGAGCAGCGAAAACTCTAATAATGCCATTGCAACGTCGGCAACAGCACCAACTGCAACAACAAAACAACTGCTAGCTGTTGCTGATTCTGATGCAGCTCTACTACTACTAGCGGTAGTAGCGGCAACAATAGTTGTTGCCATAGGCGTACGAGGCGGGGTCCAGGGGGCAAATGCCCTCCAAATTTTGGGCAAAACTGTTTTTCGGGCATACCAGACCCGAGATATGACTTTAAAAAATCATCAACTTTTCGGGCAATTTCGGGCAAGGTCGTCCACTTTTTTTCTGGGAAAATTTTTCGGGCAGAAGTTAAATCTTTGCCCTCCCACTGCTGAAATCTCCCGTACGCCTATGGTTGTTGCCATGGGCGGAGTTTGGTTTCCGTTCTTGGAGGGGCTAGAGCCTTCTTGGGGGGAGGGGGGCAAAGCCCGGGAAAAGATACCATTTACACGGTAAAAAATGAATTTGGGTCTTCTTGGGGGGCTTAGCTCCCCCTATTCCCTGATAAACTCCGCCCATGGTTGTTGCTATTGCTTTTTACTGGAAAATATGTAGTTAACTGTACACGTTTTGCCTTTGGTCGTCGTTCTCTCGGTGTTGCTGGTCCCTTCACCTGTAACTCTCTGTAACTGTCTTAGCGAGACTATCTTTCGCTCTAACCTGAAAACTTACCTTTCCAGTCTACCTATGGCTCTTAGTGGTTGTCAAATCACTTTTTTTATTGTATTGTAAAAGGGAGGAGATCAGAGCACTCTACGAATGTTTGTAGAAGTATACCGAATAATTTATCTGTCATTATACGTAGCGTGTTTACATAAAGATAAATACAGCAGGCCTTCGTTTCAAGTCGTCATTGGTGTGCTTAACAAGGAAAATGGTAGGTCAATTATCTCGATAATAAGCATAATCTTCCTATGCATATTTGTTTAATGAGCAATATCAGGCTGGCAAACCGCAATTAACCTGGTACGGTACATTGAGACAGACAAAAATTACATTGAAATAATCATATTAAAGGGAGCAATCAGTTATTGAAATTGAATTGAATCGATAGACTATGCTTTAATAATATGTTTGAAAAGAACTCTAGAGACAAAGTTCCGGTCATCTTTGCTCGGAAGTTCAAAATTGTGCGTAGGGGCCCTGAGACGGTTGTTCTTTGGCGGGAAAAGAGCTCGATGGAGTGGAAGTCGCTCCTGGCCACTGCATGCAGCAGTCGGTCCTCAGCCAAACCAACTCGCATTGCAACTGTTGCGGCACCTGATGGGAGATAACCCATGCGCTGCGTTCTTATGAGCAGTCTCTTGAGTCTCTGTCGATCAACGGTTGTAGTAAGGCCCAACCAGGCAGGAGCAGCTTAAAGCAGTTTAGCAACAGTTGTTGTCTCTGTCACGGCGTACATGGCTGTTGGAGCCTGGAGGTAGACCATTTGCTCGTAGTAACCTCAGGGCGTAAAGAGAACTTGCACAAGATCCCAGGACCTCACTGACATGGGGTTCTACACTGAGGTCGTGCTGCAAGGTGACACCTAGAATCCGCATAGTGTCGACGCGTTCCATTCCATCAGGTATTGGAGGATAAGCATCTGCTCCTCGTCTAGCTATTATCATGCTCAGTTGGCAGACCGTTAAATTGAAATTAGCGCTCAACTAACTACATTTACCAATGCGTGTGCAAATTTAGCGCAAAGGCGTAAAATTTTGATCACTGCCAGGAATTCATTTTAAAAGATAGGCCTAGGTCCACTTCTTTCCTCGTTTGAGGTTGGTTAAGTCTAACATGTCTAGAAGACTTAGTGTTGTTTAACTTATAGGCTAGATTTATGTGAATAATGGACATCTATTAAGCGCTTCTTCCAAGTATGCAACATGTTTTGCCTTGGAACTAGGCCAACAATGATAAATTTCGAAATCTGAGTTTGGCGAGGTTAATTAAGATGATGTCCGTGGCCTGAAATCCTTAATAATTCGTTGAACACTATGAATAATATTGTTTTTATGCCTTCTGTGTCAAGTTCACATCTCCTGTGTCTGTGGGGCGCGCTGATGTAGTGATGGTATTCGGTGCATTGCAGCCGGAGGGTTGCAGGTTCAAAACTACCTCAAGGCACCGCAAAGGGACAAGTCCTTCTCTCGCAATTGCTCAGCGCTTCGGCGTGAAACTCCGATTCAGTATTCGCGCTCTTGCTGGGAGCGCTTCTGAATAGTTTCTTTAAGGGGCACAGTGACAAGTGCACAGACATATATTAATCATTAACGTGATTGAAGTAGGCCTACAGGGTGGGCCATAAAAAAGTAGCCCCCTACGGTTTTTTGCCCATATTTTGGCCAGAAGTAAGAATTTCGAAATGAAATTTTACAAGCTTAGGCCTAAAGACAATTCATATTTACACATGATGGCCAGATTTCATCAAAATTGTTAAAACAGAACAAAAGGTATATCACTTTTAGTGAGGCCACCCACCGTTTTTTGACGATTCAAAAACGCAACGCAACAAAATGTTGCAAAAACCAATTTAATTATTCTGGCCAATATCTTGGTCAGAAGTAAGAATATCGAGATGCAGTTTTACAGGCTTAAAGATAATTCATATCTACGCATGATGGCCAGATTTCATCAAAATATGTAAAACAGAACAAAAGTTATACCACATTCAATGAGGCCACCACCTTTTTTGCCGATTCAGTAGGTTAACGCAACAAGAATTAACAAAAACACAATTTTATTAAGTCTCATCTCAAATATTTGTTATCAAATAGATTTGATTTTGCCAGATGATCATTATTATTACTCTTTAAAAAAGAAACAGGGTACCAGCGTAGCTGCACGTCACTGAGAAGTCACTTAGCAAGATGACAATCAAATTGGTAAATAGGGAATCTGTCAGATTAATCAACAGGTCCATCAAAAACTTTGCAAAGAGACTCAAAAGAAGTTTTGGCACTGGTGGTGGGCACATTTAACACAAGTTGTGAAGCACTACCAAGTTCATTTGACAACAGTTATTTGAGATGAGACTTAATAAAATCGTGTTTTTGCTACTTTTTGTTGCGTCGCGTTTTTGAATCGTTAAAAAACGGTGGGTGGCCTCACTAAAAGTAGCATAACTTTTGCTGTGTTTGAAATATTTTGATGAAATCCGGTCATCGTGTGTAAATATGAATTGTCTTGAAGCGTGAAAAATTTCATTTCAAAAGTTTTACTTCTGGCCAAGATATTAGTAAAAACCCTATTTTTTGCGTTTCGTTTTTGAATCGTCAAAAAACGAGGGGTGACCTCACTAAAAGTGATATAACTTTTGTTCTGTTTGAAATATTTTGATGAAATCTGACCATCATGTGTAAATATGAATTGTGTTTAAGCTTGTAAAATTTCATTTTGAAATTCGTACTTCTGGCCAAGATATGGGCAAAAAAACCGTAGGAAGCTACTTTTTTTATGGCCCACCCTGTATACGTTATTCCCCTCATTGATCTTGTAAATGCATCTGGGCCGAGTCTCTCCTCTATCTCCTCTATAGACCTATGCCTCGGCCGGGTGTTTTTTTATTGATACTCTCTCTGTGTGTCTTTCCTTGTCTCTGTCTTCCTTAAGTTTGTCTGTCTCTGTTTGTCTGTCTCTGTCTGTCTGCCTGTCTGTCTGTCTGTCTCTCTCCCTTCCGTCAATTATCTCTTCAATTATTTTCACTTCATATCCGTGTTACTGCTTTTTCATGTGGTAGCCTATGCTTGTCTTTTTCTTCCTCCATTGTAATCACAGCAACCATCGTCTACTCTATTGATAAATTTCGAGGCAGATACGAATCGGATTCAGCTCTAGTTCAGACGATCACAACGAACTCACCAGCAAACGAAAATAAACCAATAGTTGGATTGGCAGTCTTAGAGAAAGAATTGTTTGTCATCAGTGAGCAGAGTTCAGAAGTTGATGTTTACGATTTGACGAAATTCAGTTTCAGTCGTCGATGGAAATTGAAAGAATTGATTCATCCACAGGACATTGTATCCTGCAGATCAATGAGATGTATCTTCATCTTAAACTACAAAGGTGTCGGTCTGTCGATGGAAATCTTGAGAGTTGATCCAAATGGAAATTTAATGAAGAATTGGTCAACAGGAAACGATTATGGAAAGGGTTTGTCGATCACACCTGAATCGAATATCATTTTTACCGTTTTTACTAAACATAAATTAAACGAATATTCGCCAGATGGTGTTTTTATCCGTGAAATAAATATTTCATCAGTTCTTTATCCAAACCATGCTACAAAACTGACCAATGGCAATTTCGTGATCAGCTACGGCGACGTTGTTGACGAACAGCACAGAATCTGTATAATTGGTGCAGATGGAAAACTTCAGAGGAAATTTGATGAATATCGTGGGTCAATCATCGGACAACTGAGTCGACCGGTGGCTGTCGGTGGTGAAGGACTCTTCATGGTCGCTGATCTGTGGAACCATCGAGTTTTGTTATTGGATTCAGCTTTGGAACTTAGAAGAGAAATTCGCTTGAATGAAGTCCAAAACGATTTACGACACCCGACATCGATTCTTCTGGATGATTTGAATGATCGACTGCTTGTCGTCGATCACGAATCAAATAATAATCGGATTTTGATTTTAGATTTTCTATAATTATGCTGAAATTGTGGCCAATATTCTATCTGCATCAGAGGTATACCTTGTAATTGTGTTTCTCGGAAACTCTTGAACTCGCCATAGGTTATATAATTTATGTAGGCCTATAATATAGAACTATTATGTAAAATAATGCTATCCCCATATCTATGTCGTACCGTGGGCTATATATTATAATAATATGAAGTTTAAATATTTATTATTATACACTTAAATTGCATAAGCTTATACATGTACCTTGAAGTTAGAGTGATAGTAAGCCTATGTATATTTTGTTTAACACGCATACTATTACGCTGAACATTATTATAGGTCTACTGAACATTTTAGTTAGAACCGTTGTCGTGGACTCATGGGGCTGAGGCTTGTGCCCACACTTATCTTGTGATCCTTTAAATAAATTGCACTCGCAAAATTGCATTTCGGATGAGCTTTATTTGTTAGAAACTAGGTTCGTTTTTGTATGCCTACACTTTCTTACGATGTGGCACAAAATATTTCGTCAATTAAGTTTCAATGGTTGTGATCTTCCAAAATACAATATCCGATTAGTACTTCACGCTCTCATTCATTCATTCATTCATTCATTCATTCATTCATTCATTCATTCATTCATTCATTCATTCATTTATTCATTAATTCATTCGTTCGTCCATTCATTTCGATAATTTATATATAGTGCCTCTTAAAAAGACCTGCTTAGAGGCGCTCCCAGCGCAGCTAGCCTACGACTAAAAAAGTAAAATTTGAGCGACTGATAACAAGCAGGCGAGTTTAGCCGAGGCATCAATCGCAAGGCTAATGGGAGGCCATTCCAGAAAGGCATGTATGTTTAGCCTATATTATATACCCGACAGTTGCACGCAGGTAGCCACGTCGGTATTTACAAGCAGAGCGCCACAGCCCACACCTTTCAACTTGTGACTTGTACACACGACTAGGCCTATAATAGGCCTACAATTAACCCAGGCCTGCCCTGGATAATCTACGATTTCAGACCTATGCAACCATGTTCGTTCACCTCCAAGTGGGCCCACAGTATGCCACAAATGGTCCGTCATGAGAATCACGTGGCCCAATGACGGTGGCTGTCAGGAATTCCGATTAAACTTCCTTTTCTCCTCGGGAATCCAACATTTTAATTTTGAAAACTGATTCTTGTCTTGAAGTATTATGTTCACCATAATTAGCGCGAGCAAATTTTTTGATGTGTCACAACTAAAAATGATATATGGATTACCATAGTTACTGAGTACCGGTATCATAAAAACTTCAGATTTAGTAAAACATGTCGGGAGGCCGGATGAATAGGCCTACATGTAGGGAACGGGTTGTGGCATACGGACCTCATGTGTGCAAGCCTGCTGAAGAAGATTAAAGAGTCGAGAAAATAATAGAATAATCTTAAATGCAGCAACATATCAACAGACAATAAATTAGACACTGAATTCATCTTTAAAAAGGTCTTAATTTACCTCATGGAAAAAAAATCCATGGATGTTTCTTTTAAAATGTTTGTTGAATGCTTGAATATTTTAGTTAGAAAGCGTAGCCTATACAATGCTTAGACTCTAATGCTTGCTGGGTTGCACGGGTTAAAACTCGCATCGCGAACCCGCATTTTCGGACCCAGTCATTCAGCTGCTAAAGTCACTGCGATTTCGGATTTGTGCCTAAGCATTAATTAATGCTGTTCATCCTCAGCTAAAAAGCTCCCATGGATAATAATGCAAAGCATGGAACATGGACGGACATGCAGTGCCATGCACGTATACTCAGAAACACACACCTCTTAGGTTGCGAAATTTGTAAGAAAGTTAGCATTGTGCATGGGAGCATGAAGAGTAAACTTACACAGAGCAATTAAAAGAAATCAAACTCTGCCAATCTTGTGATCTTGTGTACTTTGGCCAGTGAAGTCACACTGTGAAATAATTTTAGTGTTAGTAATAGCGTATGCCCGGTTCTTCAAATTCATCGCATAAAGGCCTATTAAAGCGTATGCTGTAAAAGCATAAAAGTTGAATTGGACGGCTCTAACTTCTGTATGGAACACGAACACGGATGTACCTACATAATAACTTCTACAATGGTCTACAAGCTGACGTTCTATCGCTAGTTAGCACACGCAGCGGATCGACAGGTAAGCGAATAAGAAACAAAATAGAAAATACCGCATCGTAATTTCGCTCTCGCTCTTTCTTAACTTCTTAGGTAAAGTTGGATGTCTATCGATACGAGTATAATATGAGAACTTATCAATATACTCCTACACATCACCAGAATATAATAGCCTACTCCACGGTAGGCCTTCCGGTAAGCTTATTCTTAGTCGAATGACATGGTAAGCAGAAGATTAACTCGGACGCCGATCAATTCCCGCGATCTTCCGATCAGCCTCCCATTCTCTTTGCGGCGCTGGTAAATTGAAATGAGCAGCAGTACATAAAATTACGATAGCCTTGCATGACTGGAAAACAGTGAAATGCGATTCCTGTTACATAATAACTTGCTCATCCATTCATGCTTTGGCCTATCATCATTCATCATGCTGTGATGTGTCAGTTTGAATTAGGCCTAATGATGAACACCGGTACATTTGATTTTCGTGATAACATGAGTGCTAAGAAAGATCAAGACACATTGTAAGTTAAGGGCAGATTGATTGAAAGATGAAGATTGGTACCTTGATCAATGTTGATCATATCTCTATAATCCTGCAGCAATGCTGTCTAATTAGTGTCTATGGATACAGGAACGCTTCAGATGGATAGTAAAATGATATTTTAGTGGATTTTAATTTAGGCTATGTTTCTCTTCCATGATTGCTAAAAAAAACTTCTTCTCATAGTCCACTCATAGCTTTGAGAAAAATATTTGCCGACTGCTCGTCACATTTGATCTGAATTGGTTTTGAAAGGTGTCTTCACCAAAAACCCGAGAGCGAATTGCAGTGCATTATTTCTGTTGGTTGCTGTCTTACACAGATTCAATACATTGGTCATGGCTACTGGTGGTACGCTTGATGTGAACTTTGAGAAATTTGACTTTGATAGTGTTGCAACTTCCAGCAACAACATAGATAGAGGAGCTTTTGGGGAAGTCTATGGACCTTTCATATGGAACAGCAAAACGTGTGCATTCAAGAGAATCAGGCTCCCTGCTGGAAAACCTGGAGATGAGATCAAAATGCAAATAGAGTATAAAAGACCCATCTGGACTTCACTTAAGCATAAACACTTGATAGAAATTCACAATGTCATTGTGCAGCCAAAGGCGCTGTACATAGTCATGGAATATGCGAGTGGCGGTTCATTAAGAAGCCTGTTAGATAAACCTGATGGCATGGTTCATCGCCAAATAGATGTTTCCAATTGGGCCAAACAGATAGCCAACGGTATGCTGTACCTGCACGAAAGACGTATCGTTCACCGGGATTTGAAGTCCAACAACAGTGAGTATTATAATAATAATATCTTTTCTTTAATTAAACGCCTGCAAGACGCACTGCGCTTTACATTTACAAGTTATGCAGTAATCTTAATTAAACTTAACTACTAACTGAACAGACAGCTTTGTAATTACAACGGCGCTAATAGCAGCCTACAAAGCATATCCTCCCAACGGGGGCTCGAACTCACTACCTATCGCGCTCTTGGCCAGCGTGTTAACCACTACTCTACCGGGCCCCCCAGCATGTGCGACATTGAAAATATTAGTTCTTTTGCACATGAAGCCAGCAACAAACGCATAATAGCTTAAACACTAAACAGCTCAAACACGAGGGTCTGCGTTACCTTTTCTGCAACTGCAAGGAGTCACCACCGATTGCCCGGTTCATATTATTTAAATTATCATCTAAATTATCAAATTATTTAAATGAAATTTATATATTTAAACAAATTATTAAGCCCACTACAGTATCACCACCTATTAGTTTCTAATCAATGCAACGACCATGTTGTACAGGATAATTATTTTATAATAATAGGTCTATGTGACGAAAACGGACGGTGGCCCATCTGTGGAAACCTTCCCCTACACATAATTAGGCCTATATACAATATTTTAATTAGCTGTGTGCTATTATTAAGTGCATAGTATTGCAAGTCAAAAGCCGCTGTAATGTCTTTAAATATTTCGGCATGTAGAGTGGGCATTAGGAAATTCAAAATTGATTTTTCGGGTTTCACAGTATTTCGATAACCCAGTCTTTTTAAATCTAAAATTCAGCTTATGCTCAATTTGCTCATGCATGGAATTCGAGTTTGAAAACCGTTACTATTCCGCCGTTCAGACCGCGAGAAAGACAGATTTAAAACATGCAAATCAACGCAAGTTCAGCAGAATCATTTCGCATCTGACGCACAATTGCGTAGAACTACTATTTCTAAAATTATCGGACTAAACTAAATAATAATATAATATAATACTATAATATTAATTGCAATAATGACACGTTCATGCAATGCCAACTAACGAGTGCGCTGCTTTGGAAAACGCACCTACTTACTATGCGAATCGCTTTAAACTATAAGCCTTATAATATTTGTTTTTTGGGTGACGTCTTATGACCAGCGTTGCCACTCCTTGAGTTATTTCACAAGATCTTGGGTTTTTCGATCCGAACTTGGGAAATGGGTTTTTTTGGGGAAGAACTTGGGTTTTTTGCTTGGGTTATTTTCGACGGAAGAAACCGGAAAAGTTTGGACATTTTCGGGAAATGTTGAACATTTTCGGGTACGGTAATTTTGGACATTTTCGAACGAATTGTGACGGATGACTAAAAAGAAAAAAAGGTGATCAGAAATTTCGAACGGAAAGTTGTGAACATTTCCGAAAGATTTGAGATTTTCGGACGGGAAATTTAAAAAATTCTGGACATTTTCGAAAGATTTGCTGAACTTGGGTTTTCTTGGGTTTGTTCGGCCCTCCAACTTGTTTTTTTAGAGTGGCAACGCTGCTTATGACGCTTTACCTACTGGCGATCGTTGTATGTCTACTTAATCATGATTGTTCCATTTACCCGGACGATGATTGCTCACGAGAATGGATCGACTCCAGGAAACCTCGACGTCTGGAGCCACCTGAGTGGCTTCCTAGCTAACTTCCAACATAAAATGATTGGTCTCTGTCCCTCGACTCCCTACCCCCTCAGTGGCTGCTTCCGATAGAGGACGCCAATATTAAGGTTGGCCACTGCTTTAAGAGAGGGCAACGCTGTAGGACTTACAACCCTGCCATTTCCAGGGTTCGTTCTTTTATCAGCTGGAGTCTTTCGCTTTTCGTGCGCCTTTTTAGCTACGAGTTTCATCCTTTTCTCCGCATGATCTCAGCTTTTAATTATTTAACATATCGTATCTGTGAAATTATTGGGACACCAAACGTTCTCTAAGATTCGGGGCCCATGGCATCCTACTGTCTACTGAACTCACGACAGACCCATACGTAATTTCTTCATGGCACACTCACACTGAAACTGCATCATGGGGAAAGGGTAATTTTGGATGCTGCCGTCTATCCAAAATGTTTAGCCTATGAAGTTGGGTCACAGCGATCTGATGCAAAATCATTATTCTTGTTCTTATGCACAGTTATGCTGATGGATTCATTTGAATCTACGAATCCTTATAAAGAGATAACACTGAAGATAACAGACTTTGATGATGTGAGAGAACACACACATACGACCACAATGTCATTCAGAGGAACAGTTGCCTACACAGCTCCGGAAGTTCTCAAAACACAACAGTTCTCGAAAGCCAGCGACGTCTGGAGGTAACGTCGAAGCTAGTTAGCCTTGATTATCTGACAATTAAAGATAGGAATGCTTCAAGGCTATGGAAGTCTTAACTGATTAATCTAAAACCAAACTAATTTATTTTAACAACAGAATAAAAATATGAACTGCCTCAAAAGCTTGCAAAGTAGGTGACCTTTCAGATAGGGAAATGTTTTAGCAAGAACGTAGGGCCTATGTATTTCTGTTTCCACTTATTTGAAAAAAACTGCAAGACTAATTATGATAAATCACTTGAATATTTCGCTGTTATCATGGGTAATTGGATTGCTGTAAACCTAGATGACAACAGGCCTACTGTCTCAGAGACATTGCCATTGAAATTGCAAGATGTGTATCAATGTGCCTGCATAAAATCTTTAGATGTAAGCCTTATGATCACAATTCATATTGACAAGTCTATGTACAAAGTATCAATGCATTATCACGTTTATGGCCTAATATATATATACGAAACCCAGAACCGCTACACTTCAGCTACAATGTTGAAAGCAATATTCTACCTGCAGCTTTATTACTAAAATAATATCAATTATGGGTTCCCAACTTCCAAGCCCACCATTTGTCACATTACACCCCGAAAACGTTCCGAACGCACATCTGTAGATTGTCACCACCACCTTCCTGTCTACAGTAAGCTTGATGCCAGCCTACATGTACAATTTGTACATTATGGTGACACCTTGTTGCATAACTTGCATTATTCGGCGCATATAATAATATAGCTAGACCCTTTCTCAACCAAAGTATTATAGATGAAAATTATATTATATCCACTAGACTGTGACTAGACAAGTAAATAACTACATATTGGCTCCTAATCTATGTGACGACCGTGTTGCATACCAGGCTAATTATTTTCTGATAATACGTGACTAAGACGGAATGGTCCATCTTTGGCAACCAACCTTCCCCCTACACACAATGATAGCCTTGCCATCAACCTTCCTCGAAACGAGGGTTGGTCGCATTTTGGACAATTCTTCTCCATTCTCTTCTGTCTTCGGTTGCTCTCAACAATTCCTCTGTTGATAATTCCGTCCATTCACACATGTTGTCCCACCACCTTAAATTGCCCTTATAATGATAGGCAACATTTTAATGTTGCTAAAAGTTTATTATTTAATATACCACCAGCCCGCAAGGATATGCATTATGCAACACTACGAGGGATTGCTATATATGACGTACATATAGGTCATAGACGCCAGTGTATGAATCTAGGCCCTATACACAACTTGCAAAGTGTCACCAGATGGAGAAATGAAGTCCAGGCCTATAATGCCCTATATGATTTTTTAGCTATGGCGTGGTGGTGTGGGAGATGCTGACAGGAGAACTTCCACATAAAGATGATGCAGATGGATCAATAATGCTAAGAGCTATGAATGGCCAGTTAACTCTGCCTGTTCCTCAATCAATACCTAATTCGTACAAGGATCTGCTTTGTTGTAAGTTGACATTGAACATAATATTACTTCGGCTTATTAAACAAGTCGACTCATGTGGAGAAAATAAATTTCAAAATTGACACATATGGTTCAATCTTCATACGAGACCATCGCTATTTTTTAAATTAGCTTGAACTATATCAAAGGAATTTCTATAAGGTCGCATTGCCTGCCACTGTGGTTAATGGTGGCAGTAGTAGCCCTTCTGGTAACCAATTAGTAACCTACACGCAGAAACTATCAACCGACCTATTATAAACATGGAAACCAGGCGACAAGACAGTTAGACCATTTCGGCGCAGGTGCAATTCGGCGCCAGACAATTCGACCTGAATCGTCTCTGCCGAGCTATGTGAATATCCTGCCAATTTGTCATCCATTAATGGCAACGCTCAGTCAAAACAGGCGCTAGGATAGAAGACTAGTCTGCCTCTTTACCTTTCGATTACCTGGTACCCTCTGTTGAGCAGAGCGCCTACGACTAGACTAGAATAATAGAAACCGTTTGGAAGGAACTAATTCCTAGATGGGCCAATTAATTCTGAAATAGGAGAAAACCTCTGTAAATGTAACTATAGTCATGCACCAGAATCTGACCAGATGTTCAAAGTTTGAAACTGTAAAATCTAAGTGATATCCCAACATTACGAGTTACAGCTGCCTGTGAGCACATTCCTTGAGATATTTTGTGATACGTTCAGGTTAGGCCTACCGTGAACAAATGAGTGATTTATGTAAGGTTATGTCAGTTAATAACGGTTGAAACCAATACCATATAGGGTATCATAACTCACATGTACCTTCTGCAACTAAGCGCTTCAGTTATTGACTATGTTCAATGTTAAATGGTGAATTGATAAAACGTCTGAAACTTTCTAAATGTATTATAGTTATTAGGCGTAAGACAGTCACTCATCGAGATTGGTTTTTTTCTGTTCAGTTGTGTTGCCTAGTTGTTCTCTTTACCTAATGCCCGTCACAATTTGAGAGTGGGTTTGTCTCCCCATACCCATGTCACTTTCTTTCATCTTGTTTTCTGGTTGCAATAGAGCGATTTGATTTGAATTGGAAAAAAATCTTCGCATGTTCGGGTCTTAAACAGATCAGCCTAATTTCCCATATCCATATGATATATTTGTAAATAAACTCTATTTTGCCACATACTGTCTCAAATTCTATTAACTAATGCATTAATTTATTGCACATCTACGGCCTAAGCTACAGGTCCTGTAACTAAGATATGCCTTCACAAACTGCAAATGGTACAAGACTCTCAGTTAAAATTACTGCTTGTTTTGCATAGAGGATCGATTGAGTGATAACATTTGTAATTTATTTAGACTGTTTACATCAAGAAAAAAGCAGCAGACCTTCGTTTGAAAAAATCAGTGATTTACTGAACAGCGATGGCAAGAAAGAATGTAGGTCAATGATCATAATAATAATAATAATAATAATCCAGTTTTAATGTATACTTAAGAGAACTTACATAGAATGATATAAACGGATTGCATGCGTTAGGAAGTCTAGGTTTGTCAATTTATGCGTAAACTTTGCACCCATCTGTGTTTCAACATTACTGGCATTCATTCAAATGGGCCTAATTATCATATCGACCTCGTCAATTTATAGGCCTAGAAGCTAATTTGGCCAGTAACACAAGGGAGCAAAGAAAAAAATACTAGGATGGGCTGTGTTTATTTAAAATTTTATTGTTGGCTCAGTTCTAGTGTGCTACGCACCAGACTTCTCCAATAGTAGCCTAATCGTAATCTCGATATTTTCACAGCGTCCATAAAAGCGCAGTGGCGGGAACCAGCTTATTCACAGGCACTTGATCAAAACAAAATCTACAGACAGGGCGTCAAGATCGGAGAGTCAGGCAGGCAGGCAGGCAGGCAGACGTACGGGCGGCTAAAGTGGGTGATGTTTAAAGTTGAGATGGCGAGGGATGTGAGGCGAAGAGGAAAAATGAGGATCGGGTTTGTGAAAGAGCAATGGTTTCAGTTATGAAGGAAAGACCTGGGGGGAGATAGCGAGAGGTGTCACCAAATGTCACTCTGCCGTCCTTTCGAATTTTGCTTTCGTTTGACTCGGCGTGAATGAATTCTCAACGCTTCTTTGCGTTAAAGCAGTGGCACGAAGGAGAGCCTACTGCATGTTGAGAATGGCATGAGACTGACTTGAAGAAACACTTAACCGCGGATGTTAAGCTGGTTGTCCAGAAAAAGAGTGACTTGCCTAACTGAGAATTTTGACCAGCACGATTAAATTTCGAAATGAAATTGGTTAAACACAGAGTACTGATTTGTCTTGTTTTTGTTTTTATATGTCGTGATTTGTTTCTTATATACGCTTGTAAGTTGTAAGCCAGAGTCCGTTTTATGCAGCTGGTACATTATACTTGTTTATTATTACTAAGCTTTATTATTACATCCTTGTATAATTTTACATCTCTTACCTGTAACTTGGTGCGGTGTGTCACCATGATTGTCTTTGACATTAAACGAATATACATACATACAGTACCGTTGAAGTAGACCGTTGGAATAATATTATAAGAAATCGATTTGAATGTGCTTTCTTTAACCTGGGCTGTGTAGATCATATTCTGGGGAGTCCCAGCCTGCTGCTTACTTACTCACTGCCCTATTTAAGGCCTAATAATAATTATAAATGACTTCCCATGCAAATGCAGCGGGGTTAGCAGACTATTTGGCTATTCTAAAAGAACTGTTAGTAGACTAATTGGCTATTCTAGAAGGGCTGCGACGCGAAATATATTGGGAAATATTGAGTCAAACAAAATAGCACAAATAAATCCTTCTCCTGCTGCAGAAGAGCTTTATAAAATCAAATGCAAAGAATTATTCTGCATTATTTCAGTTAAATTTGGAGGCGAATATAAATCGTATTCGACCTTTGTTCGGATGATCAGAACAAAAGCATCGGAAGAGGAGAAGAAATCTATCCGTGGATTGACGATCTTAGACAAAGAATTGTTTGTTATCAGTGACGAGAGTTCTGAGGTTGAAGTCTACGATTCGATTAACTTAAATATCAGTCGTCGATGGAATCTGAAGGAATTAATTGCTCCAATGGACTTAGGATCCTGCAACAGAAATAAATGTCTTTACATATCCGATTGCAAAGGCTTCGGTGGTGAGTCCAATGAAATCTTGAGAGTTGATCCAAATGGAAAGTTAATAACAAATTGGTCAACAGAGGATGACGATGGATTACATCTGTCCGTAACAGATGAATCGAATGTCATCTTAGCTGTTTTTAAAAAGCATAAGTTAAATGAATATTCACCAGATGGACAATTGATCCGTGAAGTAAATTTATCGTTGACTGCAGGTATTCATCATCCATGGCATGCTATAAAACTGACCAGTGGTCATTTCGTGGTCAGTCATGGTTATGATGGTAACAACCTGCATAGAGTGTGTGAAGTGGATGGAGATGGAAAACTTAGGAAGTTTTTCGGTGGAAGACGTGGATCAACGACCGGACAGGAAGCGAATCGTCCTGGCTATCTGTTTGTTGATGGAAATGGATTCGTGATGGTCGCTGATCAGTTGAACGGTCGAGTTTTATTGTTGGATTCTGATTTGGAATTCAAGAGAGAGATCCTCTTCAAAGAAAAGCATGGATTGCGTCAGCCATGGAGGATTCTTCTGGATGAGTCGAATGGTCGACTGTTTGTGGCTGACAACGAATCGAATGATGATGGACGGATTCTCATTTTCAATGTTAAATAACATGCTGAAGATTATGACTTCTTACAAGCACTAGACGTCATTTATAAGAGCTGTTTCACAGTAACTGAAGAACTTAGCTATTGTTTGTATGTGCACTTGTTATAGCGCCCCTTCAAGCTCTCTCTACTCAGAGGCGCTCCCGAATGCAGAGCGGACACTGCATCGGAGTTTCACGCCGAAGCGCTGAGCAATTGCGAGTGAAGGACTTGCCCAAGGTCCCTACGCGGCGAGGTGGATTCGAACCTCGAACCTTCCGGCTTCAAGGCAACGACGCCACCACTACACCACCGCGCCCCACAAGCTATATACTTCGGCCATAATAGGTCTACTCGACATTCCATAGATTTCTATTTTAAATGTAAATGTATAATGCCTATCTATAGGCCTACCTAATTTTATCTAACACAGTGGTTCGTAGACTATGTTGAAGCTACATGACTAAAAACTTATATTTTAAATTATGTACACAATACCTAACACAAACATGGGCGGAGTTTGGTTTCCGTTCTTGGAGGGGCTAAAGCCTACTTCGGGGGGTGGAGGGTGGGGGGTGGGGGGGGGTAAAGCCCGGGAAAAGAAACCATTTACACGGCGAAAAAAATGAATCTGGCTCTTCTTGGGGGGGGCTTAGCCCCCCCCCTAGCCCCTGATAAACTCCACCCATGAACACAAATAAGTACATTGTACGTTTAGCCTATACTGAAGATATTGGAAGTTAGCCTACTAGCCTAGGCTACATTGTTGTCTGCTATGGTATTACGATCAAAACTGAATGAGTCTGAATACACGCTTGCATAAAATCATATGCGCAAGCACAAACACTCATCCTGTAGCCTATAAGCTTACGCTTCAGGTCTAAGTTGCTTCTAGACTGGAGCAAAGGGAAGTCTTGCTTCTCTGAGACTGAAGTCATGGCCATGTGGCTGAAACTAAACTCGTAGTTATATAGACCCTATTGTGTCTAAGCTTAAATGTATGCATAGGCCTGTATATTATGCATAGGCCTATTATACTTGTTTGCTGTGGGAAATATTGAGTAGGCTATTGATGTTTGGAGGTCCCTAGTCAATAGTCATGCGACAGCTCATAATATATAACATAAAACAGGCCTATAACATATTATATAATGTGCTTAATTTGGTGAACAGTTTGTTTCGTTTGCCTATTGGGTAATCCAGTAGAAACCAAATGAAAGGTCAATTTGGCACTTGTGTCGATTACGCAGAGTAGCCATAATATTTTAAAATCAACGATCGTATTCAGCAGAATGCAAACTACGGCTACATAATTTATTAGCCTACTATAAATACGAAAGCCCAAGCTCAATTACTCTAGCCTATATCCACTCTAAAAGGAATCATCAACCATGGTCGCTAGCTGCTTTCGGGAATGTTCGGCGGCTCTCGGAAACACAATTAGGCTAACTATTGGCACGCCCCTACTCTGGCCTAGCACTATGCAGAGAATGCAATTTGTTTCCTTTAACATTCTCTCAGAACACATACAGATGCAAAATTAAAGTTGACGTGGTCGTTTAATTTTATACAGGGCTGAAAGTGAGCCGGGTCGGTCCGGGTCTGCGACCCGGCATCGATTTTCGAGATCTGCTGTTGCCGGGTCTCAGCCGGATAGCTTGTTTGCCAAAAATCAGTTGCGAATGACTAAAAAAAGATCGTCATTCGCCAAAAACTAGGTTAAAACGGTAGGATTTTTTTAAATTTTCTGCAAATGACTAGCGTAGATGCTTATGCCAATGAATACATCGCAGATATGTTAAACATGCCGCCGACCCGTGATGAGGTTATGTGCATCATAACCTTACTGGGCGGCCCGCCGGCTTCCTGGGAGGGGCTACGCCGGTAGTCCTGTACAACTACATTAGGAAATGGGGTTTTAAATTAGCAGCACTCATAGGCGGAGACTTAGGGGGCCAGAGGGCGGATCCCGAAATTTGCGGTTGGTGATAGAGATGCTGATATTACCAATATTTCAGAAATATCATTAGACTAAAAAAAATTCTGGAATGCTATCCACCGTTTATCCATAATGAGCAATTTTGTTACGACGACAGCAAAAAATTCTACCTGTGCAGTGTGGAAATTCAAAAATTTATAGGTCTGCGACGTGGTGACGGTGGTGGAGACAATCATTGAACACTTAAGTCATTAAATTTTCGTTCAGCAATGAAATAATTATGAGAAATTTGTTGAGATGACCGCTTTAATTATGCCACAGCAGTGTTGATAATTATGCAAAAACATTTTTAAAATGCAATTGGTTCACTTTTGAAGTCATAAACCGAGACTTTCGGCACTGAAATGATGAGCCGTTTCGTTAAAATGGCAGCCTGAAATGCAACTATAATGCAATGTGGAAATTCATAAAATTTGACCACTGGATATTTGTTGAACTCTTAAATCAAATCTTTCAACACCAAACCCATCCCTCTCTTAGTAATCGCAATCGATCGTAACCGTCATCTCCAAACTTCTAAAGCGCTATTCAAAAGCCAAACGCGGGGGCACCAGATTATTCACGAGCGCTGCGTCGAGTCAAAAGAGTTGTCCGTAAGAGTAGTCCGAAGGTGGTCCGGGTCGAGTTACCAAAGGATCAGAGGGGCGGGACAGCAACTAATGCGAGTGTCGTCTGGACTGGGAATTGGAGGGTGGAGGATCAGATGAGACATAGTAAGAGTTTTTGAAAAGGCGTGACTTCATTTTCGAATTAAAAGTCCAAGGTGTGATGGATAGAGGAGCCTGAGGAAGGTGATGGTGTGTGATCAGTAATGATCGATGGTGGAGGAACTGAAAAAGATCGGAACTCAGGAGACAGATCATTCCAAATGCGCACGTGGTGCTGTGCTGTATATGGCTCGGTTGGAGAACTTCAGATGGCGTAATTGTGACCGGCGGCCGAGAAAGAAAGACAGGCCGATAATCGGGTAGAGCTGATTAGCTTGATGGTGAACAGTTCGCGAAGATATCTGGACTGGGAGTTAAGTTAAGTTAAGTAAGGAGTTGTAGGTTAAGGAGAGAACTTTGATGTAGATTCGCTCTGAGATTTTCAACCAGACTGAAATGATTTGAGGCTAGTGCTAGTGGCTCAACACTAAGCAATGGTTGCAAAATACACAAAGTATAGACTAAGCCTTCATAGAATTAGCCTTTAAAAAATTAGAATTCAAATTACACACTTTGGGTGGGTTGAGCTGGTAAAACCCATAAAGGGTTTTTCTATACCCATATGACAGCTGTAAACTTAGAAACTTGTTATAGGCCTAAACTTGTAACTTTTGTGATCATGGTTTGTGATCATGGTAAAGACGTACGAAACCCATTTCTTTTGCAATATGAAACTTTGAATTTGTTATCCTGATAATCTGTACTCTGCAAAAAGACTTCTTCTTGAAGTTTTCATGACTTCATCGTTCATAAAATAGCTGGAAAATAAGAGCCTAAAATGGACTCTAGTTGAGGTCAACACAGCTAAAAATGCGTTGGTCGCTGGGGCTCCGCCCCAGACCCCGCTGGGGGAGCTTACGATGCTCCCCCAGACCCCCTAGTCAATTTGGGCATCGTGCCTTCGGCACTCGCAGCTACGCGCCTTCGGCGCTTTCCGGCTAAAAGTCAGACCCGGCAACTTTTCCAAACCACTTTCAGCCCTGATTTTATATAGACCAAGAAGTTTAGTTACTGAAATGTATCCGTAATCAAGCTGAAGTTGAGGTTAAGAAATTCACGAGACAGTTCCAATAGTTCTCTAGTCGATTGGTTACCGTGACTCAGAATCATCGAACAGAGAGAGATGCACACGAACTGCAGGAAATGTTTCTAAATGCTTTCGATTTATTTGTGCCAACCCTGCGATCAGCGGCGCCCGCAGGATTTTTTTCTTGTACGCACAGCCAAGGCGGATACAGAAATTTTCAAAAGGGGGACCAAAAATTTTTTTGTCTTCTTGGTGGGACATGGGAAAAATTTCGTCTTATTCGTCGCCAAAAAGTTGACGACCTTTCCAACTCATCCGCCAAAAAAGTTGACGACCTTTTTTTTTAGTCATCAGTCAAATTTTTCTGGAAAAAAGATGCTCTTACCATTTCACAGCTGTACGCACTTGCGGTCATTCGTCCAATTTTTCATGAAAAAGATACTCTTAGCATTTCACAGCTGTACGCACTTGCGTAAGTGCGTACGCCTGTGGGCGCCGCTGCCTGCGATCAGTTTCTTGGTTCAATGTAAATATTATGAATATTATGCACATTCAAACAGTTCGCTTATAGACTAACTAGCTGGGGTACCCGGCGTTGCCCAGGATAAAATGTATATACTCCTTAGCCGCTACTGAAAAACAATTTAAATGCGGCGTCAATATAGCGCATACATTAACACAGCGAAATTTAAAGTGAATAATGGGGTACTCGGTGTTGCACGGAAATTTAGATTTTTCGTCCCCAAACCCAGATCCACACGTCCCTGCGGGGCGGCTTCGCCGCCCATTTGGGATGGTAATTTTATGCCCCTAGCTCTGCTTGGAAGGTCTTCCGCGGTCCACACGTCCCTGCGGGGCGGCTTCGCCGCCCATTTGGGGTTTATAAATGGTAATTTTACTCGTTAAGCTCATGTGACATTGGGCGCCGCTCCTCTTAGCTAGTAGGCCTATATATACTCCTGGCATATTTTCCCAGGCTTGTTGCACTGAGAGCGTGAGAGCGCTTGAGTTTTGGCCAACGTCAAAATGACGTCAGAAGCAACGTGCATTAATTTGTTATTGCAAAAGATTACAAATGGCGTCGTATAGTTCAGCTATAGCATAATTAACATGGCGAAATTTAAAATGTCTATATTTTGAAAGTTCAAGTGTCTAAAGAGCTGAAAATAGCGCGACTGAGTAAGTTGAGTGAAAGTCTATTTATGTACATTGTTTCAGGTCAATAGTTGCAAAAGTGTGAGCGTGCATAACTGACAAACATGCGTACATCCTTTCTTATAGATATAGATTATAGCCTACAGCATGGTTTTCGATGCTTGGTAATAGTCAGTAATTCGGTCAATCTCAGATTACTCAGAAGACAGTTATACTCTAGGGCTTATAGGCTATTAATGAAAATATTTTCAATATAGGCCCAGGTCGTTCTCGATATTTAAATAGATTCAGGGTGAGAATTGCCAGGGGGTTTGGGGTTTCAACCCCAGTCTTTCCTAGAGCCCCATTGTAGTCTGTTTTTCATACCCAGATTCCAAGTGGATAATGGCCCAACCCCAGTTATAATTATTTTTCCACAATTCTCACACTGAAAAGATTAATAGGCCTACTAGCCTAGGCCTATATTTGTTAGATATGACCGATATTTATAAGTGTTTTAGTGTGCGGCTGATAGTTGTCTCAAACAATTCCATCAAGAAAACTACGTTTCTTTTTAAAATGGGATTCAGAATTTTACTGTCTAACTGAAGAACAATGAATATTAGGGTATACTGTACAGAAAGGATTATCTTTGGCATGTATTAATTTGGTGCTCCTATGCATATAATAGTGTCTGGTATAGACATTTTGTTTCTGACATGCTGCTTAATTTTGCCGCCATGGCCCTGAAGTTATTCGAGTATTCCGTACAATTGAGCATTGCATTAACACTGCTGAAATTTGACTATTTTCTTACCTGAAGTAGTAAAATTTAGGCTTAAAATAGGAATATTGTGAGCCACATTTTATGGCACAGCATGTGAATTTCCTTGGCAATTCCGACATCCATGAGTCACAGGCAAGGGGCCGTCCATAAATGACGTTTAGGGAGATCACCTTTGACCCCTCGTCACACTTAAAACAAAAGTCACATGATATCTAGCAATGGACAGCCACAAATCGTCATAGATGTGTGACCACTGACTCTCTCCCCTTCCAGTTACGTGGCATTATTTATGGACGGTTCCCAATGCATCATATATAAAAAAATTGGTATATCTGCATTTGACAAGGTAGTGCGGTAATGTGTGTGAGGTGAGGTGGAAAGTTTATATATAGCATAGAATTTCAGTCATTTTGCCATCTACCTACCAACAGTTTTTAAAATTGGTGGAAATTTGACGACGTTCTAACAGAAACAATTTTGTATAGGTTTTTTGAGACACGGTGTATACTTTACACAGTCCTTGAGATTTATAATAATTCTTGTTGTTCTCTTTCCTTTCTCTTTCTTTTCTGTCAATAGTTCTCCATAACCATAGTTCTCGTGTTTGCACGATATATGTATTTTTGCCATGGTTTGCAGCTGCAAAATTAGACGAAACTTACAGGGCTCGGCGGCAAAGTTAGATGCAATAAATTTGATGCAATTTTTCTTCAGTTCTTTCATCTAGGACTTGGAGCAACGTTTTAAGTTATGCCAAAGTTCATTTTAAACGAAAACAATTTTCTTGCTATACCCTAATGAATATGTCACTTCTTGCTATACCCTAATGAATATGTCACTTCGTAGAAACTGAAGAACAGATCTTTATACACATTATACATGTATCTCTTAAATAGAGATAGCCTAATTATATTTTATGCCCGTAAATTTTAATAACTGTCTAATTGGAGCACAGGTAGCATAAGTGTTGTTTCTGAGAATCTTAAGAACTAGTGCATATAGGCTACATGTAGATAAATAGATTTTGTAGCCCACACTCATGTATGTAGGGGAGAGTGCTCCAAGACGGCCATGCTAAGGAAAATTGGGCTTTTCTTCGGTATGGATTCCAAGAGAAGAACATGTTTGACCCCAATGCAAAGAGTGATCATTAATGAAGCAATGACAGCAACTATAGAACTTAATTCAATAAAATCAATTGTGTAAATTAAAAAAGGTAGACACCTCCAAACTGGGCGTCTTAGAAACCCTATACTACAAGATGCCCATAGGATGGGCAATGGGCATCTTGGAGCAATGAAAATTGACTAAAACAAGTGGCACTGCAATCATGCATTTTAGACTAAAGCAATAAACTGCATGAGTGAAAACAAATTGAATGAAAACTAAAAGATACTAAAGATACAAAGCAATTCAAAACACGAGCAGCAAAAATCCAATCTCATGTTGTAAGTCATTATTGTCATTTTCACTTTAACCACAGACTAGGGACAAAAATCACACACGAATTCTTTGGATGTCTCTTCGTCTGTACATTCTTCATGATACCAACCTTTACACTTCCTGCATTCTTTCCATTTCACTGAAGTTTTGCACAAGGGTGAAATAGATTCAATAAACACTGATAATTTTGCATATGAGCCACAATTTTTATGAGTAGAAGGTGGTGGGCACCGATATTTGGCCATTTGCTCATAGTATCAAAGACGCTCATGGGCGTCTTGTAATCTCTAGGCTTCCTATACATTCAAGACGCTCATGGGCTTCTTGTAAACTCTATGCTACCCATGTATTCAAGATGGCCATGGGCTTCTTGTAATTTTCGAGTCCTTCTCTACTGACGCCAATTTATTTAACGACGTCAATGTTTAAGATTTAGGTAAAACCACTAAAACAATTGCAAATGCACACAGAATAAACGTTGAAATGCGCGAATTTGTACTGCATAAGGCTAAAGAGAAAATAAGGAAGATTCGTAAAAGTGCACTTACTCAAAAGTGGTGAAAATTTAGAAAATTGATTTATCGCGTCAATATCTCGAATACTGAAAAATTATTGTTACGGAAGGTTCACAAGATGTCACTGCATGCAATGAGACAACTAAAACACGAATATGTATCTTTTCAACCGTTTTAAAGGGGGTGGGCATCTTACTCGCCCTGGGCGTCTTGTAGCACTCTCCCCTAACCCTATAATTAAATATTTTATTGCCATTGAAGTTTTTATGGCTGCTTGACCAAAGCGAAGGAAGTGTCGACTTTCAATATTATCATATTAATCTGTTAACTACCCTATAAAACTATAAAAAGCGTTGCACATTTGTTTAAATTTTATCGTCTATAAAATTCGAATGCACATAGTCTACGCGTAGTTATAAGTACTAAGTAACCTATTAAAATGTTTGGTAAACGTGCAATTCAGCGGACAATTCTTGGCAGCAAAAATTCGTGATAGGACTTACACTTTTAGGTTAACTTTTCCTAGCCTACCCAGTACCCATCTCCATCACCCAAAATATATTAGGCCTTCTGTCCAATCTAATAATAATCTGATACCTGACGAGTAGGCGCAAAAACTATGGGCCTGTTTAGGTGTGAAAATTAGCCTACATGTAGATCTACATTGATCTAAATGAGATGCCTGCATTGCCTAATAAGTTGATAATTAACTGCATTCAACTACTACTTTCAGTTTCTTAATTTTAGTATTGAATTAACTTTGGACGATCAGACAACATTTGTTTGGCGCCAAATAATTATTTTATAGCAATTATAAATTAAAGTTTGATCCCCGCAAGCGTCTTTTAGGAGTGCAAGATTTTTGTATGCACTCCGAATTGTCCGGATCTGAATTGTCCGTCTGCCAATTGTCCGTCTCCGAATTGTCCGTCTCCGAATTGTCCGTCTCCGAATTGTCCGTCTCCGAATTGCCCGTCTCCGAATTGTCCGTCTCCGAATTGTCCAGCTCCAAATTGTCCGGCTTCAAATTGTCCAGTTACCTATGTAGCCTAGTTACTCTAGCCCCTTTACATAGCAAACAGTAGAGGCATAATGCGAAGTCGAAGTCCAACAATTATTACTGATCGTTGATGGTTCAGTGTGACCTTTTTTTACTGTTGCATAGTGGTTGAGCAAATAGACTGAGAGTAAAGTGGTATAATATTTTAAATTTACTGAATGTTAAGCCTGTGTAAGAGATGCTCCTCGCAAAGACCTATCACACACTCAATAAGCCTATACTTACTTAATAGGCCTATACTTAAAATTTACGGGGAAATTATTACGCTCTTAAAGCGGTTCAAGCAAAGCACACGCAAGTGTTGTTCAGCTATCACACAGACTTCTGTACGTAGCCTATGCACTCTGTAGGTTGACATTCCACTGCCAGAAAGGTAACTAATGAACAGGCGAAATATTACAGGTGAGTGAATAGGCCTAAATTGAATCTGTGTAATCTTAGGATTTAGGTGTGTACGCTGCCATATATCGCGAACATGTCATAGAAACGTTTGGCATCAGCCGCCGCATCATTCGGTTTATTTTTGAATATATTGAATTGCACGGCAAACTCGACAAACTCAGCAAAAGAATGAAGAATAACGGAGGGGGGGACACTGGCCATGCAGCTTAAGCTTCGTATACCTATTTAGTCAAGGCCTAGGCTACTTGTACAAGACTGTAACGATGTATGCACTTAATATATGAATAATTATTTATGCATACTCTCACTATAATTTTATGCTATTATAAGCCTAAATTAGCTCAACGAGTTTTTTGTTCCTGCAACAAACTTGAAAAAATCTATGTGAACTCTAGTTTCTCAATAGTAGCCTACATGTAGGTCTAAAAAAATTGTTCACAACAATTCGGCGAAACAAAGAATAAAGATCGATAGCAATTGACGGTCTTTGCTGGTTTCTTTGACATTGCGTTTCTGATTAAATTTTAGGTCCAGCCTAAATACAAAATAACGCCTCAGACAGTTTCTTCACATTTTATTCCATTTCATGATTGTCTTTAGATAAATGGCATTTATGATTATTAGCCTATCATATGACTTAAATTCTCTAACTAAATCTCTTTAACAGTTGC
Organism: Lumbricus terrestris; assembly: GCA_949752735.1. Taxonomy (NCBI): domain Eukaryota; kingdom Metazoa; phylum Annelida; class Clitellata; order Crassiclitellata; family Lumbricidae; genus Lumbricus; species Lumbricus terrestris. The sequence goes on along the minus strand of OX457037.1, from coordinate 68,418,903 downwards.
GTTCAGTCAGTCTCGATGGAGAGGGTATGCAGTCATTTTAATTATAATCTGAACTGAGCATTTTGAGATCAATCCAATCTCCTGTGGTTCTTTCTCTCTGTTATGATAGAATCTCACACCCGATTTGATCACAAGAGTGACCACGATTATAGCCTACACTAGGAGTTAATGGAAACCTGCGATTTATGACACAAAGCGTTGACCGGTGAGGGATATCAGAATAATTCTTGCACTATTGTTTGCAAATGGCCAACGACGTGACCGTATGAAAGACAAGTGCAGCCCCGCCACAAGACAATGTGCATAGGCCCTGGACGTGCCCCTATGACATGGGGGAGGCTCTTCCAGATAATCTCTTTCTCATTCATGACAACCTAAAAGAAAGTTAGTAGTCTACTTTTGTTTTTATTGTTTTGCTTAGGTGCTGCAACTGGTCATGGCTTTTGGTACCACAAATGATGTGAACTTTGCGAAATTTGACTTTGATAGTGCGGCAATTACCAGCAACTACATAGACAGAGGAGCCTTTGGTGAAGTCTATGGACCTTTCACGTGGAACAGTAGAAAGTGTGCTTTTAAGAGAATCTGGATCCCTTCTGGCACACCTGGTAACGAGATCAAAAAGCAACTTGAGGATAAAAAATCGATCTGGACATCAGTGAAGCACAAACACCTGATAGAAATCTACAATGTCATTTTGCGGTCAAAGGCATTATACATAGTCATGGAGTATGCCAGTGGTGGTTCATTAAGAAATCTGTTAGATAAATCTGATGGCACGGTTCATTCCCAAATAGATGTGTCAAATTGGGCGACACAGATAGCCGAGGGTATGCTGTACCTACACGAAAAGAATATCGTTCACAGGGATTTGAAATCCAACAACAGTGAGTTTTACTTTTATTTTTCAAACTTTTAGCGAAATATTGCCCTTTTGTCACGGAAACTGAAAATTTCACAGACACACTATAATACTTATGATTTGGTATTTGATCAGTTTTTATGTAAGACGTTTGAATATTTTAAATTTCTAAGAAAATAACATTCGTAAGCTTACTGCAAGGCATTGTTAAATTCACTGCACCTCTTTGATGGAATTTTAAGGTAATTTGTCATTCGATTTTTTCGGATCTTCTCTCTAATCTCAAGATTGTCATGACTTGTCTGACGGTAATCTGCAATCTCTCGCTTAAGCCATTGCTTGGGTTTTAGCGTTGGTGGCACACAAGTTGAATTGACGAAAAATTGATTGCTTAATAGAAATTGGATCGATGAAAATAATTTTCACCTAAACAAACGTGGTATCGACGAAGAATTCTTGCTAGAATTCCAGCTGGCTTGATGAAAAACTATTGTTATTCCAATAGAGATTGGATTGATAAAATTAGCTGTTGTTGCTGAAATAGAATCTGTACTGATTAAACGAGTTCTTTCCGAAACGAAAGCTAGATTGATGAAAAGGATTTATGCCAAAGTAGCAGTCGGATTGATGAAAAATAATTAGGCCTCTATGCTGCGCCTGGCGAATGATTTAGTATATATGATAGGCCTACGCTATGGCGATAGATTACCTTGACCAAAGGCCAGAGGTACAAAGAGATCGGTGATAGCAAGTTGGTTAGGTCTACATTTATCGTTCTTTCTGGTCGCCGCCTCTTCGCTCTGTCGCCTCTGCAACTGACGCGGATGTCGCTTATAGGTATGATGGAACCACGGTGTCAATCACCATGGCGCCTCAGACGAAGCTGCTACCCCTTATCCCCTATACCATGACCATTAGGTTTCTTGAAGGACCGAGGTAAACATGATCCCAAGGGACTTCAGCACTATCCATAAACGCAAATTTGTCTGGAATGGACCCTATTCGCCAAGGTCTCATCCGGTCTCTTGCCATCAGCCCTTAAAAGGCCGACAGGTTCCTTAGTGGAAGGGAAGCCAGCCCGGGTCAAATCGCGGAAGATTATGTTGTTCAAGGTCACATACATGTCTGGAAGAACGACTTGGACCCAGAGGGCAGGAGAGCCGCGCAGTCTGCTATCTTCTGTATAACTTTCTTCTTCGTGTCGTCTTATTAATTTTTTACTGCTACTACAACTACAACAACAACAACAACAACAACAACTACTACTGGTACTACTACTACTACTACTACTACTACTACTACTACTACTACTACTACTACTACTACTACTACTACTACTACTACTACTACTACTACTACTACTACTACTACTACTGCTACTACTGCTACTACTACTCTCGCTATTACTAGAATTTTTATTCTAATTATCAGAATTTTTATTCTAATTATTAGAATTTTTATTCTAATTATTAGAATTTTATTCTAATTATTACTTGTAGTAGTATTATTATTAACATTACATTCATTACTACTATTATTCTGATGTATATCGTGTTCATGTGAGCAGTTATGTTGATGGATTCATTTAATAATGAGAATACTCGTAAAGAAATGACACTGAAGATAACAGACTTTGATGATGTGAAAGAACACACGCATACGACCACGATGTCATTCAGAGGAACAGTTGCCTACACAGCTCCGGAAGTTCTCAGAACAGAAAGGTTCTCCAAAGCCAGTGATGTTTGGAGGTAGGCCTAATTGTGAAGCCATTTTTCTTCCACATATTGGCTTAAAATCAAAGAAAATCATGTTTGAAAACTCTATTCATGTTTAATTAATAATTCTACAACCTAATTAATTGATTTCATTATAGAACAAGAATACGGACAGTAGGCTATCAACAGGTTTCGAAGTATGTGAACTTTTAAAAGTGCAATGTTTTAATGATGAATTTTTGATCCGACTTATAATTTATGAAAGTAGGGCATATTTTGCAATTTTTTTCATCATAGTTTTCGCTTTCATAAGTCCATTTCTTGTTATTATAATTCAATTGTGATTAGACTCAATGACATTGCTGCCTCCGAGGTATCGTTATCGATACTTCCAGACATGGGCGCCCGCGCATAGGTGCAAGGGGGCACTTGCCCCACCTGGAAAATTGGCACCTATGTTTTTACCTACTACTTTTGGGGTTTTAACAAATTTCTTTGCGTGAATGCATCAAGGATACGAATGATACAGGCAGTGAAAGTCAGAAATGTACGTTCAGAGATCTCTATAGAAATATAAATGCTCTTATAATTATTTTCTGTCTTACATGTTCAAGCTCTTTCTAAAAACTGTAACAATTACCATTGGCTTTCAACCCCCTGCGGGCGCCCATGTAAACAGCAGGTTTATCGATTATGACCTGTTTGGGTGGAATCTATCTGTAGTGCAAATAATCACAACCAGTGGCGTAGCAATAGGGCGTGCAACCTGTGCAGTGCACGAGGGCCCCCGGCTGTCAAGGGCCCCCGGGGTCCGAGTCAATTTTTTACTTTAAGGGTATTCAGAATGTATTAAAACCTACATCTACAGCGTACACACCCTGTAATTTTTTGTGTTTCAGCCGGAATGTCCGTGATTAGGCTACCTTATTACAAATATCTTCACTCCTTGCAGTGTTTGGCCGGAAGTAGTTGTACTTGGCCTACTGGCGTATAAACATAATTATTGTGTCATGGTCTACGCAGACGCGTTTAAAATTTATTATCTTTGTAGTAAAATGTGAAATTTATAAAAGATAACTGCATAGCCTATTTACTTGGAAATTGTGTATTTTTTAACTCTCGTACAGCACTCTTTCTGTCCCACCAAGTTATGCCTAAGTCTTATTTAAGTGTCGCTGCTAAGCGACAAGCACGAGAAGAACGGGTAAAGAAGACCGCCAAAATGCAAAAAAATCCGCATTTATGATGCCTGCGGAGGGCGAGCTTGCACCGATGACTACATCAGACATGGGGGCAGAATCGAATTCCAGTTTGATCAGTGCAAAGATGCTGGGGGCAGAATCGAATTCAAGTTTGATCAGTGCAGAGATGGTGGTTGACATGGATATTGACACTGAGCCGAGTAGGCTTCGAACTTCAGAGGCTACTGTAGCAGTTACATCACCAATGGATTCAGGCTTGACACCTCAAAAGTGGTGGATATTTTTGCACAAGAGAAGGCGCGCAAACGAGCATTTTAGCATTTCGGATTTAGACCCCGTAGTAGGTTAGCCGTAGACTTGATTGAGTCATTTCACACTTGCCAAATTCGTTACATTTTTTCGCTCTTTTAATCAACAAACGGTTACAAACCCAACAGCTTGTAGAATTTAAGTAGGGCCTATGGGTGATTGATGATTAATGCTTCAGGAGATGAAGCAATTTTTGTGATTACTTTTGTATGGTTTTCTAGTTCAATTTTTCTCTGCTGATATGGAGAAGAATATGTTTTCATTAGATAAATTTGTTAAAATAATAAAAATGTGGCTAGTTTATTTTCATTTAACTATGGTGTTAAATATGCAACTTTCGTAAAGGAGCCAGGCGTTTTTCACAGCTTTGTTGTTTGGAATCGAATGGGGTTTCAAGTATTTAAGGGCCCACCACCTAATCCCTGCACAGGGGCCACCCAAGACCTTGCTACGCCACTGATCACAACCACAAAAAAACTAATGCAAAAATTTCAAAATTTCTCAAAGTGCACTGAAATTGCGTCAGGGAGATCTGCTTATTCACCAGCATTGTAATTATGCAAACCAGGTCTGCTATGAGCCAGGTTCCATTTTGTCCATTTTGCGAGCTGCCAGTACAGAATCCAGGAAGGCCAAACTGTAGATTAACTTGGATAAGGGTCTGTGATTATCGCACCTCGGGATTTACACCCAAAACTGACAAAGAAATCTGTTCAAAAGAATTGATATCCACACTCATCTGATCCTCGGATCCTCCACCTTCTTAAACGACACCCGCATTAACAGCTACTCTGGCTCTCTGACTACCAGACTCGGACCTCTTTCTGACTACTCTTTGGAATAGGTTTCTGACTAGATGCATCACAAGTGAAAAAGCTGGTGCCCTGCGATTGGCTTTCGAGTGGCACTTTAGAAGCAGCTAAAGGAGCACTTGCTCCTTGAAAACTGACACCTATTTTCGTTAATTTACTCATTCGTTCATTCTATGGACTTATATAGCGCACCTTTAAGGAACTACTTTTTGACATCTACTTTTTGATTTTTAACAAATTTCTAAGGAAACTATTCGTATTAAAAATTATGCACAAAATGAGACTGAGAAATCTGCATAAGAAACCTCTTTGAAATATACCCGTATTCTTAATTTTCAGCATTGCATTTTTCAAGCTCCTGCTACTAAAAAATTTAACCGTGACTATCGTAAATTTTTGGCCCCCCTGCAAAAATTTCTGCGGGCGCCCATGCTTCCAGATGTGTATTTGAATCATAAATTTATAAAATTACGTGGGCCTAACTACGCCAGTTCATTGGCTATTACCAAAAAATCCAGAAGCATTAAGGTGAATGAATAATAATTATATAATCTCTACCTCCTCTTGTTACAGCAATTCCTCGGTGCTGTATTTCAGTTATGATATTCAATGTGCTATCCATAATTATCTTTTATACTGTAAAAAATACCAACTGCGCTTCAAAGCACACCAACTGCTAAATAACACTGCCGAAACGCACACTGGAGAGCACATATTCGGTAGATTATCATTCTAGACCTCGTATTTTATAATGAACTTTGCAGGAGGTAGGCCAATGTTCTTTGCTCCAAAACACTGCATAAGTCCAGCAGCACTACACGTGGCTGCTACACCATAGAAATGTACAGGTAGGTGCATACGACTTACAAAACTGTTTGCCGATAGAGAATAATAGGTAAGCTATACCTTATGATGTGTTTTAGTTATGGCGTGGTGGTGTGGGAGATGTTGACCGGAGAACTTCCATATGGAGATGATGCAGATGGATCAATAATGCTAAAAGCTGTGACTGGTCAGCTAACGCTGACTGTTCCTGTATCTATACCTAAAGGGTACAGAGAATTACTTTCTGGTAAGGGGACACTGAAACGTTATGACTTCTGCATGTGTTACTAAACCTGTCAACTCTTTTTGCACCCCGCAATTTTCTTGATGACGCATAGCCTACTATATATAAAAGGCCAACGCATTAATAAATTTTGCGTACTTGCGCTATTTAGTTAGCTTTAGGCCTACTCTAAAGAGTTCCACATATTCTCATGATTATCTGTTGCTGTGTTAAATGAAGCCGGTAGTCTCTGTAGTCTCCTTAAAGTAATTTACTATACCCAGCCTATATCCTGGAACTATAATTTAGCATACTGTCAACAGTTGGGATCCAACGTTTCTCCTGAAAAGCAGACAGTAATATTCTGGCTACTCAAAATGTACTGGGGAGCAAGAGGAGGCGTGCTGTAGCTAAATTGCCAATGGATTGAAACGAGTAAATTCATGACTCTCTTAGCCAACCATAATGTTTCGAAGTAATTTATCCATTGTTTTACATCCATTTGTTATGATTATCGTTATTATTTTCATCTATTAATTCACCTATGGTAGGACTAATCCGCGGGTAAAAGTTTTGCCAAGCATAAAACATTCTTCGAGAAAATGAGGTCTAGTCTCTGGTTTCACAAGCATTCGGGAATGTAGGCTGTTAGAACAGAAAATTAGGTTCAGCAGACTCGGTGGTGGTGGTGGTGGTGGTGGTGGTGGTGGTGGTGATGGTTGTGGTGGTGGTGGAAATGGCTATGATGGGAGTAGTCATTCTTTTCACAGCAATATAATTTATCACGTCAAATACTTCTGTGTAACTAGAGTGTTTCTGCCAATGACGATTTTCAATGTTCAATGATTTACCACATAATGCTTGTATGTAGGCGTATGTATATTTGTATGATTGTATGTGCACTTGTTATAGCGTTCCTTTGAGCTCTCTACTCAGAGGCGCTCCCAACTACAGCGCGAACACTGCATCGGAGTTTCACGCCAACGCGCTGATCAATTGCGAGTGAAGGACTTGCCCAAGGTCCCTACGCGGCGACTTGAGGTGGATTCGAACCTGCAACTCTACAGCTGCGCAGCAGCGAAAATACCCACTACACCACCCACCCATATATATACTGTTTCCGGATAAAAAGTAGCCCCCACAAAAAAGTGTAATAACTCGGTCAAAACTCTTTGGATTTGTCTGAAATTTTAAACACAACAACAGTGACCATATTCACACGAGATCCTAAAGCCGATTAGACATATTCGCGAGTTTGTCAAATTTATGAGCGTTTAAAATGCAGCAGCAAAAAATTGAACTTTCCAACATGGAAAACCTGAAAAGAAGTGAAATTCAGCTATATCCGGTGTTCAAAATGTCCTCCTTGTTCACGGACACACGAACGCAGACGTAGACGCTACTGTTTGATGGTCCGGTCGATGATCACTTGGTCAAACATCTGCCACTCTTCAATCAGACGCCCCCTACGGTTATCAATGTCATGAATACGCGTGAACGAAAAACGCGCCCCTCCAGTAAATGTACCTGGTACTCCGGATCGAGGTCTGGACTGCTGGGCGGCCACAGCTGCGGGTATGAAGTCGAGTGTCTCCCGGGACAACTACTACACTACTACGTCTACGGTCGTGTGTTCGTGAACAAGAAAGACATTTTGAGCACCATATATAGCTGAATTCCACTTCTTTTCAAGTTTTCCTTGTTGGAAAGTTCAATTTTTTGGTGCTGCATTTTAAACTCTCATAAATTTGACAAACTCACGAATATTTCTAATCCTAAGAGTTTTGACCGAGTTATTACACTTTTTGTGGGGGCTACTTTTTTATCCGGACACAGTGTACATGTATAATGTATATATCACTTAATATTAAATAATTATCGGTTTTGTCATACACACATAAGAGAAACACCACACACTAAAAATGGCACAGAATTCCCTTTCCAAGGTTAAGTATGTTTCTTTGCATACTGAGTCTATTGGATGATCTTTCTTTGATATAATGTTATGTAGACTGTTTGCACAATGATAAAAACGGTAGACCTTCGTTTGAAAACGTCATTGATAAGCTGATCAGGATTGCCAAAGAAGGAGGTAAATTGGTGATCTTAATAATAAAGTTTTAGAAATGCTAAAGAGAGCTTACAAGTAAATGCACTGACTGTATCTTGGTAGCTCTATGTTTAATAATTTTCGTGTAAATTTGTCATCAACGTTTCGCTCGTTTCTGGCATTCATTTCGATCGGTTACTTTTTGCTGCAATGGATGAGCCTTTTGACTTGATTTTTTATGAACCTTCTCCAATATTATCGCTATAGCATTAATTGGGGTTAACTGTTTAAAGTTGATAATATTGTATTATCCACTATAGATTTGTGTTGAACTATTTTAGACTGCAACGGCGCTACATTCATTTTCCGTCAATGATCTTTATTAAAGACTAGCTGGGGAACCCGGCGTTGCCCGGGAAATTTAGGAGGCGACCCGCTCCCGGCCACAACAACACTTCACCCCATCCCACCCTACCACACCCCACCACACTCCGACCTCCACCCGTGAAATTTGGGTTCTCGGAAAAATTCCTCCAACCCCACCCCAATCCCCACACCCTTCCACACCCTCTCCCACCCCACTCCACCCCACTCCCCACCCACCACACCCCTTCCTCACCCCACTCCATCCACACTCCCCACCCCTCCCCACCCCACCAGCGGCCCCACTCCACCCGCCACCCACCTACCCTCCCCAAACCCCACCCACACCTAACACCCCACTCCCCCACACCCCACATATCCCACCCCATCCCCCATCCCACTCCCACTCCCCACACCCCACCCCTCCCCACCCAGCTTCACCCCACCCCACCCCCACCCGCCACCCTCGATCCCACAACACTACACTCCGACCTCCACAGGTACGCAACCCGAGAAATCTGTGTATTCGAAACATTCCCCCCCACAACCATCTCCACTTCACCCCACTCCATTTCACACCACCCACCACACCACACTCCGACCTCGACCGGTACGCCACCCGTGAAAGTTCGGTTTTCGGGAAAATTTTCTCCCCCACCGCCCGATGGCCCCATCACCCCCACCCTTGCCCCACCCGGCTCCTGCGGACCGAGGTATGGGCTGAGTAGAGGCGAGGTGGCCCGCGTAAAAGTCTGTGTAGCTGTGAAACTATGGCAAGGCAATGCGGTAGCATTGAAATTTTTAGCGAAAATTAGGGGTTTCGCAACCCATCGTGAACCCCATGGTGGTAGAGATTCGCCAACCACTCCACGGGTGGATCTGATGGCCCTCTGTCTAGGTACAAAGTTTCAGAGGAATTGCTTTAAAAAGCGGCAAAAATTTGGGGGTTTCACCACCACCCTGGTGGTAGGGAATCGCCAACCCCTCGATGGGGTGTCTCATGCCGAGACCTACACAGTAGTGAAGGTTTGGAGTGAAAAATTCAAAACTGTGGAAATGCATCCCGGTCAAACAGACACACACAGACAGACAGACAGACAGACAGACAGACAGACAGACAGACAGACAGAATCTTCTCTTTATTTATATAGATGTGTTCGAAACACATAGCTCGGTCTTCTTCTGTCTGTGGTGACTTACTCAATAATTATGACAGTGACTCTCTATTGCTGGCTCTCTATCCCTTCCGTCCATCGCCGCCTTCCTCTTTGTTAAAGTTTAAATCAGATGTGGTTAGAACCTGCTTCCATTTAGTAAATTTTAATTATAGAAATGAAACAATTTGTTTAGGATATATCGCCTTAACTCTGTCGAGGCCAAAAGAATGAACGCTATACACGAGTTTCACAAGTTAAGGACCAGGTCAAATGATTGTTTAAACTGATAGGCCTAGATCCTGAGCCTTGATTTAAATCCTCCAGAGATGACACATTCTTCACAAGGTCCGAAAGACTGTTCATGCAGTGCAGGTTCCTATGACAAAGAAAAAATAGTTCCCAAAGTCCCAAACCATTTAGAGAACCGCTAAACTTCAAGTAGATTTTCTTATAAGGATCTTAGCCGCTTGTCTCCTACCCGAGTGCAGAAGTTAGCCAAAATCAGCACAACTACAAACTTCTGCTCATTTGAAGTGCAGTAGACTAATTTTAATAGGCCCTAAGTATTAAAAATTCAAAAAAATGTGGAGAAATTCTTCCCATTAGACATTGTTTCGAAAAAAATACAAGGAATTTCCGTGCATTATTTCAGATAAATTTCGAATCCAGTACCAATCCTATCCAGTTTTAGTTTCGACGATTAAAACAAGAGCTTCAGAAAGAGAAAAGAAATCGATTCGTGGATTTGCAATCATCAACAAAGAATTGTTTGTTTTGATTGGAGATAGTACAGAAGTTGAAGTCTACGATGCAGCGAAATTTTCTTACAGTCGTCAATGGAATTTGAAGGAATTAATTGCTCCGAGGGACATTGCATCCTGTAACAGATTTAAATGTCTTTACATCTCCGCTTACAAAGCCTTCGATCAGTCGAGTGAAATCTTGAGAGTTGATCCAAATGGAAAATTAATAAGGAAATGGTCAGTAGGAGACACATGTGGATGGGATTTAGGCATCTCTGTCACAGAGAAATCGAATATCATTTTAACTGTTTTAATTGAACATAAATTAAATGAATATTCGCCAGATGGAAAACTGGTCCGTGTAATAAATCTATCAGATGCAGGTATTCGTTATCCATGGCATGCAATTAAACTGACCAATGGTCATTTCGTGGTCAGTCATGGCGGTGAGCTACGTACGGTGTGTAGAGTGTGTGAAGTCGATGGAGATGGAAAACTTGAGAAGTTATTTGATGGGTCAACCATCGAAGAGGTGGGTCGTCCTGGCTATTTGTTAATCGATGGAAATGGATTTGTGATGGTTACTGATAGAGCGAACGGTCAAGTTTTATTATTGGATTCAGATTTGGAATTTATGCGAGAAATTTTCTCAAAACACGGAATACATTGTCCATCGAGGGTTCTCTTGGATGAGTCCAATCGTCGACTCTTTGTGACTGACAACAGCTCACAAGATGGGGGAATGATTTTGATTTTCAACGTTAAGTAATCACTTTAAATAGGCCTTTATAGTTAGTGTTTTACCCGGATTTGAGGCAAAATTTAAATGTTGTTTTTGCAGAAACTGAAGAATTCGTTCGACCATAGAGACATGTAGTCGTTCATATACCGTATTTAAATACATATTGCTATCTTGTCTTGTACAGTGGTTTTCATGTTTAAATATTGAAATCTCATGAGTTATGAGGATATACATTATATTATGTAAGCTTATTTAAAATTAATATATAACACTAACAAGCACGAGTAGACTTGGCCTATAATAGCCTACCTAAACAACATTTAAGTAGGAAGCGTAGATTCTATCGTTGTTTGCTCCTGTCGTTAGATTTCAACGGGTGTTCACATTGCCCAGACTGCATTCAATTTATCGAAGTTAAAGCAATATCCATCCACAGTGTTTCCAATCACAAAGAACGTTAAGGCTGAAGTGAATGAGTCAGACTACGCCTACATTTATGATAATTATGTGCGCGTACACAAAGACTGTAGGCTATCGGTTTAAATGGCTCTTTTGAAACAATGCATGTAGATCATCCATCCTTCACATAAACTGCAGTCACAGCCGTATAGACCTATTCCTTATTGCATATTTTGTGTGCTTTTCTGTGTGTTTTGCGCGCGTTTTATTCTGTGCTCTCCGTACTACTGCCCGCCTTGATCTACATGTATGATGTATCACATAATGTGTACTGTACCTCGGTCACGAGCTTCATTAACCCAGCATCGGGCTTTCGCTTTTGTGGGTCTTTAGCTGTAGAATTACCGTCCTCTTGCAAGTCGTAGTATCTTTCAAGTGGGAATATTACTTTTCTGGCTGCTTGAAGACCTCTCCTTCCCATGGGCCTGTCACGCTGAGAGCGCGCTTCTGGACAGCTCTGCTGTGAGAAGCGATTTGCAAAGCTCATAATTTTATTAGAGTAGATTAGATTGCGCGTGTGTGTGTCTTAGATGCTTTGCGTATACAACGCTTCATTTTATTATAGGCTATACAACATGGAGATTGCCCATGTTCTTATTGAACAGCAAAACTTTCTACCATCACGCAGAATTATAATAATAAGAATGAGTTACGCAGAAACTTGCAGCTGTGTCTAGAATCAATTTGTAGTAAGAATGACCTTACTTCAAAATTTCTAAAAAATTAAGGAAATTTAATAGGAATTGAACGTGAACGTTTGGTATTGAGCAGACTGAATCGCAACTGCACCGCCATAGTGAGCTCCTTCAGTGGCACGCTCCCCATCAATCCCTGTTCATTGAATTCACACTATAGCGCTCATCATAGTGAATGTAAAATAATTAATCGTAGTCGTAATCACGACCTCGTAAATTTATAAGAAGATCAATGCAGAGCATAAACTTTTTTCGAGCCACGGTTCGCATCAGCCTACATTCTAATTAAATTGATCAACGAATCGTCATGACCTATATGTGTGTGCGTGCGTGTGTGTTTGTTTGCGCGTGTGTTGGTGTGTGCGCTCTCGCGTGTGTAGGCGCGTGCGTGTGTAATTGTGTATGTATGTGCGTGCGTGTGTGCATGTATGTATATTGTATATATGTGTTAGTGCGTATGCGTGTGTGCGCGCGTGCGTGCGTGTGTATGCGTGTGCATATATATATTATATATAAAATAATTATTATATACAACATTATACATTTTGTTTGTTTGCTCACTTGTTATAGCGCCCCTTCCAGCTCTCAACCGCTACTCAGAGGCGCTCCCGACTACAGAGCGGACACTGCATCGGAGTTTCACGCCGAAGCGCTGAGCAATTGTGAGTGAAGGACTTGCCCAGGGTCCCTACGCGGCGAGGTGGATTCGAACCTTGAACCTTCCGGCTTCAAGGCAGCGACGCCACCACTACACCACCGCGCCCCATATATAGCATACATACATGCAAACTAAAATGGACAAGTTCCTATAGATACCTTTGTGGCTTGATGCACAAACCCCTCTTCGTAATCCCTTCCCGCCCTATACGGTCTGCTGATCGACCTTATCTCCTTTAGTTCCTCGGTAAAGGACTGTATACTCTGGCCAAACACCGAGCGTTGCCACTGTAGACCCTTCTATGTGTAGAATGACCTCCTCCCTCTATCCGTAGCAGGATCTCATCGTGGGTAACGCCTTCAGCACTTCGCTGCTTGAGGTCTTTCTTATTTCCTTGGGGCTGAGAGTCCTCTGAATGGCTAGTACTGTAAGAGGCGCTTTATAACTTCTCATATACAATGCAACACATTACATTCACGATTCATGCTTACATAACATGTATACAAAGTATATATAGACAAATCATATTAGGCGTCTGGGCTCTCAAATGTGAGTGGAGAAATACTGATATCAGTTCATCTCAAGGCCACATTATACAGTATATTCAACGGTACACGTAGGCCTAAGGAGGATTGCAAATAATTTAAACAGATAAAATTCACGATTAAAGTGCTGTGCGGTAAATAATTTCAACAGTCTAATTTTTCTCGTTTTCCAAATCACTTCAAGCAGGACTGTGTCAATTTGTGTGCTGGTAAGTAATACAAAATAGTGCAAATGCAAAATGCCTTCTCTATTTCAAGGCAGCTTTTCACATAGCCAATACATAAACTATTAGCTATTGCCTAAATCTGTGCATCGGAAAAGTCACTCACAGCATAAGATCATTATGATCAGTAATTTTTTCCACGAATAGAATCTGCATGTTTTGGTTGGAGTTTATATTTGTAATCGCAATAGTTATTGGTCTATGATTATTATTATTGACTTTTTAGATAGCGCACCTTCAAGTCAAGTTACTCAGAAGCGCTCCAGTCCAACAATTAAGGCTAAATAAAGCAGTTGTTAAACGAGAAAGGAACATAATGGTTTGACCCCTATAGGCCCAAGGCGAAGTGCAACAGGTAGCCCATTCCAAGTTCTATAGGACCAGCCACTGACTGGGGTTCACTCAACTCTTAGACATGTTTTAACCCCTTGTCAACGCATTTTACAAGAATGTAACCGACATGTCTAAGTTGATGGTCAAACATTTTGACACTGAAGAATACAGAAGCGGGTAACATCAATTTGCAGCAAGCCCTGCAAATGAGTTGCTAAAGTGAATGTTTATAGGACTACTAACCTATTCAGATGCAGGACGAAATAATTAAGCGACTGAAATATGCCTAATGCGGTACTTTCAACTGTTTTGGCAACACTAACCTAGGGTGTCACTGAACTCAATGGTGGGTTCCTTGAGGGAGTCATACTACGCCCAATTCCAAAGGGGACATTTTCCCTCCCCACATCTAAAAACAGATTTACGGCCCCGAGCCTATAGGTCTACTGAACATTTTAGTTAGAACCTTTGTCGTGGACTCATGGGGCTAGGACTTGTGCCCACACTTATCTTGTGATCCTTTAAATAAATTGCACTCGCAAAATTGCATTTCGGTTGAGCTTTGATTGTTAGAAACTTGGTTCGTTGTTGTACACATTTCTTGCCATGTGGCACAAAATACTTGGTCAATTAGATCTAATTCTCAGTGGTTGTGATTTTCCAAAACACAAAATCCGAATAGTAATTTACCTCTCATTCATTCATTCATTCATTCATTCATTCGTTCGTTCGTCCATTCATTCCGAGAATTTACACATAGTGCCTCATCAAAAGACCTACTTAGAGGCGCTCCCAGCACAGCTAGCCTACAGCTAAAAAAGTAAAATTTGAGCGACTGATAAAAAGCAGGCGAGTTTAGTCGAGGCATCAATCGCAAGGCTAATGGGAGGCCATTCCAGAAAGGCATGGAAGTTTAGCCTATGTACCCGAAGTTGCACTCAGGTAGCCACGTTCGGTGTTTACAAGCAAAGCGCCACAGCCCACACCTTTCAACTTGCGACTTCTACACACGACTATAATAGGCCTACAATTAACCCAGGCCTGCTCTGGATAATCTACGATTTCAGACCTATGCAACCATGTTCCTAGCCCCCGTGGGCCCACATTTTGTCACAAATGGTCCGTCATTAGAATTATGTGGAACAATGACGGTGGCTGTCAGGAATTTCGATTAAACTCTCTTTTCTTCTCGGGAATCCAACATTTTAATCTTAAAAACTGAATCTTGTCTTGGAGTTTTATGTTCACCATAATTAGGCCTAGGGCGAGTAAATTTTTTGATGTGTCACAACTAAGAATGATATATGGATTACCATAATACCGGTATCGTAAAAACTTCAGATTCAGTAAAACATGTCGGGAGGCCGGATGAATAGGCCTACATGTAGGGAACGGGTTGTGGCATACGGACCTCATGTGTGCAAGCCTGCTGAAGTAGATTAAAGAGTCGAGAAAATAATCGAATAATCTTAAATACAACAACATATCAACAGACAATAAATTAGACACTGAATTCATCTTTAAAAAGGTCTAAATTTACCTCAAGGATAAATCCATGGATGTTTCTTTTAAAATGCTTGCTGAATGTTTCAATATTTTAGTTAAAAAACGTAGCCTATACATAGTATACAATGCATAATGCTTGCTGGGTTGCACGGGTTAAAACTGGCATCGCGAACTCGCACTTTCTGACCCAGTTATTCATCTGCTAAAGCCACTGAGATTTCGAATTTGTGCACAAGCATTAATAATGAGTGACAGGACAATTACCCCCTGGACAATTACCCCCCGGACAATTACCCCCCGACAATTACACCTTGGACAATTACCCCCCGGACAATTACCCCCTGTACCAATTACCCCCGGACAATTACCCCCTGTACCAATTACCCCCCGGACAATTACCCCCCTGTACCAATTACCCCCCGGACAATTACCCCCTGTACCAATTACCCCCCGGACAATTACCCCCCGTGACACAGTGTGAGCTTGTTCCCTCACGCGTATACGAAGATACGCGTGAGGGAACGAACATTCTCATGGTCATGGTCTTCGTAATTGTCAGACCTACAGCGCTGCCTAAGCCTATCATCCATCACAACCTACAAGGAAAAAATATGCGGACACAAACGCAAGGATTCTGGCAATCGTTCGCAAATACGACGCACACAAAGTCGTTTTCTATCTTCGTGGAGCAGCTCATAACCTTCCTTTTAAAAGTAACTGAACCCAGACCTCTATCAATAACCTTTAAATATTTTATTAGGCAGGTGTTAGGCCTACAACTAGCTTAGAGCCGTGTTAAGATTGGATTTTATTCAATATTTTTCTTGACCGTTTTACACTAACTTGCGTTTAGCACGACATAGACTTATTTATTGGCACGGGGGGTAATTGTCCGGGGGGTAATTGGTACAGGGGGTAATTGTCCGGGGGTAATTGGTACAGGGGGTAATTGTCCGGGGGGTAATTGGCACAGGGGGTAATTGTCCGGGGGGTAATTGTCCTGGGGGTAATTGTCCAGGGGGTAATTGTCGGGGGGTAATTGTCCGGGGGGTAATTGTCCAGGGGTAATTGCCCTAGAACCTTAATAATGGTGTTCAACCTCAGCTGAAAAGCTCCCATGAATAAAAACGCGAACCATGAAACACGGACAGACATGCACGCACTCAGAAACACACACCTCTTAGGTTGCGAAATTTGTAAGAAAGTTATCATTGTGCATGGAAGCATGAAGACTAAAGCAACACAGAGCAATTAAAAGAAATCAAACTATATAAATCTTGTGTGCTTTGGTCTGTGAAGTCGCCCTGTGAATTATTTTAGTAGTAGTAGTAGCGTACGTATGCCCAGTTCTTCAACTTCTTCAAATTCATCGCATATGTCACAAGTTCTTTTTGAGTATGACGAGTTATACCCCGCCGGTTAGGACGGGGGTTATATAACAATTTAGAAGCCAGTGTAAATTAAAGCAGTTATTATTTAGCCAACAAAATAAACGATAAATTCCCATGACTAACACGGTTTAGTCGATAGTTGAAAATATAATCAAATCCGATGTTATTTAACTACCCAGGACATCAACCGATTCCCGACCCAGGTTTCCCTCCTTTCCCCAACAATTCCGGTTATGACTCGATCACAACTTGTTGAACGTCCAAGGTTCCTTAGTTGGGACCGTTTCTCTGGAATAGCTTTCGCTTCCGAAGATTCACTGCGTCATTAGGTCGTTGCGGTTCCAAGATGCTCTTGAAGGCCAACGTTTCGTTGCGGCGAGACCTGTTGCCTCGACGAAGGTTTTCTTGCGCCGAGATATCTGTTGTTCAGGCGACCAACGTTTTGATCCGCCCGGAGCCCAGTTGCACCGATGACCAACGTTTTGATCCGTCCAGACACTCGTTGTACAGGCGACCAACGTTTTGGTCCGCCCGGAGTCCAGTTGCACAGACGACCAACGGTTTGGACCGTCCAGTGACCCGTTGTACGGACGACCAACGTTTTGATCCGTCCAGACACTCGTTGTACAGGCGACCAACGTTTTGGTCCGCCCGGAGTCCAGTTGCACAGACGACCAACGGTTTGGACCGTCCAGTGACCCGTTGTACGGACGACCAACGTTTTGATCCGTCCAGACACTCGTTGTACAGGCGACCAACGTTTTGGTCCGCCCGGAGTCCAGTTGTACGGACGACCAGCGTTTTGGACCGTCCAGTGACCCGTTGTACGGACGACCAGCGTTTTGGTCCGTCCAGAAACCTGTTGTACGGACGACCAAGGTTTTGGTCCGTCCAGAAACCTGTTGTACAGCAGCACAACTGCTTCGTCCGTCGAGTGACCCGCTGCGTAGTTCGGCGTCCGTCTTTACTCGTACGTAGACATTTCTCCAGTTTCTCCAACGTCCTGTCTCTCACTCGTCTGTAGTTCGTCTCCCAATCGACTTCTCTACAGCTCGTCTCAACTCAGACTGAATATGCGTTGCCTTCACTCCTTGACGTTGCTTTGTTGCCCGTCCCTTTTGACGGCCCTTCTCTTTGGACCCCTCGGTCACCGTGTATCGACCCAGCGTGCCTACGTACCCATCGCCGCCTAATTTATAAAAGTTTAGATCTATGCCTAAGAGAAATACGAAGAGTCTAAATAAACGTATTAAAAGTCACTGAGGCATTAAAAGAAATCCCTCCTACCCGGAGGTATCTGCAGCGTACACTAAACTAAATCTACATTATATACACTATTTCTAACCTTCTACGCACTGGCGGCGCTACGCCAGGGCATGGCAGGGCAGATGCCCTGGTAAAAAAGCCTTTGCCCTGGCTGTTGCCCTGGTCGTTGCCAGAAATTTTACCCTGGGAGAATTTGTTCGGGCATAGGTCAAATATACTGCCACTTACTGTTCAAGTCCGTCCGCTCTCTGGCAGGGCAAAAGTTCTGGCAGGGCAATTTTCTGGCAGGGCAAAAGTTCTGGCAGGGTAAAGAGTAAAAGACCGTAAAATTTTGGCAGGGCAAACGTTCTAACAGGGAAAAATTCTGGCAGGGCAAAAATTCTGGTGGGGCAAAGATTCTGTTGGGGGCAAAGTTCTTGCAGGGAATAATTCTGTTGCTGTTTATCCACATTGCCGTATACAACTAAAAGCGTATGCCCAGCTGTCGCTCTATTGTTTTTCAAATGAAACGTAAGCATTTTCGTAGACAATAGACTTGTATACCTGACTCAGTAACTTTATTTGCTGAACGCTTTGCTTTCGAAATGCACCTCGAAAGAGGATTTGCAATGCTTCATTAAGTCACAGAGATTGGTCTACAGGTTGGGCCATAAACTGACCCTAAAGTTTTTTGCCCATTATCTTAGCCAGAGGTAGCAATTTTAAATGAAATTTTACAGGCTTAAAGACAATTCATATTTACACATGATGGCCAGATTTCATTAAAATATTCAGACAGAACAAAATTTTATCACTTTTAGTGAGACCACTCACTGTTATGACGATTCGAAAACATGACGCACATTGACGCAGCAAAAAGTGACAAAAACGAATTTTAAGTAACATCTCAAATAATTGGTGTCAAATAAAACATGTTGTTGACAGAAAATCGTCATTACTATTTAGAAAAAAAGCAGGTACCAGCATAGCTGCACGTTGCTGTGACATCATTTAGCAAGATGACTATTAAGTTGGCAGGACTTAAATAAAGAATTTTTCTGATTTGTAATTTTGTTTTAAAATAATAAAATCGAAATTTCTATCAAATTAAAATGCCCCAGGTGTCAATGGCAGGCAAAATTTGTATTCATACACTTCATGAGCAATAAAACTGCAATCACCACTTTCTCTGATAAACGGAGATTGCTAGAAATGAAGAGCTAAATTGAAATAGCGAGTTAAGAAATGTGCCGCTGATGAAAACAGGTCGGTTCAACGTCAATATTGCTGTAGTCTACTGGTTTCATTGAGAAGAACAATGGTTCAAAATATCCGGATTTGAACCCGATGATTTTATCAACGGTGGAGAGCTATTGCTCGAGAAATACCGCAATCTGCGGCGAAAAACCAAGAACGATAAGAGACTGAAAATTGATGGTCGCATTGGAGTTGATTGGGAAGATTTATCTTTGGAACACATCACCAAGTCCATCAAAAACTATGCAAAAGACTCAAAACAAGTGTGGGCATTGTTGGTGGACACATTGAACACACGATGTGGTGTACAATCACGTTAATTTGATAACAATAATATTATTATTTGAGATGAGACTTATAAAAATCGCTTTGTTGCTACTTTTTGTTGCATTATACTATAGGATATGTTTTTGAATCGTCAAAAAGTCGGTTGTTTCACTAAAAGTGATAACTCTTGTTCTGTTCGAAATATTGCGGTGAAATCTGGCCACTCTGCATAAATATGAATTGTCTTGAAGTCTGTAAAATTTTATTAATTTTTACTTATGGCCAAGATATTGGCAAACTACTTAGGGGAGGGTCTTTTTACGGTCCATCCTGTATAAGGTTTCTAAGATTTGCTTTTCAAATGACAAATGTTCGGTTTTATGGTTTCGCCCATTTGATCCTCTGACCAGCCAACCCTAACAGTGTAGGGTGGGTGATTTATGGTATGCACGGTAGCACAAAATTATAGGCCTGTGTAAGCCCGTACTACCGAGCACGCGACTCGCTCTCTGCCCTGGTTACTTGTATTTAACTGCTCTGGCTATGCCTGGCTACAAAAAGTGTCTGGCGCCGCCACTGCTTCTACGGGCTGTATAAATATATTCGCCTTGCCCGTATATTGAGCTACGCATGAATGAATAGGCCGTCTACCTGCCTATCCCATAGCGTTTCTACAGCTGTAAATACAATTCGTGAAAGCATATAGACCTATTAAAGCGTATAGCCTCGCTGTAAAAGCATAACAGTTGAATTGGGCGGCTCTAACTTCTGTATGGAACACGAGCACGGATGTACCTACATAATAACTTCTATAGCCTAATGGTCTACAAGTTGACGTTCTATCGCTAGTTAGCCCAAGCAGCGGATCCACAGGTAAGCGAATGAGATACAAAATAGCAAATACCGCGTCCTAATCTCGCTTTCGCTCTTTCTTAACTTCTTAGATATCCTTCTCAAATTCCCGGAAGTTCTGATGCAACTCCTCCATCTGTTCAATCAGAGATTCACATTGTTCAGGGCAATATTGGTTTTCAGTAAGTGTATTTTGCAGTACTTGCAATTGTGCCAGTAGGCTACTGTGTATGCTGCTTTTCCCTTATGATTCCAGAATATATCCAATTGCAGCTTTCTGATGAGATCATTGACTATAAGCAAGTAAGTATGTAATGTAATGTAATGTAATTAGGAATTTCTATAGCGCCGCTCACAACCAAGGCCATTCAGTAGCGCTCCCAGTGCGATAACCCCTAGAGAAAAAATAGGTCTTAAGAAGAGAGAGAGATGTAGATAACGATCCTGAAAGTAGAGTCCCACGCAGAGTGGAGGGAAGAGAATTCCACAAGGAGGGCCCAATGATGGTGAAGGAACGAGTTTGAGCAATAGAGGTCCTAGCTCGTGGAACAAACAAGTCAGCCCTGTCCAGAGAACGGAGAGGTCGATGAGAAGATGCTGATAGAGGAGAACGAATGAGATCACTGAGATACATCGGTGCAAGACCCAGTTTGGATTTGAGTACCAGAGAAAGGACCTTATATTGTATGCGGGCAGAGAGAGGAAGCCAGTGTAGTTGGTTAATCATAAACGATGATATATGAGAGTACTTAGGAAGGCGCGCAATTAATCGAGCAGCAGCATTAAGGACAGATTGAATGGGAGATAGGCGGACCTTTGGAAGACCAATAAGAACGGAGTTACAGTAATCAATTCTGGAACAGACAAAAGCATGGACTATTGATGTCATGGTTGAAAGGGAGACAGATCTGCGAATGGACCTGAGACGACGGAGGTGAAAGTAAGAGGAGCGCGTAAGGTTGGTTACATGTGTTGAGAATGTCAGCGAGCAGTCAAGAGTGACACCTAGGTCACGAACAGAAGTTGAAAATGTAAATTGAGGAAAGGTCTGAGATAGAAGCAAAAAGTCGATTTTTTTAATTTGCTGGGGAGTGCCAAGCCAGATGAGTTGAGTTTTGTTGGAATTGAGTGAAAGGCGATTTGAAGACATCCACAGGTGCAAATCATGAGAAAGTGCCTCAATACGGCGAACTAGTATGAGTTGAGTGGAGGGAGAACCATGAACATAGGCTTGAACATCATCAGCAAAGAGGTGACCAGTAGCAGAGTGACTTGGAAACAGAGAAGTAACATCAGCCGTGTACAGAATGAAGAGTAGAGGTCCAAGCACTGATCCCTGTGGAACTCCTAAATATACCGGCACCCAGTTAGATCTGGAAGTATGTACATGTAAGTATGTTTTTTAATATAACCAGTTGCAAACCAGCACTGTCGAGCTTTAGGTGAGGTCCCCACGCTTAGGCGGCATACGTGGGGCGCCTGCCCTTTCTCAGGTTCCGGAGGTGGTTTTACGCAGTCCCCTTCCGCTGGTTCCAAACAAGCGCCCACCAGGCGTCTCCGTACAGTTCCTGCATCCAGTTCCCCTTTCGATTGCTCTAGTGCCGTCGTCCTTTACCCCGGAGGCTGGGATTCAGATTTTCACCTCGCACACAACGAAGCGGCAAACTCCGACCCAACTGCTGACTTTACAGGCGGCCGCCGTGACAATATTTCGGTCCGAAGTGACCCAGCCAACCGGCCCCTAGCAGCAATCTTCTCCTCGGCTATGGCAATCGTGGCACCACAACGGTATAGATGTGAGTCAGTCCTCCGCCCCGGAGTACAACGGAGTCCCAGCGAACGGTCGTGTCATGGCTACCAATACTGCATGGAGGGTTGACACCTGGCCCCGACGACTCCGATTTGCAGATTTGGGCTCTGCGCGGCCCGAAGCATACCAGTAGGAGCCCAAACATAATGGCTACCACTCAGCACCGGTTCCATCACGTCAACACTGCACATTCGATCAATGCGACGTCTGGACCAGACCCTCGGAGCAGTTTTCCTTGGCATAGGTCCACATACAAGTTTACAATGCGCGTGTTACATTCTGTCAAGTTATAATCGATATCATTTATGCAAGAAAATGACCTTGACCATGACCTTATGACCTCAAGATGACCCCCTGATGACAAAAATACCATCAGAAATGAATTCTACATACCCGAATTCGTAACATTAGAGGTATTACACGTGCATATGCTGTAATAAATGTAACAAATGAAACTCGATGACCTTGAACATGGCCCTATAACCTTCAAATGACCTTGATTACAAAAACAATATCAGAAATGAATTATAAATACCTGGCGGCGGCCATATTGGATTTGTCAATTACATCATTCGTGGCGTCATGGCGGACAAGCACCTCGGTGATTTTTCATGTCCAGGTACCCACTGACTGATTGGAAGTGAGAAACTTCCCCAACACCAAAGTGCATACGGGATCTCATGGCACATAAAGGAGTAATTCGGACCGGACAATTCGAACAGGACAGTTCGGACCGTACAATTCTTAGCAGCAAAAATTCGTGATGGGACTTCCACTTTTAGGTCAACTTTTCTTAGCCTACAGAGGCGTAGCGACCGCCCTCCGTACCCTCCGACCGGAGGATCCCGCACGGAAGGGAGCCCCTAAAAGTGGTAAAAAAGTTAAAGTATTATTGACGCTTTTGCACATGCCATGTCAGCTTTACTGATAAAACCGTGACCTAAATACGGAATAGGGATTACAATGTACACTGCAGGTCTATACAATGCAAACCCTGTCCTATTGTGGGGCGCGGTGGTAGGCCTATAGTGGTGGCGTCGTTGCCTTGAAGCCGGAAGGTTCGAGGTTCGAATCCACCTCAAGTCGTCGCGTAGGGACCTTGGGCAAGTCCTTCACTCGCAATTGCTCAGCGCTTCGGCGTGAAACTCCGATGCAGTGTCCGCGCTGTAGTCGGGAGCGCCTCTGAGTAGCGGTTGAGGGCTGGAAGAGGCGCTATAACAAGTGCACATAGGCCTACATACAAACAAATATTGCATGAAATAAATACCGCATTCCAGTTTCTGCATTGTAAGGGGCCCCGCCACCAGTGCCAGATTAACTATGGCGCAACTGGCGCACTTGCGCCAGGCCTTCTTTCGGGGGTAAAAATTTAAAAAAAACATTGAGAAATCCGATTATCCGATCGAATTTGTTTATATAAGTCACAGTCCGGCTTATTTAAAATGTTTAATTTCTAAAACAAGCATTGCATATAAAATTTGGTGGCATTATAAAAACAGGCCTTCTACAGTACTACTACTATAATGATGACGTACTAATTAATTGTGTACTGTAATGATGACGTATGACGTAATCAATTTATGCGCGGATCGACCCCATCACCAAATAAAATAGATATGCGTGCGGTACAGACGACACAGTGTATGTTCCATGTAATATTATTATCTACTATTTAGTGTTTATGTAGCTAAGCTGCTTATTTCTTTTTTTAATTTTAATTTATAAACAAAGAAAATAAGTGGGCCTAAAGAAAATGAAGAAATTTGAGTACGGTTGGCAGAAACGTCAAAGAAAACGCGAACTTGAAGAGGTAGGCAAACAGCAACGTGGTAGTATTGATAAATTTCTGGCAGTAAAAACACGAGAAGTGCCGCAATTTATAGATGGTGTCGATTCAGCGTCAGAAGCTGGATGCAGTTCAGGCTTAGGCCGCTCAGCAGTGTCAGCACTAATGCCAACAACAGACACCCTTGATTTCAGCAATGATTGATATCATTGATATGCCTAAATCTGAAACTACCATAGATCTACCATTAAAAC
Source organism: Lumbricus terrestris (assembly GCA_949752735.1). Classification (NCBI taxonomy): domain Eukaryota; kingdom Metazoa; phylum Annelida; class Clitellata; order Crassiclitellata; family Lumbricidae; genus Lumbricus; species Lumbricus terrestris. The sequence goes on along the minus strand of OX457037.1, from coordinate 68,394,615 downwards.
AAGAGAATCAATCTGTTGGAAACGTGCCACAAACAGATGCTGCTCTGTGAACTATAAATGAAGATTTGGTCAGTTATTGGCTGCAGATGGGACCTGAACCATGTCGTAATCAAGATGGCATGTACTCTAAATATATAAAACAACATGGAAATAAAGTAAAATTGAATAGTAGGCTACCAAAAGAAAACTAAACGATTTTGCTTTTTTGCGATCACACCATTTAAAACGCATAAAATCATCTTTGAGGTCAACAATGGGCCAGGACAGATTGGCAAATTTAACTCTTTTGAACGTTGAGTTGGAAATCTTGACAGATCTTGACTTTCAAGATATCACTGATTCTTTCTCTACTTTAAAAGCGCGAAGAAAAGACTTTTAAACTCGACGAACATTTTTGAACAGTTGAACTGTAACAAGTAAAATTACAAAATCTCCTATTCATTCATTCATTCATTCATTCATTCATTCATTCATTCATTCATTCATTCATTCATTCATTCATTCATTCATTCATTCATTCATTCATTCATTCATTCATTCATTCATAGCATTTATATAGCGCCCCTTCAAGAAACTACTCAGAGGCGCTCCCAGCCCAACCACGAGCAAAGAAAAAAGACTTGAGAGACTTGTAAAACCCAGCCGGATGGGCCACAAGTAGAGCGCGAAGCGTAACCGGGAGGTCGTTCCAGACTGTAGGCCCCACAACCGAGAAAGCACGGCGCTGCTTAATAGCTAAGCGGGTCCGCGGGACCAGAAGTTCACCCCTAGTCGAAGAGCGAAGTACACGACGCGCTGCAACGTCAGAGACTGGACAGCAAAGATCGCGCAAATACGACGGAGCACAGCCAAGGACACAGCGAGAGACCACAGCAGCAATGCGGTATGAGATCCGCTGGGACACTGGCAGCCAGTGCAGCACATCACGCATATATGCAGAGACAGGAGCAAATTTAGGGAGCCGCCCAACAAGGCGAGCAGCCGAGCGCAGGACACGATCAAGTCGCCCCAAGACCCCAATGGGAAGACCAGCAAGTAAGGAGCAACAATTGTCAATTCGACTTGTAACAAAGGCGTGGACAAGGACGACGACCGCGTCATGAGAGAGAGAGCGGGAGACCACCCGTAGCTGACGAAGCTGGTAATAGGCACTCCGAGCAACCAAGTTCACATGCTGTGACAGAGTGAGTTCAGAATCGAGGGTGAGACCCAGATCACGAACTGTGAGGGAAAAGGAGATATGAGGAAAGAGCAGAGCAAGTTGTGAGAGGTCAATACCCTGGAGTTGCCTACGGCCACCCAACCAAATAAACTGTGTTTTGGATGGATTTAAGAGTAGCCGATTGGAGGCCATCCAAAGAGAGAGGACATCCATTTTCCTACACATCTGGCTGACAGCGGCCACCGCATCAGCCGAATAGGTATGGATGTAGGCTTGATCCTATCACAGCTTAATTTTGTGTTCATAAATTATTAAAGTATGTTTTTCTATATAATTAATTTTTTCCCCATTTTTTTTGATAATTTGATTGGATAGAGGGCCTACTTTAGTTTTGTTGCATTGTTTGCGCCAGGCCTCTAAAAAGTTAATCCGGCACTGCCCGCCACCTCGAACATATGTTCTGAGGTGGCCACGCTTTTTGTTGCTACGGTCCTGCTAGACTACCCATGTTCATCCCCCAAAATGTATTAGGTTAACTGTCCAAACTAATAATAATCTGATACCTCGTCGCCTCAGAATTATCTTCGCGTATGTCCATTTTTTCAAAATCGAGTTTAGACGGATTTGTAGCAAAAATTTGCTTCTCTTTCATCACTTTTAATAGTTAAGAGATACGACAAGTCGTTTTAAAGATATTCACCGAAAACTACCTGTCGTATGTCTATGTTCAGGATTGCCTGGTCGTATCTCCAATTTATTTCGCCGTATCTCCAGTGCCGCATTCACGGCTTTAAAAGTGCATTGTCGTATGTCCGAGAAAGCTCGTCGTTGATTGGACGAAGGAGATACGACATCCCACTTCGTTGTATCTTTATGTCGTATGTCCAGATAAAAAAACCGTTGTTTTATTAAAAAAGGGTATTAAACTTGCGAAAATTGAAACGAACAAAGTAGCAAATGATTGTGTATTGCTTTCTTTTATTATTTCAATTTTTTCAATTTTTTCTCGTCAGGATGACTTGCCATTGATTTAAATCCATTTTTACAACATTTTCCAAAATTTCACAAAAACCATTCTAAGTTTCAGTTTAATTTTAATGCAAAATCATTTAATTAATGTCGATGCATTAATATGACGTCTTTGCCTGAAGTTTTATTGCACTTAATATCTTTTTTGGCGTCCAAAGTTGCGAAACTTCTACCTCGTTTTTCTCGGAATTCACAAAAGTGGACATACGCGAAGATAATTCTCAGGCGACGACCTGACGAGTAGGCATAAAAACTATGGGCTGTTTAGGTGTGAAAATTACATTGATCTAAATGAGATGCCTAAGTTGATAATTTACTGCATTCAAATTTCTGGCTTTCTGTTATTCTGTTACGATAGATTCCCCTATCCGGCATTTCCTGCCACAACAGTGACCAGAATAATGAAATCGTCCGATTTATTCCGTTCTGAAAGTGTTTTGAAAAATAGCCGGATCTGTGTGGGTCACAGGGCTCAAGATACAGGTGTTTACTCTAGTGCCCGAAATGAATGACGAGTCTCAGACCCGCACAGACCTGGCTCACTTTCAGTCCTGGATTAATGTTACAAAGTGTTTACCGGTGTAAAGTCTCAGAATAATTTAACAATAGGCCTATAGGCCTACTAATGGCCAACATTGGGCCAATGTGCCCGTATATGAAGAACATGACATTGTGCAGCCCCGCCACAAGATAATGCGTATAGGGCTCGTCCAAATTGACTTTTCATCATTCATGGCAACCTATAAGAAAGTTAGTAGGTTACCTTTTTATTGTTTTGCTTAGGTGCTGCAACTGGTCATGGCTTTTGGTACCACAAATGATGCGAACTTTGCGAAATTTGACTTTGATAGTATAGCAACTTCCGACAACTACATAGACAGAGGAGCCTTTGGTGAAGTCTATGGACCTTTCACATGGAACAGTAGAAAGTGTGCTTTTAAGAGAATCTGGATACCTACGGGTAAACCTGGAAATGAGATCGAAAAGCAACTGGAGGGGAAAAAATCTATCTGGACATCAGTGAAGCACAAACACCTGATAGAAATCCACAATGTCATTTTGCGGTCAAAAGCACTGTACATAGTCATGGAATATGCCAGTGGTGGTTCATTAAGAAAGCTGTTAGATAAATCTGACGGCACGGTTCATTCCCAAATAGATGTGTCAAATTGGGCGACACAGATAGCTGAAGGTATGCTGTACCTACACGAAAAGAATATCGTTCACAGAGATTTGAAATCCAACAACAGTGAGTTTTACTTTTATTTTTCAAACTTTTAGCGAAATATTGCCCTTTTGTCACGGAAACTGAAAATTTTACAGACACTCTATAATTATGATTTGGTATTTGATCAGTTTTTATGTAAGACGTTTGAATATTTTAAATTTATAGGAAAATAACATTCGTAAGCTTACTGCAAGGCATTGTTAAATTCACTGCACCTCTTTGATGGAATTTTAAGGTAATTTGTCATGCGATTTTTTCGGATCTTCTCTCTAATCGCAAGATTGTCATGACTTGTCCGACGGTAATCTTATTATTATTATTTTTTTGCCCCGAGGTATTTAGGATCCCTCGGGGACTTATCGCCTAACTACTGCTATAAAGCCAGTCCGGAATGGACCTATTCGTCTGCTTCCAGGCTTGCGAAAGTGCCTCTGAAAGCAACTGCGTTAAATCTCTGTATTGTCAGCGAGAGGCGTTGAAATAAAAACGTGGTTTCTCGTTGGTCCCCTGTAATGGTGCAAAGCTTTTGGCCCAGTTCTGACAGGAAGGTCAGCCCGTCGTTGTTGATCGGGCCCGTGGTTTCAAAAGCCAGAGGGATGAAAAGGTGCGTGGACAACAACTCAGTGTATTTGTCTGTCTTTCTGGTCGATGCCCGCTCTGCAGCAGCACCAGCAGTTTGGGAGGTGTCCGGCAAATAGGAAGCAGCCAAGGTATCTATTACGGTTGCGTCCCAGATGAGGCATCGCCCGACGCGCCATGGAATGAGGGTAAGGCCGTCTGGTCGTCTTCCGTCCGTTCTCAAGAGGCCCAAGGGCTCCTTTGTGGACGGATAACCAGCACGAATCAGGCTCCGAAAGATAATGTTGTTCAGAGCTGCATGTCTCGGCAAGCGACCTGGACCAAGCGCGCAGGAGAGCCCGTGATGGCCATCTGTCAACAGCGGGGCCCCGCAGGGGCACCCATGTGGTCCGCAGAGTGGGACTCCCAGACGCAATCCAGCCGCCACCCTGATCGATTCGTCATCTAGCCTAAGCCCGCAGCTTGTGACTGGTAGGGCCAGCAGCCAGTCCCTCGCGTGTGGGGCTGATATGGCCTTAAGGCGCGCCTGATTTGTTGGATCGGGGAACCTGGCGTTTAGGCAAGAGACGACCCCGTCGATCAGAGGTGTGTCCCAAGCTGATTGTTTATGGGCGAGGCCACCCTCTGAGCATTCCACGGTACTTGCCTCGACCCATCTGGTCGTCAGTGCCACGCGTTGTTGGTCAGCTGGCGCTGCGTCTCCCAACATGGTGGACTGGAGCAGATCGGTTCCTGCGGCTGAAGCCAGAAAGGCGGGTAGTGCCAGCGAGGTAACCGATCGGATTCCCAGTCCGCCCCTTTTAATGGGGAGTGAGGCCTGAAGCCATGCGTCATCCGATAAGGGGACGTTGAGAACCCTGCCCAGGCCAGATCGCAAGGCTGCATCGTATTGCAGTAGTCCAGGATGGTCAACACAAGGACAGCTGCGCAATGTGTGTAGTAGCCTCGTCGCGCTGAGCGAATACCTCAGCAAAATGAGAGCATCATGCATGGAAATGTGTGATAGTTTCTCGATCATCCGCTCTAATTCGACCGTGCGAGCTTCCAAGGCCTCTTCCAACGCTCCTTGGGTCGACAAAGGGGCCCCCAAGAGCGAAGCATCCTGCGGCTTGGTCCTTGAAAAAAGTTCCAGCGTGAGTTTGTCGTCTCCGACGCTGGGAGAAGTTGAGATTATCTCGCATTTTGAACGGTTGAGTTGCAAACCGAGATCCTTGCATTTCAACTCCAATAGTCCCACGTCCTCAGCCACCACCATCGCCCCTCCCCCGAGAGTGAGGTCGTCAAGAAAGCCAAGAGTAAGTGGTGACGACATCTGAGCCAAGATGGGTTGAAGGGGTAGACAAAACAGCAGAGGGCCAAGCGGGTCGCCTTGTTGGGGTCCGACCTGTGACAAAAGGGTGAACGCGCCATATTTAAGATTCGATGGTTCGGAATAGGCCAAAAAGCAGAAAGGAGCGAGTTCAGGAAGTATTTCATAGAGTGATTGTAGCATTTTGTCTCTGAAGAGAGTATTGAAGGCGTTGGAGAAATCCAATTTTACCAGGATTGATTCGTCGTCCATGTTATCCAAGAATCGTCTTGATGCATGCACTGCCGCCTCACAGCCCCCGCAACTCCAACCCCCACCTGTCTAGGGGATAAGTAATCCACCACTCTAGGCGCTGCGTAAGCGTTTGCGCACTTGGCCGTAAGTCGGCGCCAATAATAGCCGATTACAATGGGGCGCAACCCCCCGAGCTTTTGCGCAGAGCGAAGAGGGTGCCTCCAAAGAGTGTGGATCGGATCTCAGAGGGGCACGAGCCGGACAACAGAAGGCTAACCAGGGCCGTGATCGCTGACAATAGCCCTGGGCCGAGGTCTGCTTGGTCCACCAACTCTAGGATATGTTGGGGGCGGATGCCATCAGGACGCCCAGCGGATCCTGCAGGAAAGTTTCGAATGCAGGATACTACCTCAGCCTCCGTAACCTGGATGGAAGTCGTTACAGGGGGGCTTGGTATCGGTGGTCAATCTCCAGGGGGAGCTGGGTGTTTCAGCCTCAGCTCTTCCAGGGTGGTCTCGTTGATTGGAACTGGTTTGTCATCAGAGCACAGCATTCGCGCTGCCGCCCTGATGTTTCCATCCTCCAGTTTTGCTGACACAGCTGCAGCAATCGTCTGCCCCCGGCCCGTCAACCCCCTAACCCCCCGGTCCGAGCTCTCCTGCGGGGTGAAAAGCGTGGTAATATCCAGTGGCGCCCTGGTGAAAAATTCGCCAGCTCGTGCTTTGATTTTGGAGGTCAAATTGTGGCGTCTGCCTCCTCTCGTGGGTTGAGCAAGCGTGAAGGCCTCAAAAGCGAGTAAATGTTGCCAGAGGAGCGGAGAGCCTGGGTCCTGCAAAATTCGATCAATAATGGTTGTCAGCAAACCACTTAGGCTGTGTCTAGCCGCTTTGGGTATATGTTTGACGAGTCGTGTTTGTAAATAAGGATGAGAGATCGAAACCATATCGGGTTCCGACTGAGCAAAAACCGTGGGTAGCCCAGAGGCTCCAGAAGACGGTTGGGTCGGTGCCGCGTCGGGTAGCGACCCTGGAGGAGGGAGTACCATGGGTGGTTTGTGGGAGCCTGAACAAGGGTTATCCCTGGGTCCGTGCCTGTGCACCAAGCCATTTTTATGGTGCAACTTCCATTCGGAGAAACAAACTCCGCAAGTTCCCCTAGCTTTCCCTACAGGTCTTGTTGGGAAGGTATCACCTGGTGTTTGTTCCATATTAAAGACGTTGGAACATCTAGAATTGCGTTCGCCGACGTCTAGGCTGAATTTTTCGGAGGTATCATGTATGCCACTGTTATTATCTCTGAAACACTGCATAAGTCCAGCAGCACTAGAAGTGGCTGCTACACCATAGACATGTACTACAGGTAGGTGCATAAATGTTATTATTATTATTACTATTATTATTATTATTATTAACATTACATTCATTACTACTATTATTCTGATGCATATCGTGTTCATGTGAGCAGTTATGTTGATGGATTCATTTGCTTATGAGAATACTCATAAAGAAATTACACTGAAGATAACTGACTTTGATGATGTGAAAGAACACACGCATACGACCACAATGTCATTCAGAGGAACAGTTGCCTACACAGCTCCGGAAGTTCTTGTAACAGAAAGGTTCTCCAAAGCCAGTGATGTTTGGAGGTAGGCTTGATTGTGAAGCCATTTTTCTTCAACAGAGTGGCTTAAAATCACAGAAAATAATTTTTGAAAACTCTATTCGTGTTTAATTAAGTAATTTATAACCTAATTAATTGATTTAATTATAGAACAAGAATACGGACAGTATCAACAGGAGTAAGCTATGTGAACTTTTAAAAGTGCAATGTTTTAATGATGAATGTTTGTATCCACTGATAATTTATGAAAGTAGGCCTATTTTGCAATTTTTTCATCATATTTTTTCTCTCATAAGTTTATTTCTTGTTGTTGTAATTCAATAATGTGATTAGACTCAATGCCATTGCTGCCTCCAAGGTATCGATATCGAAATTTCCAGATGTGTATTTGAGTCATTACTTTATAAAATTGTGTAGGCCTAACTACGCCATTTCACTGGCTATTACCAAAAATTTCCAGAAGCATTAAGGTGAATGAATAATATCTAATCGCTATCTCCTCTTATTACAACAATTCCTCTGTGCTGCATCTCAGTTATGATATCCAATGTCCTATCCATAGTAATCTTTCGTACTGTAAAAACATCGACTGCGCTTCAAAGCACACCCACTGCTAAATAACACTGCAGAAACGCACAAAACACACATTCGGTAGATTAATAGATTATCATTCTAGACCTCGTATTTTATGATAAATTTTTCCTAGGTATCATGTATGCCACTGTTATTATCTCTGAAACACTGCATAAGTCCAGCAGCACTACAAGTGGCTGCTACACCATAGACATGTACAACAGGTAGGTGCATAAATGTATGTACGATTTTACAAACTGTTTGCCGATGGAGAATACTAGGTAAGCTTATATCTTATGATATGTTTTAGTTATGGCGTGGTGATGTGGGAGATGTTGACCGGAAAACTTCCACATGAAGATGATGTAGAGCGATCAATATTTCTAAAAGCTATGACTGGTCAGCTAACGCTGTCTGTTCCTGAATCTTTGCATAAAGCGTACAGAGGATTACTTCGTGGTAAGGTTACGCTGAAATACTATGATTATCTTACATGTATCATGGGTTACTAAACCTGTAAACGTTTTTGTAGCCAGCAATTTTCGTGTAGACGCATAAGGTTACTATTCATGTGCGCTACCGGTGTAAAGGTTTCAAATTACCCCCTCCTAAACATTACCCCTGCAAACTGTAATTTGCATTAATCATCGCATTTATTGCACTAAAAATATCAGAAAGATCATCCTGCTTCTTGCTTTGATCTGAAGATTTTCATCAGTCGTCGCACTTCGTGGTTTGTTATCAATATGTTGAATTTTCATCTGTAACAAAAATACTAATCGCCGCTGAAGTTACATGGAGAAATGGCTTCGAGGCTATTATACTTTTTCAAATCAAAATATTGACAACAAGCCACGAAGTGGGATGACGGGTCAAAATCTTCAGACCAAAACAAGAAGCGGGATCATTTTTATGATTTTTTGTGTGCAATAATTGCGATGATTGATGCAAATCTAGTGTCCGGGAGTAATTTGAAACCTTTATCCCGGGGGCCCGCCATTGGATAACACACTGGCATGGAGAGCGAGAGGTACCGAGATCGAGCCCCGGAGGGCGGCGCGCTTTAAGCTATATGATGCTAATAGCGCCGTGTATTGTACACTGTGTGTTCTGTTAAGATTGAT